>JAJHJA010000751.1:0-361126 GCA_021202915.1 Heliconius himera | reverse complement strand
TAATTTTAAGTATAGAATTATTTCATTAAAATTAGCAAAAAAATATATAGTTTAATTACGAATATCATTGAAAAGAAATTATTTAAGAATACACCAAAACAACACGTAATATATTACATATATTTTTTAAATATATTTTTGTAAGCACTTAATCATTAAACTTGTCTAGATTTGTTTATTATTTAAAGATAGAATAAAGATTTAGTTAAGTATTTAATATAACATTCATGTTCGTAAAATAATTTACTATTACTACAGATAATACTTTGTCATGAATGATATATATCGTTCTGTTTGTATTGTTTGTATGAACAAACCGTATAAGAAAAGATATTAGTACTTTTGGGTAGGTATTAAAGTATAGGTCATGTATATATGCTATTAAAGCTTCTTTTATCTAGTTATGCTGGTGACTGACTGTGTATGTATATTAAATGTCTATGTGTGTATACTAAGTGGGTATTAACAGAATGCATATCCGCCCATAAAGTTTAAATAAACGTAGGTAGATACTTATTTAATATTTTACTGATAATTTTTTTAAATAGTTAACTAAATTTAGTTTTATTTCACGCGAACGTCGAACTTCTCTAATTTACAGACATCATGAATAAGAGAAGTTCATGTCCGTCATCTTCCAGTACCTATATAATTATAATAATAATCAAAAAACGTTTTTTTCACATTTTGTATAGTTATAAAAATGAAAAAAAATATACTTATATTTTTTAAAAAAGAAGTTAATATAAAAAATTGAGATATATATAAACGGAAATATAAAAAATATTTATGTCAATATTTATGTATGCCAGGAAGAAGAAGATAAAAAATATTTATGTGAATAATAAGTATTTATATATTTATTGGTAAGTGAGTGGTAATAAGGGAAAAAAACACAAGTTTCATATAACGCGTATGCGCTAGTATAATTGTGACGAAATATTTACAAAGAAAAAGTATAAAGTATAACAAAAGCACATCAATCATTGTTGAGACAAAAAATGCAATTGAATTCGGAAAATTTCATAACGAAATGTACAGTTTTCTTGAAATATAAGTCTAAAATATCTATATCTAAGATAAAATTAATGTTTGTTAAATTCAGAGCTTACCTACTTTTGTGACAAGGGTGTGAATATCAATTTAAAATTTTATACATAAAAAAACTTGGTGTCGAAAATTCAAACTGAAATGATTTTTGGAATGTATTGCAACAGTTACAGTGATTTAAGTATACCTTATTATATTAATTTATGACATATTCACTTATTGCTAAATTATGTTTTGTAATGATATGAAAGCACAACCAAGTTTTTCGCAAAAGCTTAGGAAGGGTTCACTTTAATAATTAATTTCCTATAAGCAGAACAAGAATTCATGTTGTTGAAGTAAAATACTATCTAATATTTTGTGCAGTAGGTAGGCATCTGATACGCACAGTTTCACGAGTTACCAACTTAAGAATCGCGCCACAGTGAATTATGAAAAAACATATTTTTCAATTATTCTTATAAATCTACAAAATTAACTAATACATATAAAGGAGCCCTGGTACTTCGAGTAAAAAGTTCAGCATTAGTATTGTTTACAAAATATGTAATTACAAAATAATATACATTGTATAAAATTATCACGCTTTTCTTTATATCCTATAACGTTACATCTACAATTTACATCTCATACCTGCGTATATTTTAATTATTTTATATTGATAATTTTTTTATTAATAAAAATAGCTAGTTTGCAATTTTATTGCATTAAAAATTAAAAAAGCTCCGTCTTTAATTTCAATTATATTGATACTGTTGTTATATGCATTATTAATGAAGCTGTCTTCCTTTTCTCACTTACCCAATTGGTCCAAGTACACTATCCATTCTGATTTAAGGAAAGACATTTTTTAAAATTTAAGAAAAGTTTACGTCAAACTAGGTGAAAATCCTAACCATATATTTAATCAGCAATCTAAAAAAGTACTGATATGTCTTAGTTGTCTACTACTACTACTTGTTTTTTTTTTAAATTTAAAAAGATTATATAAGAAAACTTCTAGGCTACCTATCTAAGAAGGTACTCTTTAAGACACGTTGGAGTTGGGAGTCTATAATAGAGATGCTGAACTTTTTCTCTTACCTTAAATGTACATACATATATTTTTATTTTAACAATTCACATTAACATTTTATGAAATAGTTATAAAATAATTTAAACCTAAAAAGGTAACTTCCATCTACGTTCTGGGCCTATATTTATTCTTAAGCCCGTCGCGTGATTCGCACACGGTCTACGAGACCCCGGCGTTGTCCATATTTCATATCCTTTATGGAATATATAAGCGTGTATACGCTACCTTAATGAAAAGCGCTTTCAAGAGCTTGCACCTATAATATTTTAGTTAATTATATTTTATATCTTATTAAAGCTTCTTTTTTAAGGTATGTTATCTTCGCTTTTATTTTCGATAAGGGACACGAAATTTTGCTTTTTCAATTACATCACACTCAATTAGATATTAACATATATCTTAATTATTTATAAAATTTTAATAAAATTCGGTGATTACGAGCCAAATTTTTAACATTTGTAAGTCTTGTGACTAGATTTTTCTTATTAAATAATACACAAGTAAATAACGTAGGAATATTTGTACGACGAGATGCCATTGATTACGAGCGGTAACTTAAATGCAGACTACTAAAAGATACCTTTATAAGATAAAACGGAATCACACCCAAATATACATTAATAATAAATTAAGCTTAACTATAAGTGCCCAATATATTAGGACTTACATAGTAAGGTTGTTCTTCTTACGTAAAATTATTCAATTAATTAATTAATTATTCGTACAACAAGCACAAACCGATACCGCAGAGATCGAGTTATGTAGAGTTCTATTAGTCTCTAGAAAAATAGTTTTAATCTAGGTAAACACTTATAAAAATAACGGAGTCAGCTCTAGAAGAATGCGTCTTGAAGGCGGAGGTGGTCCTCGGGATGTCATTGAGATGGGAAAGCGTGCAGATCCCTAGAATGGCAGGCTGGCGCGAAACATATTTTCGATGAGTGGTGGTGCTGGAACCAAGTCTTCCAATTTTAAGTAGAATATACGTTGAAGACCTTGCACGGAAAGCGACCGTAATTCTGGTAAAGCTCCAAGGACACGACTGAAATGCGGAGCACCCACTGCGTTCGTACTTCCACCTCCCGGTATGTGAGCGCGCAAACATCCGATGATTTTCATTTGAAGTTGCTCTACTCTATGTGGCTCTTTTAAACCATGTCGCTCTAAAAAGAAATAAAAAAATATATGAAGGTTTTGAAATTATAAAAATTCTGCACAATATCTACCTATCTCTGTATAAATTAAAATTAAAATTAAATTATACTTCAAATACAATTATAATGTTTTTTCAATAATTTGCTCAGTAAGATTACGTAATACATAAATATATTTAGCAAAAGTATTAAACTATTTTAATATAAAATTTTATATTAGCTAAATTAGAGTTTCGTAAAATATTATGATTACCGTACCTGTGATTAGAGTGAGAGCACACAGACAAGCGAAAGTAGAAATGTCAATATCCATCGAGTGTAGAGTGTTACTAAAATCAAGTACTGCATGTAGCCAATCACCAAAAGATCGCTGACATTGTCGCTTGTCGAGTACTAATCCGTTGCAAAAGGTAAGCTTAGTGTCTTCGGGACGAGTACGATAGGCAAGTCGTAGCACAAATAATTCAAGGCGCGCTGAAGCGAATAACTGTTCTCGATCCTCTGGACATAACTCACCATATCCTGGTACTTTTTCAGCAAAAATCTTTATCATATCTATGGATGTTGTTAATAATGAATAAAATTGCTGAATGACTTCCAGGTCAGATATAGGTGGTTCCATAGGATTAGGCTCCCTATATTGTGAATAATCTAGGTTAGCAAAATCAGGGCGACGTATCCACATGGGCTCTGACTAGTGCTGTTATTAAAGAAATAGGTGGACTTGGAGGAGATTCTTGTGGACATTTTGGCTTGGAAGGTAATCTACCTCGCCTTCCTTTCAATGAATCAGTGCGTACTACTTCTTTTACCATGCCGACTGCGAGACACTTTTGAAAACGGCAAAATTGGCATCGATTTCTTCTTCTCTTATCAACAGGGCAAGATTTTTCCGCTAGACATACATATTTTGAACCCTTTTGAACGGTTCTTTTAAAGAAACCTTTGCAGCCTTCACATGTGCGGACACCATAATGCTGACAAGCGGCAGTATCCCCGCAAACAGCGCAGAGTTGGCTTGGTGACGGTGGTGCTGCTCGTGATACTGTATTATCTTGTGGTACTCCACCAGGAGAACTGGATGCGGAACTAGGTGCTGATGCTTGCATACAGTGAACTCTACTGCCATGTATTTTAGGACTATCATTAGAACTACTGGATTCTGACCTTTGAACTGGTAATGATGACCTTCTTTGTCTGTTTCCTTGATCGGCAGTTATATGTAAATCAACGGAACTCGGAAACGGTGGTAAAGAATACGAATCTTGAGTATTAGTTACTCCACCGGTATCAAACGTTGGTGAACATGGTTGAGCTGGAGCATAGTAGGGTGACGGAACATATGGCAGTGAAGGTTGATGATATTGATATAACAATTGCGTTGACGCATGTCCTGGATGAGAGTATGCACTAACATTATAGCAGTCCTCATCCATTTTTAATCCGAATTCTGCCATTTCTTGTTTTGGATAGCGCACTGAGTAGGTTTCTTCAAAGCTAGGTAAAGCTGGGCCTAGAATAGGCGAAGGTGTTTCGCTCACAGGAGTAGCGCGCTGAGATTTCACTTCAGGAGGAATTGGCGCATGAAATTCAACGTCTGGGAACGGATCTAAATTTTCTTCCAAGATTTCAGAAGAGTCTTCTTGATATTGTGGTGACAAAAGATCAGTGAAGGACGTACCGTAGTTGCTCTGCAAAAGAAAAAAATCAATACTTAAGGCGTTACAATTACGGTAGGCGGCACTAAGCAGGGGCGGTCACGCCGCACCAATGGCGTATCAAGTATATCAATCGCTTCATAATAATTCTTTTATGGTGACACCGCCTGTTTATTGTGCAGGTGTTGTAATAAGTTTACGTTTTACACTTTTGTAAAAAGAATTTAACGATTTGTTTATATGATTTTTAGTGATCTGTCTATTTTTTCTAAATAATATGAATTTGTGAATGATATTCGTAATATACAAATTAAAATACATACGTGTGTTTGCAGCAGTAGCATGCTGGACGAGTTTGCCGTAAAAGCGCTTGGCGAGCGCGGCTCAATGGCGCTCGGCCCTGTAACAAAAAAAAAATAATGATAAGCAAGTGGTGCAATTACTATATAGCTAATTTCATAGTGAAACCAAATTACATAAATGTATGTTCTATCAGGACCGTATCATATTTGCTGTTATTTGATAATCGGTATAAGTTTGTATGAGTAGACCAACAACTAGAGAGGGTTGATTGTAAATGCGCCGGAAGACAAGCGGTCAGCGTGTTGACGGCACCGGACTTTGAACTATCACGCTATACAAGCCATGCATCATTTATATTTACCCTCGACGAACATACTTTGATTCCTACTTAAACACAAGCACGTATTTTTTTTAAATCAATAACTTCGCGGGATGGAACGTATGTCTGAACACTACTCTCCTATTTCGAAAAATGGCGGCGAAGAATAAAGGTCTGCTAATTTATACGGTAGTTTTATCAGCCAAATATTGTCGACTTGAATACATTGTGTCACGGTGCTTGATTCGCCACGCCCCGAAAATTGAATCCTATGTATACACCTCAACAAACGCTATCGCAAACTCTACAATACCACCCTTGTTTTTACTTTATTTTCAACCCTGGGTATCACATCTAAGATCGAGAATGCAATAACCAAAACAAACTCAAAACTTTTTGGGGCGAAAACGCGATAGATCCCTTGGGAGGTTATGAAATCAGTGGCATTTGCAGTTTCTATTATGTTAAGAACCATTAATTTCAGACTTGTTAAGTTATAGACAAAACGCCGAATCTTTTGTTATGATGTGTTTATTTTTTTTTGCTTGCAAAAATATATTATTTCTTTATAAATTTTAGTAGCTAAGTTATTTGAGGCCAGTTGTGGCGCAGCGGCACGAAGTGTAAAACCGACTGACTGGTTGTGGATTCGATCCCCACTCGAAGAGATGAAATATTTACTTAAATTTATATTTCCATTTCTTCGCTCTGGTGTCGACGTTAAGCGCGGCGTTGAGTTCTGCCACTCAACACGCAATGCCACCAGAATTCGGCAGAAAGTGGGGAACGGAGTGTCTTAACCCTAGGTTCCCTCTGCCTACCCTGCTGTGTGCGGGATACAGCGTGAAGTTGTTTTTTTTAAGTTATTTATTATATATTTGAGTTGGGATAATTTTATATTTGTTTATTCGTGATTTATGTTTTTATTGAATCTTTATATAAAACATCATGATTTAAATAAAATTTGAAGGATTAAAAATTTTAATAAGAAAATCATAAATCATATCACATCTTTGCCTGCCGAACGCACAATATGAAAGATAAGTCAAGATTAAACAAAACACAGTTTCGTCTCAAAATTGATCATAATTACTGCGAAAAATTATCTACATATAAATAAAATATTTTTGATATAAATTTTTGTCCAAAATGACCGTTTTATGTATTATTTTATATTCCATGACAGCTTCTTTTAAGTGGTTTGATGTTGACACTCGTATTTATATTCATGTCACGTTATTTCCTAGTTAAGTCTAGACATTATTATTCTATAAACATTAAGTTACAATTTGCGTTTTTTTTATATTGTACACATATGCCAGACCGAAATAATGTATCTTCTCCACATGAGATGATTTTTTCATTACATATAAAATTGTATAATAAATAATATCCACGATTACTACTTTTCGGTAAAAAAAGCAAATAACTCTTTATGTCAGTTCAGTGTTTCACTACTTTTGATAATTTTCTTAGTCAACAGAATATAAGGACTACTACCTACACAAATATAAAAAAATGTATAATTAACTATAATAACATATTTCTAGTCGACCTCCTCCTAACTAAAAAATATGAAAATATACTACTTCATAGAATTTCTCATCTTACCACATACTTAAAACTCATAGATATTATTTTATTATATTTAGAATTCCTTACCTTTTAAGGAAAAAAAAAATCCTTATAAGATTATTTTGTTGTCCGTCTGTCTGTATGTCTGTCAAAACATTTGTCTCAGGAACGTTTGGAGATATCGAGTTGAAATTCATACTATATACTCAGATCTACATTTATTTAAAAAAAGATATGGCCGTTAATATTGCGAAAAACGCGTATTCCTACGCTATAAAGGGAATCAAAATGAATAGGGTGCAAGTAGTAGGTTGACCTAGCTGGCTAAGTTAACAGGTTGTACTAGTTCAGAAAAAAATAACTGAAAGCTATAAATTTGTGTTTAAATCTAATAAAAATAATAGGCTTATAAAGGGAGCAAAATTTAGTATTAAATCCGCTAGTTCAAGTGAGGTAACATAAAAAAGGGCTCTGGCTAAAGCTAAGCTTGAATTACAGAAAAAGCTCAATATCTCCAATTTTTGTATTGAACCGTGGGTGGGCGGCAATAGTTCATTGACTCAATAAAAGTGAATTATTTAAAAATATATATATATTTTATAACATTTTTTTTAAAATTAAGTTATATAACTGGCCAGGAAGCTATAGCCATCCTTTAAATTAAGATACAAACATCAGAATTTTGTAATTAAAGTTTTTTTTATTATGAAATTTATATGAACATGAACGAATAAACATGAACTATGGGATTCTTATGCCTAAGACTGTAAGCATAAATGATAGCCTGTACTCCGTTCGTTAGATACCACAAAAGCATACTCAAAATAAATGAGCTTCACGCTGTATCCCGCACACAGCAGGGTAGGCAGAGGGAATCTAGTATTAAGACACCTCGTTCCCCACTTTCCGCCTAGTTCTGGAAGCATTGCGTGTTGAGTGACGGAACTCAACGCCGCGCTTTGTCTCTACACCAGAGCAAATAAATGAAATTATAAATGTAAATCAAAATTTAATTTCCTCGAGTGGGGATCGAACCCACAACCAGTCGATTTTACAGTCACACTTTGTGCCCCTAGACTACGAATGACCAGGTAAAAGTATACTTTCTTCTTCTCTGTATTTTTCTATGTGTCAAACGTTTTCATTTTCACTTCGTTCTATAGTATATTAGTTTACTTGTAGAATTATACTTTAGTTTCTCACTTTGTTTAAATATTCTCGATAATTATCTGCTTTATAAATATATGTGTTTCTCAAAGCCAAATTCATTTAATTGTAAGACTCTTGTGGCACAGAAGGATAGTATCAAAGTTGTAGTTGTAGGTTAAACTATCAACCACCAACCACCACCACCAACATGGGTGGTTTGCACGGCTTTGGCTTACGCGAAAGTAGATGAGTGAGAATGTTTTAATATTAAGTCTTCTATCTATTTTATTATATGCGAGGAGATGAAACACAAAAACAAAAAAATAAAAAAGGTTGATATATAACAACAGAGTAACTTAAACCTAATCCGTTTAGCCACAGCCCTTAGTCAACCTCGCATGAGAACCTATTTAGTATTTGCTCGCTATTGTCATGTACCAATATACGTACGTGTGAATAACATTAGAGATACTTATTACGTTTGCAGTGTTTTTAATAAATCTTTATTATCATTACAGCCACAAAAGCTTCACGCTGTATTCCGCATATAGCAGGGTAGGTAATAGGAATCTAAGTGTTAACACACTCCGTTTCCCACTTTCCGCCGTGGAGGCATTGACCGCTGAGTGTTGGAACTCTTTGCCGTTCTTTGCCTCGACACCAGAACGAAGAAATAAAAATATACATTTAAATAAATGTTTAATTTCCTCGAGTGGGGATCGAACCCACAAACAGTATGCGGGATACAGCGTGAAGCTAATGAAAAGTTTTTTTTTTTAAATATAAAAGTTTCATTGTAATTTGTGAAAATAAAATTATATTCGATTGTATTGTATTAGTATATATCTACTTGCAATTAGATATTTTTATAATATTTTTCTTATGTATATGTTGTATGTAATTTATACAATACGTATATTGTACGCACGCATTGAAACTTGAAACTTGAAACTTAAGAAGTTAATATGTATTATGCTTAAAAAGTTCTCCATAATATTTTATGGCTATAGTAAATTACAATACACAAGACTGGTATAAAATTATAATTAATCATTTATTAAGGTAAACACAAGTATGTGTATATTATTTAAACTTAAAGCAATTAGGCACCCAGTGTCAGTGCAATCGACTGGTTGTGTAGCGACGGTTGTGGGTTCGACTATCACTCGGAGGAATGAATTTTGTTTATATCCTCGCTATGATAAGATGATAAAGCGCGACGTTGAGGTTTGCAATTCAATACGTAATGACTTCAAATAAATTAACAATAAAATAAAAAAAATAATTCAGCAAAAAGTAAATAAGGGAGTGTTTTGATATTATGTTCCCACCTTTCCCTATATGCGAGATAAGCAAAAATAAACATGTGAAATCCCTAAGTATGTAAGGTAACCGTATAGTAGGTACCTACATACATATTGAAAATAGAAGTATTTCTTCATAAAATAATATATATTTTTTATAATATAAGAAATAGAATATTTTCGACTAGTAAGACATACTAAAGTTTTATTTTATGTATTCACATAACATGAAATTAAAAAAATCAATAATAATAATATGTTTACGTAAAATTATTTTGCGCATACGTTTTTATAACTTGGTCAATTTTGTTATTATTTTGTATTTACGATTAATAATTGTTTTAAGACATACTTATTTTGGTATGTTATTTTTTCTTTATGTATATAAAATGTCTTAATATATAAATGGTGTTATCTGCATTGATTATTTGAATTGCTATTAAATCAAATTAAATCAGCTTCACGCTGTATCCCGCACGCAGCGGGCAGAGGGAACCTAATGTTAAGACAATCTGTTCCCCACTTTTCGCCAATTTTTGGAGGCATTGCGTGTTGAGTGGCGGAACTCAACGCCGCGCTCCCCTCGACACAAGAGAAATGAAAATATAAATGTAAATAAATATTTCATCTCCTCGAGTGGGGATCGAACCCACAACCAGTCGATTTACAGGCACACTTTGTGCCCCTGCGCCACGAACTGCTATTGCTAAAAGAATTAGAAATTTTAAAGCTTTAATATAAATTATATCAGGTACATTACATTGTTGGTGGACTTATGTCGCCCAGGCATATATAAATAAATATATAAAGCTGGCGTGTCAACAAAATTTTATATTTTATGCAAAATAACTTTAGTGTTTCCTATGTTCCAATATGGTATTACAACTTGTTTACAGTAATTTAGTGCGGATTTTTATACAGAGGTTGTTTCCTCATTTTATAAATTATGTTCGAACATTTGGTTATTTGAAATATTTTAAATTGCGCGTATCACTATCGAGGCTAGCTTACAAGGTTTGACTACTAGATATTGTATTTATATTAATAATATTAATTGTTGTGTATTTTTTGTTAAATACTGGAAGAAGCTACTGAATTGTATTAACAAAATTTAAATTACACAACAGAATCTACATATATAAGCAATTTAAACATTTGATGCACTCGATGTTTTAGTTTTGTTTTTTCAAAGTCGTACAGGAATATATAAAACGTGTACGCGAATTAAATTTACTTTAAATTAAAGTATAAAAATAACTCTCATAAACTCATAACTAAATAATTATTTTAGTAACAACGTTTCTATAAAGTATTAATACGAAACAAAGTTGGATTAGGTATATTCATACATACCATGGACAGACGTATCCGAGATAAATAACAGCACAAAAAATAAAAAAAACTATTATGTCTTAACTTCAACATTTTAGGGATTTTTATACAAAAAATGGACACAAATTGTTTATAAATAATTACTAGTTCTATTATTATATTTTTTTATTATTATATCATATTTTCATATAAGCAAGATACATTGTTAACCTATTTATAAATACCTAATATACTTTACGCTAGGTACTGACTGTTATGTATGGATAGATTTTGCCAACATATACTGGATTTTTAAACGATTGACTGTCCTTTCAATTTTGTCTTTGATAATTACATAAGTTGATTACATAAAACTCATTTCAAAATATAATATTTTATTAATTGTATTAAACAATTTATATATATAAATCCAAATAAAATTGAAAACGTAGATTCTATATAAAATATGCATAATTTCACACAACGACATCTATCACAAAAAAAACTGGCTTTCAGATTCGACAATAGCAAGAGCTTTTTAGTGAAGCCCGTAGACTAGCAGGTTAGGAAAGTGATGACTCAAGCTAGCGATAGGTGGCTCTGTCGCATCTACATAATATGTCTGTCGTTCAGTTATCGTATAATATTAATTGGAGTTTTTAAAATGTATGTTTACTTTTGTTTATATAATAATTATAACTTATATAAATCCTTAAAAAAGTATTAATAAAATTGTACTTGACAGCTGTACAATATATAAGTATAACATACTTATGAATAAACTATAATATATACATAAGTCCTTCTAGAAGTAGTAAGTTGCGTAATTTGAAATGTAATTTCATTAAAATATATTTAAAAAATGGTTTTAAATTTGATAATCTTCTTTAATAATATTTTATTTATAAAACTGGCAATTATCTCGTACTTTGACAATGAATTAACGATTCGTTAAAAAATATTAGTGGCGAACGTTTTCAAGGTAAACGGCTTAACATAAATATTGGCTTATAATACAAAATGTTCCAATTCAGAGAAATCTGTCCTGAGTGCCTCGTGCAATAACAATATTATTTATACTTTGTATATACCTCGGCTTAAAAATAAGAAGAGCAATAATTTATATTGTAAAGAGCTTTATTGGCGGAAATTAAAATACTTCACTTTTTGATAATTTGGTTTCATGAGAACATATTCTTTAAAAAGTATTACTTGTTTGTCACGATTTCCAAATATGCTTCAATAACCACATTTTTTTTATAATTTCAGGATTAATTGTATATCGCACTCAAAAGATCCGTGATTGAATATATGTTGTTAATTGTTAAAAAAAAATAATGATGATGATTTTATCATTGTCCTAAATGCATCGTAAGTTTATACTATACCCACTTAACTGTCCATTTTACTATTTATTAAGATTTACTACGACTATTACTATTACAACCACTATGTATTGGCAGTCAAATGTCAATAGTCCTCTACGGTATGCTCATTCATTGATTCGCCTGTGACAAGGCACGTGGCTGAATACACAAGGACATTTGCAAAAAATGGTAAAAAACTGAGGAGTTATTACTATAAAATATCATTTGGAATTTAAATCTGTATTTTTTAAATACAGATACAACAATATTTTCTAATAATTAAAAATAGATGGACGTAAAATACTTGATAGAATATATAGTATATAAAACTAATCTTTCGGGCGGTCGATTACAGCTGTAAGGCTGACAGGCGATCGGGGGCGCGTGCGTGACGTCACTATGACGCTAACGTCTCCGTTCCCGACAATACAGTGTTGATGAAGCTTTTCATACGTCACTGAGGATATTAAACGTTACAAACGAGTCGCGGGCCAACTTTCATGAATTTAATATTTATTTCTTTGGTTTAACTTTGTAAAGCTTCAGCAACAACTTGGTAAATAAAAGCAAAATGTCGTGTGCTTTTTAATAAATTATTTGTATACATTTATTGGGAAAGTTATACATAGTATATGATTAATTCGTTTAATGAAATGTACAATATATTAAAAACCTATAGCCTATCCACGTAGCGTTAAGACACTGCGATTCCTACTTTCCGCCAACTCCGAAATTTTTAGAGGCATTGCGTGTTGAATGGCGGAACTCAACACCGGGCTTTTTATGCTTTGGTGCCAGAGCGAATTCATTTGTTCAACTGGGGATCGAACTCACAACCGTCGCGTTACAGTCACTCTATTGTGCACCTGCGCCGCGATCCTTATTATTTATTATTTAGGTGTACATTGGTACAACTAAATAATGCACAAAAACTATTGGACATGTTTTCTTTTTTGACGTGTTTGTTATGTTCAATTTTTATATACTGTATATTACATAATTAGATTAGAATAATTCACCCAAATAAATCGTGCTTCACGTTGTATCTCGCACACAACAGGGTAGGCAAGGGGAAAATCTAATGTTAAGACACTCCATTCCCCTTTTTCCGCAGAATTCTGGAGGCATTGCGTGTTGAATGGTGGATCACAACGCCGCGTTTTGCCTTGACACTAGGCCGAAATGAAAATATAAATTTAAATAAATATTTTATAAAGGATACTGTAACCTCAGGTATTTCAACTACATAAGTGAAGCGGGAACTAGTTGCAGCATACACGATTAAGCTTAATAGCAGCTGGCTATTTTATTCTACAACTATACTCTTAATATTATATTATTTACATATCTTAAAACTTTGTATGAAACCGGTTATGTAAGAACTAGGCGCCGCATAACATATAAATATATTAACTTAAACACCACTAAGCGTATAATGTCCCTGAGTAAAAGTTTTAAATATTTTGATTTTTACTATAAGATATTTATTTTGTTATATTTTTTTGGTGGGCTAAATGACTATAATTATTAAAACGAATTAGCGAAGCTTTTTTTAATTATGTTATAATAATTTATACATCTAAACATAGAATCCATACAACTCTTAAAAACCGAAATTATTCGTGCCGATCATGTTATAATTTATTATGTTCAAATAATGAAAATTTTACAAAAAAAAACGTCTGCCATGCCATTTCATCCCATAATCAGCCTGCCCAACCTAGCCAAACTACCATAAAAACAAAAAAGAATCATCGCAATCAGTTGACGTAATATTGAGTAATTCGTCCATTTGTCGCGCACATACTTAATGCAAATTTAAGACATGTCATTTTCATGGATCACATTATCAGAAATGAACCAAATTAAAATGGCACCATATGGAAAGCATCAGCTTTCAAACAAACTAGGAATCATCGAAATCGGTTCACCCAGTCAAAAGTTCTGAGATAACAAATAAAACCTCCTTTGTTAAATTAATAACCTCCTCCTTACGAAAATCGGATAACAAAAATATAATCATATTTTTTATTCTTCCTATAATCCAGTTAAGTTACTAAAACAGATTAAATTATGATGACGGTGGTCCATTAGTAATACAAAAAAATAGTAACTTATTTATTAAAACCTAAACAATTGTTGTCTTAGCTAACAACAATGTCAGTAAAAATGTAGGACAGATATGTTGTGTAAAATATTTATTAATATGTACTAAAATGTACATACTATGTATAAAAAATTATAGTACATATAGTAATATATATAATATTTATTTCATATAACTTATGGGTTTTATAAAATCTGTAAGTTATTAATAAGTGATAAAATGAAATCATGATTAAAAATATGTTAATATTAACTATTGAATATGCATTTTTTATATCTAAATTTCTTTAACTATTTTAAATATATATATTTTTAGTTTTACGCTGTATCCTGCACAAAGCAGAGTAGGCAGAGGGAACCTAGAAACCTAATGTTAAGACATTCCGTTTCCATTAACTTCGGCACTTCGGCTCCCCATTTAGCGCTGAATTCTGGAGGCATTGCGTGTTGAGTGTCGGAACTTAACGCCGCGCTTTGCCTCAATATTAAATATTTCATTTCCTCGAGTGGGAACTGAACCCACAATCTCTGTCGCGTTTACAATCGCAAGCCTGTCCCCTGCGCCACGACTGGCCTCCTTTACATATAAAATAAAGAACTATACTAAAAACGTGTTTTATTAGAAAAAAATATTTTTTTTTGTGTTTCTATAAAATTTATATGTCTTAAGTAGATGCCTGTACCTAATATTACAATAGAGTCAGTTTTATTTTTAAAATAATATCAGTAACGACCTTGAAGTTATATCTATACTTCTATACTAATAATATAAAGAGGAAACATTTATATTTTTGTGTGTATGTTTGTATTGTTTTCACACAAAAACTACCGAACCGATTCCAAAAATTCTTTTACCATTAGAAAGCTGCGTCTTTAATGACATAGTACACATTGGCTATATAACATGTTCAAAAAAATATCCGACAATAATCAAATAATATTATTCATATCTCTGTATTAATCCTTATCCTATTAAATGATATTTTATCAAAAATAATTGCAATACCTTTTAATTCCTTTTTAAGTTATTAAAATCGGACATTCCATACAAAATATATAATGAATTTAAAAATATCTATGTAAAGAAAACCATGTAATAATAAAATAATAGAAGCGAAGCGCTGTTTCTGTGCGGGGTAGGGGGATGGTGCGTCAACATCTATACTAAAACTATAAAAACTACTGGAGCGATTTAGAGAATAATTTTACCTTTAGACGATTAACGTATGAAAAAAGTACTAATAAAATCCTTATACGCTGTGGAAATTATTGACAATAGATCAAAGTGATGTACTAAAGTTTTATAGAGGACATCATCATCATATCTACAAAAAAGTTCTCGATACCACATGTCTAACTGTTATAGTTATGCCACCATAACTATTTTTTATAAGAAAATGTGCAAACTAACTAGAACAGAACCGCCATCGTAGGACAGAGTAGTCTCTCTGAATGTGTAATTTCTCTATAGAATATACTATTTTATATTGTATGTATTATAACTATTTTTTTAATTACTATTAAACGTACAATATCGATACTAATGTGATATATATACTCATATAATAAAGCGGAAGACTTTGTTTGTTTGTTTAAACGCTAAGATCTCTGGATCTACTGCTCCGATTTCCTTTTTTTTGTTTTGTATAAAAGCTACATTATTCAGGAGTGAATATTACATTACTGTGTAAGTCTTAGTTAGCCTTAAATAACGAAATAACAATAATAGGAAAAGCCATCGAATTTATTTAAGCGCGTGCACTGTAAATATAGTTAAATATATGTCAGTACGTTGTATGATTAAAATAATAAATTTTATTAGATCTAAAAAAAAGTCCGCGACACCGTATTTCTTATAAATAAGTTACAATAACACATTTTGTGACAAACAATAATTTATATTTGTAAGGAAATATTTCATCAATTTTTATTTGGCATGTATGTATATTGAAACTTACGAGCGAAAGTTATTTCATCACCAAGAATATTTATGAAGATAATCTTCGACTTTTATAGTATGTAATTTGGACGTATACTTTTCCGGAAAATGTAAAATTAAAATAATTCAACAGTCTGTTCACGGCTGCAGGCCTAGGCTCGAGTTCTGGGGGGGGGGCGCCTTTCCGTAATAAAATTATTATAGGGCCGCTAGTGCTAAATGAGGCATAAGGAACATTTGTAACGCTGGAGAACCATTTAAATATACATAAATCAGCTTCACGCTGTATCCCGCACACAGCAGGGTAGGCAGAGAAAACCTAGTAAAAGACTCTCCGTTCCCCACTTTCTGCCGAATTCTGGAGGCATTGCATGTTATGTGGCAGAACTCAACCCCGCGCTTTGCCACCAGAGCAAAGAAATGAAAATATAAACTTAAGTAAATATTTCATCTCCTGGAGTAGGGATCGAACCCACAACCAGTCGGTTTTACAGTCACACTTTGTGCCGCCGCGCCACGACTGGTCTCAACATACATGTATATAAATGTATATTATACTTTTATTTATATCAGAATAAGGAAAAACTCGTTTTATAAAGCTTAAAGATTATATTTGAAAGGAAACTTAATGTGTTTTTATATGATTGTAATTAAATAGTAGATTTCAATACCTATGATCCTACGTGTAGGCGTATTTCATATCTTGATGTGAGTGCATTGGATAGTCGATTCTTTTAATATTTTTTTATACAGTCAAATCTCAAGTAAAATATTATTTACTTATTATTTATTAGTAACGTATTGCAATGTAAATGAAATCATTTCAATCCAACGAATATATATTTTTTTATTTTACATAATAGTAAAAAAAAAATGATATAACGTGGAATAAATCTAAATTATATCTAGACTATGTAGTCTTACTGAACGTTTTATGTGAAGGCAAATACTACTAATAATGTAAGAAGAAAAAAATACATCTAATAAAGATTATTAATTAAAACTACTGTATTTAAAAGATATAAATTGATATAAACAAATAATTAAAGATATAAAATTAAGCTTATTTCACGTTACGTTGTTATCGTATTATATTAAACACTTAAAAATAATTCGAATATTATAAATATTACGATATTAACATATTTTTTTTATAATAAGCTATAATATAATATTATAATATTACAAAAAGTTGTCTAGCCAAACGTGACGTGTGATAAACTCGTTACGTCTTAGCCAATTCAATAGTAACTTCTATTTGGAATAATATTTTAAGTTTTATATTTTGCAAAGATTTTGTCCTCGTTCGTTCGTCCGCTATACGTAACTTTGCCTGCAAAATAGGTTTTATAAAAGTAACAAGTTTAAGGAAGCCGGTAGCCGGTAAGCAAGGGCGTCCTTGAAACGGGGCGCGGGTCGATGCGTGACGTAACGCGGCCGTGACGTCACGGGCGGCGGCGATGCGGAGGCCGAGGCCGCGGGCCCGCACCTACACCCCCATTCTGCCGCTTTACCACACCACCTGAGTATTTTTAGACTTCGTGACGTAATTCCGCTACAGAAAGCGTTAGAGCAGCACCAATTGTGAGGCTAAAAATATGCAGTAGGCTGTAAGTTAGCTTGGCTTTTTTAGATTATGTCACAACCTAGTGTTTTCTAATTATATTTTATATGATATTGTTCATATATATACATAAATATATTTATATAGAAGAGGTAAGGAAAGTGGAAAATATTTTTATTTTTCTTTTTACTTGTACTTAAAAAATACATATCTAAATATTTGTTCATTTAAATGTTTTACTGATTGTAATATATACAGAGGCACATATTTATTCACGTATATTTTGTCAAACTGTATTGACAATTAATTAATATGAGTCAAAAAAGTAAATGATGACTAATGATCTTGTCTAGAGTACACTTTAGTGCTATTAGATATACTTCATAAATAAAGTGCTTTAATATGACAAGTATAACCGTTTAAAATGCTGATATTGCACAAAATAATATAAAAGATGGATTTAACACTAAAATATATAAGTTTTATAAGCAATATGCCCATTATAATATCAATAAAATATAGATAGTATTTTTAAATATATGTAGACACATAATAGCTTCTCCAGATTAAATAAAAAAAGCTATAAATAGTTTTCCCTAGGGTGGTGTGAGTGTGACGTAAGTGGGAGAGCGATATTGTTTCGCCCTGACGTCACTACAGCTGGCGGGTGATAGCGTGCCTTATCATCGTATCCATACTCTCTAATGTTCAACGGTAAAATGTACGCACAATCATTCATATATTCCGTATTCAAAAAAAATATTTAATCATTACATAAAAAGCTCCAAGTATAAGAAATCAGCAATGACGAAAGCTCATCTTAGTCATTTAATCAGTATTCTTGCCTCAATAAATGAATAGTTTATTTGATCTATAACTATTTTTTATGTTTATAAAACCACTTAATTCTCTTGTTATTTAACCATATGTGCAATCGCCTTTTATGTCTACCAGTTATCAGGTGATAACAAAAGTGAAAGTGATGATGTACCGCGCAGAATCTCCCGGAAACCGGTGTTTGTTTGGTGTTCATAATTGACACTTAGGAGGACACGAAATAGTGAATGGTAAATGCTAGACAGCTCTCGCCTCTTAGTCATTTTTACATATTGGGAGCGATTTGTTATGTTGATATGTGATCATTGGCAGTTTGCGGAGGCACATCTCGTTGGCAGGTGCAACGTCTGCCGGTTGCGACAGCCTATTGGGCAAGTGGAAGGCAACTCGGCTGAGGCCAACGGCTCCGCACCGGAGGCGATCGCGACACAAGCATCCCATACTTACTAGAATTACCTAACTTGACGCGAACATAACAAAAACAATATTAATTTTGCTGTACTGGTCAGTCAGAAATTCATTAAATGGTTTCTTGCTAATGTTGCAGTGTATTCGTTTCAACACTCACTTATTACTTTAAGCTTTTTAGTATTCAATTGATTTGAAAAAGTCTTAACGATATAGTGTAGGCTCTTCGATGACCAGTTAATTATATTTTTTTGCAAATAAATTTATTTTTAATTGATTAAAAATATTTAGTTTCACTAAATTATTAAATTATCATGATCTTTATATATTACTAAAGAAAAAACAACATAACGAGAAGAGTATTATATACAATTAGTAAAATTTTCTTGCTTAGTTGTATTTTATAACGTCTGTTTATTTTGACTATTTGCTAATAGTTTTTTGCATAAACAAACAATATTTCTATTACTATTTTTTAAATATTAATATGCACGCAGTGGTGCTAATTAACAAAGCGGAAGCACTACACAAATATAAATGTAGAAATTTTTAAGTGTTTATGAATGTGTATGAACACGTTATTAGTTTCTACTTGAGAATAAAAATGATATTATTTTCTCACCGTCGTTATGTAAATAATAGAAGGCGTCAAAATAAGACGAATTTTATGACTATCACAGCTTTACAACTTAGACAACCTAAAATCCTCAGAATATAATTGAAATGTTTTTTATAAAGGAAATAATTGATATTTTTTCAAGTTTAAAAACAAAATAAATTTTGATGTAACTTATAAAATTATCTTATTTGTAAAATATTTATGTCTTTTTAGTATAAATGAAATATTTTAGTTATAAATTGTCATGTACGGTAAAATATACAAAATTAAAACATTATATTTTATAAAAGTATTCTCAAGATTAGTTATTATTATAACTTATTGTTATAAAAGTCAAAGTGTTGTCTATAAATGATTTATGAACTTTTGATGGGTTTATAAATGTTATTAGGTTAATCAGACCTCTTAATAAGGACTAGGTATAGGTTACAAATAGGTTACACACACTATACGCATGGGTCACTGGGTAACTGTGAGCTCAGCTGTAAAACTGGCTTTGATTATATTTAAATGTGTATACTATCGATTTATTAAATTGCGCGTAATTTTAATAATAACAAACATGTATGTTGTAAATATTTTTGTACCGCATTAGTAAAGTTAAAAACAATAAAAAAAAACAGTATTGGGATTTGAAACAGGATTAAAATAAAATAAAATGAAATAAAATAATATAACTAAACAAAAATAAACAAAAGGGTACGTACGTGTGTTTAGGAATTGTCTAAGGCCACAGTGTTGGCTGGAGGGCGTCAGCAACGCACCTCGCATTCTAGCCGATGGCCATCGTCACGACAGTTCCACACAAAGTCTACGCACCCAGAGGTTCTACACAACGAAAGCGAAAATAAACACAGAATTGGAAGGACGCGTATGCGTAACGTCGTGCGGGCGCTGACCTGGCGCTGGCTTGTCGGGATCCAGAGGAGCGGCGCGCGACTCCAGGGTCAGACCGAGGCACGCGCCAGACAGTCCTAGCTCGCTCAGCAGGATCCTCATGCGGCCGAGCACATTGCACTCACTGCACGCGCACTCACTCACAGGCGGTCGGTCGTATGTCGGGCGGTAGCGGCGTCGCGGCACGGGCTACGCGCTGGTGGACGGGCGGTGCGATACTGAGGCCGCCGCCGCCGAGGCTGGTGGCTATATCGCGCCGCCTGACGTCACGGCTGCGACGTCACGGCCGCGACGTCACTAACGGTACCTCCCACGGCCCGCCCGCCTCCTCGCGCCTCGCGCCTCGCGCCCGCCGCCCGCCCGAACCTGCGCTAACGGCATCGCTAGTACGGAGCGGAGCTTTACTGCCACTACTGCCACAGCTCCCGACGACCCGCTACGTTTCAAGGCTTTCGTTTATCACGTTTTCACGGTCAAACATGCGCCCTAAGTGTATGGGGTATATTTATATGCAATATAATTACTTTCTATAGTTCCACAATTTGTCTTGTGCTTTAAGCTATTTGGCAGAAATATTTATATTAGTTGTTGTTTACAACTACCCTTCGTGTTTTAATATCAGGCACAGTGTGTAAAAACGATTTAACGCATTTTTTGTACCACAAATAAGAGACAGACACATATTTATTGCAATAATAAATAATAACAAATAGTTACAAGTTAGTTAGTAAAATAGCATTGTCATATTTAAGTTGGTAACTGACACGTGAGTGTCACTTTAACTACTTTGTACTGCAACTGATAGTACGCGTTGGTGGTTGTTTTATGATGTTTGTCGTCACGTATTTGCCGTTTCCCATTTGCGAGGAAGGTTTGTGATAACAGTCAGAGGGCAGATTGTGATAATAGTCTCTTTTCCATTTTTTTCCATTTTTGGTTTATAGTTGTTATTAGGAGTAATAGTTTGTGCAGAATAAGTTACTGAATATTTATAAAAATGTAGAGATCAGTCGTGGCACAAGCGAATGACTTTAAACGCGGCAGATTCTAGGTTCGATTCCTACTCGAGGAAATTAAATATTTAATATTATCATTTCTTCGCTCTGGTGTCGAGGCGAAAGCGAGGCGTAGAGTTCCGACACTCAACTCGCAATGCCTCCAGAATTCGGTGAGAAGTGGGGAGTGGAGTGTCTAAAACTAGGCTCCCTGTGCCTACTGTGCTACATGCGGGATGCAGCGTGAATCTATAAAAAAAGTATAGGTTGTGGTAAGTTTATATTCACATCATTACTTTGCAACTAACATATAATATCTATATAAATCAATACAATAAATAAAAAGAATATTTTAATATATCTTATGTTATAGTACACCTGAAGACGTATACTGAAGCTTCAGTCTCGTACATACGTGTGTCGTGTACTAGTTTTAGTTGCGGGAGACAAATGCAGCGGTGACGACGCATCCCACTCCGCTTCCGCATTGATTGCGTCGTCGTCACGCAGGATATCTATAGGCGACAGATCGAATGCACTAGTGCTATTTCAGTTTAGTTAGTTACTAGTCCGCCCTAGTTTCACGCTGTCTTCTATTAAATCTAGAAATTTCTTTTATAGGAAAGAAAAAAATATAATATAGGGTTTTGGAGAATATACTATTATGAAAAAAAGTTTTCGCCGTATTAGATTTTGTGTAAAGATAAAATTCTTTAAATTGGTTAGTCAGAAAAGGGATAGAATAAAGACACTCAGTTTTCTCTTTTTTTTATTTTTGCGGCAAACACTTAATGTTGAGTAGTGGAATCTAACCCTTGGTTTTCCTAGAGTGGTTAAATGAGATTAACTTCAGTATTATAAATAACGAATCGGATCGAATGCATACATAACTAACGTATACTAGATAGTCGGCCACGGTGGTGTTGTATATCTATAATATAATAATTAAATTCACAAAAATAGAAATATGTAGTTCATTTATTATAATTTTACACGTAAAATATTAGATTATTATATCAAAGTCTAAGTATTTTGTTATAAGCGGAATTAAAAGGAAATAAAAATATCGTTTGAGTAAGCACTGTCGTAGGCACTTAATTTAAAAAAATACATCCATATCAGTTAAAGCATTTTATTTTTTTATCATTATAGACTTAAATTATTTACGTTGAAAATCATTATTAATAAAATATAGAACACGGGTTAGATCTTATTAAGTACTGTTCTCATATCTGAGCAGCAGGGTGCACCAGCACGGTGGTAACAGCTTGAACCATTTGTATATACTTGTAGAACAACATACATACAACGTAGATATGTTCGAATCGTTGGGATCCAATAATCATTGAAATTATTGACACTGGCTTTGCGTAGAGATGTCTCCTCGTTGTGCGTTCTCTACCGGATCTATCATGGGGTGTATTCTGGGGAACTGTTTGACCTGGTATCTGACGTAAAACTTCTGACCGCACAGTACGTTGCGAGCTTTTGCCGTGTGATGCCGGCCTAGAAAAGGATCATCCTAGTACTGGTGGTGTCCTAAGAGGCTGATGTTAAAGGAGATTTTTGGCGTTGGTGATAATTTACCCGTATGTTCCTTTGCCTTATCTTTTCCACAAAAAAAACTATCAGATTGTTGGCCTAAGTTGAGTTAATTAGGACCTATCCTAATAAAAAGTTTCTAAACTTACAATAATGTAATTACAAATATGTGTTAGAACTAATGTCAGACCAAGGACCGTTTTTTATTTTTTTTACGTTTTTAATTTTGGAATCGATAGAGAACGTAGTGATTACTGTTGTGAGCACACAAAGAAATATCTGCTTGGCTAAAGGCAAGTGATGTGTCAAGATAAAAATCAGTATTATACAAATATATCTAATATGACATGCAAACAAATTGCGGCTGCCGTGACCTATACTAGCTGTCAATATTTAACCAGTAAGTAAGATCCTTTAAAGTACTATCAGATCTAAGCTTTAAACTTATTAGTAGGTATATAATAAAGCAAAGATATATGCATACGTATATTTTAATGTAATTCATAAATAGAAAATTAAAATAACTTATTGATTATGAGGCCAGTCGTGGCGCAGAGGCACAAGGTGTGACTGTAAGCGCGACTGGTTGTGGGTTGAATCCCCACTCGAGGAAATGAAATATTTATTTAAATTTATAATTCCATTTCTTCGCCCTGGTGTCGAGGCTAAGCGCGGCGTAGAGTTCCACTACTCAGCATGCAATGCCTCCAGAAATTGGCGGAAAGTGGGGAACGGAGTGTCACTAGGTTTTCTCTGCCTACCCTGCTGTGTGCGGGATATAGCGTGAAACTGATTTATTTTTATTTTAAAATAACTTATTGAAATATAGATAGATACAAGTATTGGAATTATTTAAATTATTATAAGGATTTAAAAGCCTGAAGGGATACAAAGCCTATGCAATATTCTATTTCTAGAGAATGTTTGTCTTTTTGTAGAGACCATGACCTATCGAACGGGTTCCGACGATATTTGGTAGACTTGATAAACTCATGCCTGTATTGGATTTTTATGAATCTATTTATTTATAATATACGAGTGTTTGTTATTTTTATAATATTAGGAATAAAATTCGTAGTTCATAATTTTGCATTGAACTGTTTGTTATCTTTTATAAGTGAAGCACAATTGTGTGCCTCCTCTACACCACTTAAATGTAATGAATAAACACGTAATGAAAACACAATTCCACGGAAAATGGGGAACAGAGTATCTTAATACTTTTTTTAACATTTTTAAAGTGTTAATCGACACTTAGGGAAGAAAAAATACTTATTTAGAAAACGTATAAAAATTTGAACGTAGCGGGACTCGAACCCGCGCCTCCTGGAAACCACTAAGCCATACGTTCTCATCAAGCTACGTCGAAATTTTTATACGCTTGTTACAATTTATTTATGTTGTTAGCATCTCTGTAGGGAGATTTTTACAAATTTCCGCTACCCAAAGATAATTACTAAAAATTATCGTCTGGCATGAGAGAATGCTATTTATTAAATTTCTATACGTTTTCCAAAATAAATGAGTATTTGTCTTTCCTAAGTGTGGATTAACACTTTAAAAATGAGAGAAATTAAAGAAAAATATTTTAAGTTATAGTACACAATTTTTAAGGAGTTAATTATCGACAGAATGTAAGGGCGCCAAATAATTGTATTATTTCCTAATAAATTAAAAATATTAATAATTTTATTGTTTTTTATTTTATTGATGATTTAAAATAAAAAAACACTGTTATATTAAAGCTCCTGATATTTTTATAGGCTTGGATTTTGTCATAAAGGCTTAGATAATATTTATAACTTCCCATGTATTCTAGCGGAAAATTTTTTTCTTTAAAATGTACAACTAGTCAGGGAAAAAGTATATATGGGTAAAAATACATGTTATCGATATTGGTCGATAAATGTAGAATAGCAATTTAGAGGAACCTGTTATTGACATCTGTGATTTTAATAAAAATAAGCTAACCTTGAATTATTTCAATAAACAAAATTAGTTAAATAATAACTATAGTGTTTTATAATTTATTTATACAATAGCTTCAAGTCAAGGAGCTCTCGTTGTAAAGAAAATATTGAGCAAATCAAAAATTAGTTTATAAAAAAATATGAATTAATGAAGGCCTTATATATAATTTTCAATTCTCAACTAATAATATTGAAGATGAAAGTGATATATTGTTAGATGTTAGTACGAAGTAGATACGTAGTGTAACTGATACCCCAAACACCTTTAAAAATATTATTTAATAACTAATGCTCGTGGTGTGTCGTGGTTAGAACCGTTTATAGTTGTGATCGTTAATAACCCATATTCTTTAGATTTTAGAGGTACCAGTGTTAAGAAAGTTATATTTGCCATCAGAAGGTTATTTAGATAACTAGAAACTCGACAACATTGCATTGTCATAATTCGAAGCTCTTCCGAAGAAAAATCAAGAGCGCGCGTCCTATCCCACCCCTACACCGTGAATTCCTACCAGACTGCGGCTGCAACAGTCTTATTGAACTCTCCAGGACGTTTGTGTGTGATCTTTCTGAAGGTACTTGTTACGCTTGTTTATATTAAGATTGTATTAGAATGGTGATTCGTGATGTTAATTGATTTGTGAGATCAATATAAGTCGTGGGAACGAACGCACTACTGCAAGGCGGCCGATATGTTAAATAAACGCACGGCACACACCCCCACAGTCGTGTCTCGAATCGTTGGCGGACACTACTACATACACCGGGTTCCAGGACATAAAAGCATAAAGCACCACACACCTATTCATCGTAAACCAAGTCGTAGAAGTGGTATACATACAATATGTCAATGGTCAATGTCATACAAGCATAGCTTACGTATCGCGAGCGTACTGCGAGACGGCATCAGCCAAGACATAGTTTATGTGCAACATATATATTAGTAGTAGTACTTGACAGTTTGACTCGACCGCTGCCTTCCGAGTTCTGCACCCACTATATATATGAAATACTGAATATATGATGGTTGCGACACTCGGGACCACAATACATGAACTTGTCTCGATTAACATGATATTAAAAATATATAGATTGCATTATTCATAATTAACTATGTTATTTATGTGTATTGCCATGGATATTTTATTTTGTTTATTTATTTTTAATATTTCATACCCCAGGTACATACTATTACAATAGGTGTATGTTTAGTGAAAATAACTTTAGAATACCATTTTATATCAATATTTTCGACACTTAAAAATATGTTCATCATTGGTACTTGTCAACACTAACGAGAAATATTAATTATTTTAATTGATTCAGTGACTCATTTCGTAAATACATTCTAAGGTAATATGTGAGACTTATGAATGGCATTGATGTACTTGAAATATTACAAGGCGGAAGGATATTAAATCATCCTTGTTTTTTAATATGTTAGAGCTAAATATAATATCTATATTCATATAACAGATAAATTTATTTATATTAGTTTTCGAATGTGCGTATTTATCGTAGTCTTTTATAACTTTATAAGTACAATAATATGTTTTTATTATTTTGCCAAAAACTATAGGCAAGGTATTTTTCTTAAATGATCACAAGTATAAATATTTACTTAGAAGAAAATAATGTTGAATTAGACATGCAAAAATTATATAAGAGTATAGCACTGCACGTATTAACGACCTAATAAAAATAAAATCCAATTAATCTAACCTATTACGTTAGGTTAGCATAGTTCAATGTATGTATATTGAAGATAGGAATATAATTTCCTGTTTGCTTATACTGTTGCAAGTTAAACCTTCATAAAATCGTTCTGATGTAGTAATTTTTATTTATTTTATATTAGGAAAACTGTTATAAGCTACTCAAGTATATTATACGGACGGAATGCAAGTATGTGAAGTGAAGTGAATGAAGTAGTATACTTGGGAAGTATATTCAGTGGAGATGGTAGATGCGAGATGGATGTGGAAAAGCGTATTGCTGCTGGTAACAAGTTTAACGATGCCTTAGCTGCATTGATGATACGGTGAAACAAAAGCACAGCTGCGCGTTTGGCCGTACACAATTCAGTGTTGGTACCGACGTTGTTATACGGCAGCGAAACGTGGATATTACAGAAGAAGAATGAAAGAAAGATGAATGCCGTGGAGATGCGATCTCTTCGTAGGATATGCGAAGTCAGCTTAGCTTATCGAATTCGCAATGAAGATATACACAGAATGGCAGGTACTAACGAGGATGTCGCCGTGAGTATGAAGAAGAACGTGCTCAACTGAATTGGGCACATCGATCGAATTAGTGATGAAAGAATGGCAAAAAAGATTTATGATGGAAAAGTGAGTGGTAGGATAGGTAGGGGGAGATCTGTTTGACCTTCGAAACCACAGTATCAAAGATACTGGAGGAAGGTCACGTAAAAAGCATGAGGACCCCCCAGGAGGGCATGTATGAAGAGGTTGATGGCAGTGGACGAGGCGAAAGAGGTATGTAGAGACCGTAGCGTTTGGCGCTTTGTTCCCTTTGTTCTGACTACCCTGCTAGGAATAAAGTGTGAAGCTAAGTTAAGTTTAAGTATATTATATATATCCAGGTATATATTTTAGTCTTCTCTCCAAATTTGACCAGCTTAGAAATGTAATTATAATGTAATATAAATGTATGTTCTAGAATGATATAAAGATAGTATGAATGATAATAGAAGATAGAATACAATGATAATATGAATTAGTTCCATAGATATTTTGTAAAATAAACTTAATATCACGCTATATAAAAGTACAAGCTAGACAGATTTAATAGATACTTATGTAGAAAACCGCTACGTTCAAATTTTTATACGTTTTCTAAATAAACATTTTTTTTCCAAAGTGTGAAATAACACTTTAAAAATGTTAAAAAAGATTTTTTACTATTAGTGAACTTAAAGTAAATACAAACACTGGTCTTTTATGAGGAGGATCATAGCATTCAGTGAATTTCACGTTCCATTTACTCCAAAGCTTATATAAGCTAGTGGTATATGATTCGTTCGTTACGTAGGCATACGCAACGCTCTAATCGATGTGTTGAAGCAACGCCTACGCGGTGGGAAACTCGTCATTAATTTTCATAGTCGATTACACGTGAGCTTTCTTTACATAGTTAGTTTATAACCTTAACGTTACCTTTATAATTATTGTAAAGTAGAAGCATATTGAGGCCAGACGTGGTGCAGTGGCATATGGGTGTGATTGTAAACGTGACTGGTTGCGGGTTCGATTCACACTCGAGGAAAAGAAATATTTAATATTTTCATTCGCTCTGGTGTCGAGGCGAATCGCGGCTTTGAATTCCACCACTCAACACGCAATGCCTCAGGAAACCGTCAGAAAGTAGGGAGCGGAGAGTCTTAACTGGGCTTCCTCTGCCTACTCTGCTGCATACAGGACATAGCGTGAAGCTGAAAAAAACAAATAAATATGTACAATATATTTTAGCAATATAACAAATGACTGTAATAATTTAATAAATATATGTTAAATATATTTTTAGTTACTTAAATTTATATTTCCATTTCTTTGCTCTGGTGTCGAGGTTAAGCGCGGCGTAGAGTTCTGCCACTCAACACGCAATGCCTCCAGAATTCGGCAGAAAGTGGGGAACGGAGTGTCTTACACTAGGGTTCCTCTGCCTACCCTGCTGTGTGCGGGATATAGCGTGAAGCTGATTTATTTATTTATTTATTTATATTTTTTCACTTAGTGATTATTGGCATTACGTTTAGTAATATCAATAGGATGTTTCTGCTGCGACGGCGTGTCCGCATTCATCTCGTTGCACATATTTATGGCTGTTGCGACTGGTCGCATGCCCTAGTACTATTTACTGCTCGCTCGGCGGGCAAACGTCCAGTTATTCTAATTTTACTTATAATCGATGTCGTCGCAACTCCGGCTCACCGGTATGAGATTTGCTCAGCTGTCAAAGATGGGAGCGAATAGGTAATATATGTCTGTCAGTGTCCATGGGGTCAAAATTTGTATGTAATCGAGGACAAATGTTTATAATAGTAATAATATTTATTGTCTGTGTGTTAAGCTTGTTAGGCTTTGATTTCATACATTTTTGCCCTAAATTTTTAGTAATATATTATAATAACTATATTTATTTATATTATATATATATTTAAAACTGAAGTGGTTCACAGTAAAATATTATATTAAAAAATGTATATTTAGCTTAAGTTGTAAAGTCTGTTGTAACTTAAGTGTGTTCTTGTTATTGTAATTGCACATTTATAGATTTTGTAATAAATAAAAAAAATAATGAAAATTACACAGAAATTATTATCCTCATATAAACCAATAAAATAATTTGATACAAACAAGGATCTGCATAACTATTATGGTTTTAGCAAAAAATGGTATACTAATGTTATATTTGTATGTTTTGTGTCGTTATCAATTTCTACTGTATACTACTACTGCTACTACTACTATGTATAATGAATTTATCACATTCACTATACATACCATATAATACAATTATTTACAAAGAGTTGTTGAATTAAAAAAAATTACAATGCCTCCAATTCTTCAAATAAAATCATCTGGAAAGCAAGACCAAGTTGGCTTCGAAGAAATCTTAGTATTAACCTGAACCATTTGATCACATACAACGTAGAATAGTTCACATTATTAGGGACCAAATGATCTGTGAAAGGCTAGACGCTTTGGCTTTCATAGAGACGCCTGCTCGCTGTTCGTTCTCTAAAGCGTTTACCATGGGGAGTGTTTTGGGGTACTGTTTGACCTGGTAGCAGCCGCAAATCCTTCCTCACCTATCTACCTGCGGCAGTTTCCGGGTCAATAGCACACGGGCACCTCCAAAAAGCACGTCTATCCCCAGGCAAAGCATCGGCAGCTCCTGTGTTGTTACACGGGATCGAGACCGGCTGTGATATTTATCAACAGATGACCATTTGCTTTGTCTATTTTGTAAAAAGAATATCAGAAAATAGTTTTTTTTAAATGATGATAGTGTTTTGAATTTAATACCAAACTGTATAATTAATAAAAATAAATACTTAATACAGTACATTTGTATAGTTTCATTAACCGTCTCATTCGTAGTTAATAAAAGCCTTTTACAATCACACTGTATCAAGAGATTTTTTTAGAATAACATTTTGTGTTGCGTCTAGAAACTTTGTAGCCCAATAACATATATATAGATAAGAAAATACAAGAATAAATTATTTTTTGTTTTAATATACAAATTAATAATTATGAATATAATAAATGAATTTTTTTTTGCATTTTATTATACAAATATGTAAGACAAAATGTTTTAAATGCCGAATAAGTCTAAAAGAGTTAAACTTTGCCCTATACCGACTGATGTAAAATTTCTTTATCACTTGTTTCTATTTGTGTATCGATTATTTTGACATAAAAACTGCAAATAGCAGATCCATAGGAATAGATAACCTACGGATATTTCGTCCTCGACTATTCATCCGTTTTTGAGCAAAACCATAATGACTGGTGGAAATTAACGCCGCGACAACAAATATTTATATAACTAGCTTACTGAACTGATTAATATATATAAATAGTTGTATATTATTATTACAGGCTAGTTTATTATATATATAATAATAATATCCCACTATATTTAGTTTGCATAGCAATCCAAGCGGAGCAATATTCACGTTTTTTCCGATGTTTATTTTGTATATGCTATTTTCTGATATTTATTATTGTGGCGTGCCAGGGCCCCAGGATTCTTGTATAACCATGTATATAGGAGAGCCGGAAGTATTTCAGGTAAAGTCGAGAAAGTTTCTATAATATATATTTAATATAATTATTAGTATTAGTATAAAAAAAAATTGAAACTGAATTGAGTTTGCGCTACACGGTAGAATCATTCATAGAGATATGCGTTTCGTTAACGCCCAATATATCTATCCAATCTAGAGATTGGATAGATATATGGAACAATCAAAGATTGACGTAGGAGATAGATTATTAATATTGGGCGTTACTCGACTACGATTTATGATCATGATATGGGGAGATTCCTCTGGAAAATATGTCTTTATGTAGTACATAACAAAAGCAAAAGCAAAACACTATTAACTCTTCTAGAATAATTAAAAAAAATGAGTATGATTTGCTAGAAATAGAGGAAATATTTTATGGAAATACAAGAATGCCGAATGTCCAGGATAAACTTAGTACCAACTAAACTTCTTTCTCGGTTTATATGCCTCAGAGAGTGCCTTCTCAATTGATATAAACAATAATATCAAATATATAATTGCTGTGTTGTTTTTAGGATTCTGTAACTCAAAAGGAAAAAATTGCACAATGTAATCTCTGTAGGAAATAGCTATGCGTCTGTTAAGACCATTTATCTTGAGATCACGTGGAGGTATAAGCTAATAATTAATATCAAATATACAGGTCTAGAAATGAGTACTTAGAATAAAAATAGATGAAAAAATCTGAGCCGAAAATTTATAGGTATTTCATAGAAAAAAATGTAAATGTAGTTCATATTATACAATGTATTGTTTTGATCTACAATCCTGAAATTGGTACACTTGGTAGGCGTGTCTGATTTACACTTGACCGGTTTTTTGTATTTGTTGTTTGATAGATAAGTAACACACATTATGTTAAAAACACACATTTAGTTTATCATGACTTTATGAGTATCTTTATTTATTTTTATTTAGTAAAAACAGAAAATAAATTAATATTATTATAAAAATATTTATTTTTTGTGAATATTGCATTTATCTAAAGTCATAAGTGGGCGCAGGCCGGCGCAATGGCATATTATAAACTGACACAAATCAAGTTAAATGTCATTAGTTGACTTTTTTGATCGTTAAAGTATTATTTCATCTTTTTATAGTAGTATAAAAAATATGTATATATACAGCTACTATAATTTACATAATAAATATTATTTTAATTTAATATAGACTTATGGTTAAAGCAAATATTGTAAGATTACTTAGATAAGCGATTTATCACGCTTATGTACATTGTACAGTCAAATCTGCCGCTACCGCGTCATCTATATTTGATACGCATCTATAACACCAGTGTGCGTGTGGATGTGTAATATGTACACGGTGGCTGTGGCCGTGTGCGTGCGGCTCATATTTGAGCGCGAACGCAGCGGCATCAGCGGCCCGCGAGAGAATTATTACGTGAACGCGACTTGTTTCGATGCCGTCACCGCATATCGTCTGGATATTAGATGTGTTTGTAAATTGTACTAATTGGTAATGGCGGCCCCAACACGCAAAACAGTGTTTTCATGTATAACTATCCCGGTGGCGTCCTACAACGACCGCGCGTTCGCTCTGTGAAATAACCTGTGACTGGTGACAGTTAATACTATCGCACGCGAGTCTATCGCTAGGACGGATGCATTATGCATATGTCGAGTGTATGTGTGCGTGGAGTGTTCACAAATAGTCAGTGCGAAAGGGGTTCGGAATGATCGCTTATTGTAAGTAGACATGGCCACACTCATTTGGAATTTTTTGAGGTTATGTTCGAATGTAATATGCCCATAAGTTTGATTGTTCATTATGTTTGATGGTCATTTGTTGCTTTTTTGTTATACTGAAATGGTCATGTAACAATGCGGTCTAGATGTTTCTTGTAATAAACAAACTAATTGCTTAACATTTGTGAATTAATATTAAACCTAATATACCTACTATCTATATTAGTTATTATTTAACTCGTTACAAGTTAGTATTTTAGTTACTTTTAGTTTCTTTGTATTATACATATGTAAATGCTAGTCAGCATTTTATTTGTAAAATACGAGTACACCACTGACCTTGTGAATCAGCTAATAATAATAATAATGAACATGAAGATTGAGGGCAGGCAGTGATTGCCGTAACAATCAATATCTTTGTTATTCAAATCCACAACAATAAAAATTAAAGATAAGATATTTTTGTAACAGCCAATGATATGTTTCTAAATATATTCCATTCTACATACGTATGTCCATTAATTGTAATTAATGAAAGATTAACGAACTCCTTAGGAATAACTTTGTAATGTTAATAAGTATATTGGTAATTTTGTACCTACATACATGTGTAGAATGTACAACGTACTAAATATACACAACTAATAAGATATGCATAATCAAGGTTATTTAATATTAAATCAATTAAATATTTTTTTTATGCGAATAGTTCAGTTTTACAAAAATAATACAAATTTTTATTTAATATTCTTATCTTACCACGTCATCAAAATCCGCATAAAAATGCATGAAATTTTATTATTGCTTTTTTTCTTAGCTAAGTAAATAGAAATCATTATCATGTACATATCTTTATCGTAATTATTTTATTCATAATATTTAATATTTCTGATTTGCAAATCTCGAAAACATTAAATGAAAACGGTGATAATCTAAAATGGCTCTAAATGTCTTCTCTTGAGGAGGAGGAATGCGGCGTTGGGAATCGCCACCCAACACGCCACGTCCTGAACGGCACTAGGTGAAGGACGGAGCTACATATAGCTACATGAAATGTAAGAGGAGGGATGGAAGAAAATATGCATTTGGATTTCATTTCTTTGACTAAGCGAAAGGGCAATAACATAACCGATTTACCGGGGAGTCAGATCGCTTCCTGGGCCGGCGTACCAGACAGCGAGTGGGGCTGTCAAGGTGTAGGTGTGTTATTGTCCTCGTACAATTGGTTAGTGCAGCGGTAGAATACAAACAAGGTTATCTACGCGAGACTACTTTGGGTTCACTTCAAGCTGGGGATAACAAGAGTATTCTTAGTAGTCCAGTATCCTCAGCTCCATTAGGCGAACTCGAGGAGTTTTGGGAGTGTATCAGGGACGTTCTAGGCTAGCGTTAAAAGCAATGGAAAAATATATTTATTTGTATTTCTATGAAATTGTTAATAAATAAATAAAATCTTAAAGTAATAAATTTAAAAAAATCACAGTATGTGGAATAATACTTGAAAAGCGGGAAAATGCCTGTCTCGTTTGGGACACTTAATTATTGGGCTAAATACCGAGACGTCCCGCCAAAAATCAAAATCGGAACATCTGGCAATGCTGGTACCTATAGGCTGTACCTATATTTTAAAAACAAGGCATTCATCATTTTATAGTTGATCCACCCACTTAAAATGTTTCTGCTTAAGTATATTTCAACGAGACAAAAATGAATTTTATCTTATCGTCACCTGCTTCATAGATAAGTGGTAGTCACTTAAGCGTTGTTTAGCGACAAGATGTCAGGATTAAGTAGTTATTAAGTTGCGATTTCGGTATGACAGTGACTAAAACTAATGTACACAGCACCAGTTTTAGTGAAGTATTGAACGATAGCATATGTATATTCATTTCAAATTAGAAAAATCAGTTCAAGAAAGAAAATATAATATGTCAAAGTGAAAATTACTGCGCCTTCAATATTTACCATATCATATTGTACTATACGTTCGAATTTTAATGTTTAAATTAAATAGAATGCTAATTAATAGGTCCATATTTTGTCTTACGACATATAGACAAATATCCATAAAAAATTAAAAATATAATAGTGTATTTATTAAAGAATTTATTTGTTGCATGCAGCTGGCGGATGTATAAAATAAAAGTACATATAAAGTGTGTTAGTCACAACACAGTTAATATTGAGTTACGTATTTAATAAATATAAGAATTGTACATTATATCTTAAATAGGTAACTTGTGGTAGCTATATAATAAACAATGGCGTGGGAGAAAAAATTAAAATCCATTGATCCGTCACGGGTCAATAATTTGTTACACTTGAACATAAGAATGTCACAACTTATTAACTCTTTGACGAGCGGCTGACCTGTGTATTCAATATGCATAGTGCAAGTAGATCTAACACGTGATCTACCGACCCGTAGTTGATTAAAAGGCCGTCTCTCCTCCCATAGCGCCATTAATCGAGCGTCACTGGACCGAATATTGTTCAACCGGGAGAGTATTGATTTTGGTTCCCCTCGTCCCCATTATGTGACGTCATCGTTTATCTCTCGCCCCCGCATTGATACGTCACGGATGTATGACGAAATAGTACGTCATTGTTGTTGCGCATGCGTATTTTAACATTAAATAATATAATAAAACTAAATATTTAGATATTTATATAACTGAACAATTCGTGTATTATACTAAACAAATATTTTAAATTTTATAAAGTATCATATCGTAAATTTTATAAAGTAATCACAAGTAATCAAAACGTCCCTTAAAAATTAAGGGACGTTTTGATTAAGGCTTAATGATCCACACATTATATTAGAGTACTGTAAATATAAATATTTATATTTTTCACATAAAGTATCATTTTAAAGAAAAATAGCTATATCATTTACTTAGAAATTTTGTAAATTAGTCATGACATCTCTGTGCTATTTTGGGGAACACGAGACTATGCTAAAAGTTTTCCCCGCCAATACTAATGCTTTCCCTAATTCTCGCAACCCGCCATCAGATGGCGTGGCTACTGTTCGGCAAAATAACAACATGGCGTTTCATTCACAGTCACCGTGAATTACTCGCGATGATACTAAAATAATAATTATTTTTCTTAGTTTCTATTTAAATAGCAAAGGCCTAGATCATGGTTATCGCAACTTTGGATATATTGTATCAGTTCAAAACAGGTATGATAAGTGTTTACGTAATAGTACTGTTTGCCTCACCATTTCGCTCCCTAAGTATTGATTAGTGAACCGGTTATCACATGTGATTCAATTGCTGTTCAAAATTGCCTGTCTTTCATAGTTTTCTTTTGTTACTTTAATTGTGGATATTGCAGATGATTGTTGATTACGTGATTGTGTATGCTAGTGAGATAATACATATTAAATCAAGAATGGTGCATTAAATTGACGCAGTAAACTTCACAGTGTTGCTTAGCAACCACATAACCTTGAAAACTTATTCTAATTTAAGTTTAATGTTCAATTCATTAGACCTTACTAGAGGTCCATATTGATATAGATGTAATAAAATAAAGCTTATACTAATAACAATTTTCTATTTTACAGGTACCAACGCTACTTCTGCAGAATTATGGTACATGTAAAAAATTAAATATTTTTATTTACTATGGATCCAATATTAGAAAATGAAGCTGCATCGTCTGACTCATCAAGCAAACATGGTAAATCTAAGCATAGAAATAAGAAAAAGAAAAACCAGTCGGAAGGACCAAGTGAGAGTCAGACAGTTGTAGGTCAAAGGAAAAAATTCGTAGTTACAACATTGACATCTTCGGATGACCGAAATATTCCATCTGAACAATTACCGCAAAGTAATGTACATACAATTCACTTCGGAACCCGCGGTGTTGAATCACAAAGACCTCATGTTAGATCGATTTTTAAAGATAGATCTGCAGAAACATCTAGGCCGTCGAGTGCTGAGAGGGAGAGATCCAATAAAAAAGAATATGAGACATTTCACGGAACGTCATCTAGCCCTCGAAGCTCTATTTTTGATATATTTCGCATAAGACGGAAAAGTGACTCTAAGAAACATCAATCACTTCTGGAAAATGTCAGAGGTGCTCTGGGTGGTGCAGCAAAATCTGTTGAAGCTCCAGAAACTTCTAAAGAGGAACAAATCGCCTCGGAATCTAAAGATTCTCATAAGAATTATTACTATACAGTGACAGGAGTCCCAGGGTCTAAAAAATCTAGCACGCTGGATAAAGTAATGCATATGTTTAAGAGCAAGCCACAAACACATACAGATCAAAATACTTCTAACATAACAAAGAAAAAGAGCAGTAAACCAGTGCGGCGATCATCAATTGGAACTACTTCGCCAACATACCATAAAAATTCTTATGCTTCTTTAGATCCAGTGCAGGCTAAGCAATTATTTAGAGAAGTTCGGGGACTTCCTAAATATGACCCATACTTGTCGATTGTGCAAATTTCATTAGGAGGAAGAGATAAAACGCGGCTACTTTTAAATTTTTTTAAGTATCATAAATGTTACGAGATTTTACCTAAATCTGCAAAAGTTATAATATTTGATACACAATTTCCAGTAAGAAAAACGTTTCCTACTTTGGTTTCACATGGCATTCGGTCGGCGCCCTTGTGGGATGCGCAGAAAAAATTATTAGTCGGGATGATTACTGTTACTGATTTTATAAGAATACTTCTACATCTTGATAATGAAAATTTATCAATGGATGATTTAGAAAAACATACTCTGCATAATTGGAAAAAACTTTTAAGGCCTACACGGAAGCCTTTATGTAGCATCGGACCTGATCAATCATTGCATGATGCTATTAATTTATTGAATAAGAACAGAGTTCATCGCCTTTTAATGATAGATCCTATGAATGGAGACGTATTGTATATACTATCTCACAAAAGAATTTTACGATTTTTGTTTGTATATCTAAACGAGTTTCCAGAATTGACATTTTTCCATAAAAAGCTTTTAGATTTGAATATTGGTACATTTGAAGATATTATATCTGTTACAGACAGTACAACAATCAAAGAAGCTTTTAGGCTTTTATTAGATAAAGATATCTCAGCTTTACCAATACTAGATGAAAATGGCGTCCTGATTAACGTTTATGCAAAATATGAAGTACTGAATTTAGTTAGTGAGAAGTTATATTTAAATCTGTCGCTAACGATAGGTGAAGTGCGAGATAAAAAGAAAGACTGGGAAGAAAAGCTGCAAAAATGTTCATCAAGTATTACCTTATACGAGGCCTTAGAAATTATAGTAAGAACTGAAAGTCATCGATTATTATTAGTAAATAAGGAAGATAAACTCGTAGGGATCGTTTCATTATCAGATATTTTGGTTTATCTTAATAGGGTAATTCCCACAGAAAAAAAAGTCTCATCGCTTCAAGAAATATTTAGACCATTGGAAGTGAATAAGGTGCCCGAATCATTAAAAGAAAATGAAAACGAAGTAATAACAATAAATGTACCTAATATAAATGCGCAAAATGTACCTGACACAAGTAACGTTATTTGTGAGTCTAGCGATTCTGCTAATGATAATGCACAGATGAATGAGAACGAGACTGAAGTAGAAGAAACTAGTCCAATACAAGATGAAGATATTAGAGAAATTGATGAGTCAAGTGATGTTCCATAATCTCAGTCAAATATAGATATAACAAATGATACATAAGTTTATGTATTTCCAAAGATTATTAAATAAATGTTAGTGTGTATAACTCATGCTTTCTGCTTAAATGATATTATAAATTAACTTATTATAATATAATTGTTAACAGTAGCGTCAACACCACGTGATTGCCTTATTTATTGTTTAACCCATTATAAAATGTCGCAAAAACATAATAAAATATTTTAGAAAGTATTCGTATTTTTATTTGACTCTTTATATTTCAATATAATTATATTCAGATATATATCAATAAAGTGTAACTATTGAAGAAATATACTACATCTATTTAATAAATATGTAAAAAAACAAGTAGTTAAATACAAAATAAGTATTATTGCAGTACATGTTTTTAGGCTCACATTGTATCCCGCATATAACAGGGTAGGCAAAGGGAACCCGGGAAATCTAATGTTAAGCCACTTACTTCCATTTTCAGCTGAATTCTGGAGGCAAAGCGCGGCGTTGAATTCCGCCACTCACTTCAAAGTGGGAAACATAAGTATCTTAACAGGAACAGAGTATCTTAAGACTAGCCAAAAAAAAACAAATCATTAAAATTGATAATTGCTTGCAACTTTTTGACATGTATTAAATAATAAATGAAGCGAGGTATTTAGTTTCAATAATGACTGTATAAATTGTTATGGAAGAGCGTAGTCTCCAGTTACAAGTACTAGCATCATACTAGTAACTTACTAGGCTGGTCTCATCACTTTCTACGTAACTAAATAAGATGTGAAATTGAAATAAATACAGTCAATGTTACCTATATTGATTGTGACAGATACGAGCGATATTTTACAATATATTTTAAGATATATTTTATTTACTGCGAGAGTGTTTTTTGTTTTTATTAGTGTTTTCATAATACTTTTCATCCATAGATATTCAAATAAACCTTTTAAAATACATCAGTATAGAAAAAAATACAATTTTGTAGTTTGTAAAAGTTACGACCATTAAATGGGTTACTTTGATACATACAGTACCATTCATATAAAGGTAGTCATAATTATTCTCTTTCAATTTTTTTTATTGAATAATGAATGTAACTGATGTTATAAAATAATAATTTCGCAGTTTTGTCTTATATTAATTCATCAAAAAATTGACGATCAGTCTAGAGATTATATATCAGTTTGATATTTGTATACTATATTATTCTATATTTGTATACTATATTAAAAAGAAAACAAAATAAAATAATTTAAACAGATAAAAAAATTGTAAGTACTTGAGTATTAATTGTTGTTGTTTGTCCCCCTCCTTTTATTCCCCCCAAAATTATCATGAATTAAGTAGAATCCAGGATTTTTTAAACTAATTTTACTAGTACCTAAGTACTGTAGACACAACATCATTATACTTTTTTATTTTTCAATTTTAGACGGCAATTTATTTAGCACATTTGATGTTAATGGTGCTAAAGTAACATTATCTTCATCTATATTTGTGTCTTCTTTGAGCTGTCTTAAGATTTTTTAATTTTTAAAATTAACTTTTTTTTATTAAAATAAACATTAAATAAAAATAGTCAATTGTCAATACGGAAAAATTATCGAAACTAGTTCCGAGGTCTCAGTGTCAATGTTACCCGAAGAATCAAATTTACTCAGATTGACTGTATATTTTTATTTATTTATTTATAGAAACACCAAGCTTGTCAAATGATTATAAGTTAAGCGTAATATATTTTTTAAGCGCTGTAAATACATATTTTTGGTAACAACGTTTTTACCTATATATTTTATGCTGTATAGACGAAGCATGAAAAAAAAAAATTATATAATTTAAAGTTAAGGTCACAAGAAAAAGCTTTTCGCGAATATGAAATACAGCCCGATTAAAAAATATTTTCCGAATAATAGTTGTAAACACGAGACAACACATTTGTCTGTCACTCTCTAGTGAAATATTTTCGTATACATTTTTATTTCAACAAACCAATAATGTATTAAATAAAAACAGAAAAATAAATACATAAGTTCTGAATTGTGTCGTTCAGTATGCAGGACTGTCTATATTCTACAACTTTATGCATAAGTTTAAGTTTTTCCAGAAAATCAAAACAATTAGGAATACAGAAATTAACACAGAATATAATATGTTCTACATAGCTGAAGCTTTTAAGTGTATCTACTACGTAGAATTACAGTAGGTACATACATTACATAAAATTAAGGATGAAGTTAAATACAAATACAGTATATAGTGTTATACATCGAAACGATAAACGTAATATAATACAGCCTATAGTTTTTCTCAATAGATGGACATTCTAACACAAAAATAATATTTTAATTTCACCCAGTAGTTCCTGAGATTAGCGCGTTCAACCAAATTCTTCAGTTTTATACTATTAGTATAGAAATATAGATATAGATAGTTACTGATTTTTTTTTATACATATATTTAGTTAATCTGTGATTAAACACCTATTATATAGATTATTTATTAATATCTACGATATATTATATGTTTTACATATTATAAATTATTAAATCAAATTAAAAATATGACCATGATAAGTCATGTTGGTACAACTATAAATATAAAGATAAAACTTGTATTATTTTTTATGAATTCGTCGACCATTGCAACAATAATGTAAGATTCGTTCTCTTGTAGCTCGCAGCGGACAACGAGGTGCTATACAAACCAGTTAAAATATTTGCAAGGACATGTCTGATGGCTTGTTATACAAAGAATATTTATTTTTTATTAGTTTTACGTTACAAAACTATAATTCGATAGATATCATGAATTATTTTAAATATTCAAAAATATTTTTGAGAAGCCTAACTTTCTCCCATATTTCTTTATAATTCACGCAGGGTTATTATATTACAAATAGTTTTTTTTTATGTATGTAAATGTAGAGAATATATGTAAAATAGATATATTTTTCATTTATTTACTAATAATATAAAAAATATATATTTTAATATACTTTATAGGAAATCAATTATTAATGCCTATAAAAAATTAATACTTAATTTGATTTGATTGACTAAATAAACAAAGTAACCATAATTAAAGTAAACACAATTTTATGAGTGCAGCTGAATGCACAGAGACTCGGAGGTGTAGCGACCGGTCGCGACTACAGGACCAAACCCGGAACAAACCACTTCGTCTCAAGGTTGCACCGTATCTTACTTTAAGGCACTATTTATTCTTGTCTTTAACTGCCACCGCCCAACCGATAATATATGTATTTAAGTTGACTTTAAATTATTAATAAAATAAAATATTAGATAAATTCCGAATTCTGACTTCGACGGAAAGAGGGGAGTGTCTTAGCACAAGGGCGTGCGATATACAGCGATTTTTAAAACACATTAGTAGCTTAAAAAGTGATTGTTAATAATAATATTTAAAATAAAAGATACGCTTGCAAAAATTAGAACTCTGCTGTAACGTGATGGCAATACATTCTATTCAAATTAACATACGAATACGAGCCAGTAGCGGCCCACTCGTGTGAAACCGGTAAGTCTCTTGACACTGGTAAAATAAATATGGAAGCTTGTTGTGTGATTGTGAGACAAATCTGCCTACACAGTAACACGGACAGGCACAGCCATAGCCCAATCTGTCGATGCTAAGCGACAGTTAGATGCAAGGAAAATTTCGGCAACCTAGATTATCTAACTTTTATGCAAATTACATGGAATTTAAATAGCGTATTATATAAACACTATTTTTGACTTCACCAAATTTAAATAAAATACTCTTAAATAACTACATATATTCTTAATGTTATCTATAAATTAAGAAGTAACAAAATTAATTCCTTAAAGATTTCTAGTGATTATTTTCGGTAAAAAAATTTTGCATTTTTTTTCTACTTCCACTGCCATTCTTTGTCTGAACTACACCGATATGAAACTCTGTTATCTATTCAAAAATCATAGGATATAACAAAAACAAACTGGTTTGGTGGAAAGTTATGCGAATTTCTTAAAGATATTATAATATAGAATTGAAAGATTTTATAAAATATTTATAGATAAACAAAAAACTACTAAATGACTACGTATTGCATACTTAAGCGGCGCGGGTTCGAGTCCCGCTACGTTCAAATTTTTATACGTTTTCTAAAAAGTATTTTTCTATCCTAAGTGTGGAATAACACTTCAAAAATGTTAAAAATACGTATTGCATGTTTAATGCAGTACATATCGATTTACCTACCGACCCTGCCCATCGTTTGAACAAGATCTTGTTATTATGACCATCTCCTGTAGTTTTACAACTGAATGCTCGAAATATTGAAAAAGACCCAAAAAAGTATAGTCGATATTGCAACAAGTTTCAATATTAATTATAATTATAGTCCCAAATATTACAATCGTTTCATAAACCATAGAAAAAATAATAATATTTTATATCTTTTAATGCGATTTATGATACGACTGAGTTAGTTGAATATAAAATTTAAGCAAATGTAGTCAAAATAAAAAATAAGTTGTCCCATAAAATTCAAGGTCAAGCGAAAGTGAGCGGCTTAGTATAAGATGAAAAACAGCTATTTTATTCGAAGTTACAGTTTCTGGATTTCCAATGAATAGCAATATATTGTCGTGTTATATGATGTCTAATGCGGTGGTTGCGAGTTATTATCTGAACCCGCAATCGCATCGCTCGCATCGGTGAGATTATTATATTAACAATAGTATATAAATATTTTTTTACGCTATATCCCGCATGTAACAGGGTCTACAGAGGGATACAGAGGGAGCCTAGTGTTAAGATACTCTGTTTCCCATTTTCCGTCGAATTCTAGAGACATTGCGTGTTGATCGCCGGAGCTCAACGCCGCACTTGGCCTCGACACCAGAGCGAGCAAATTAAAATTTTTAATTTTTTTATTTTCTCAAGTGGGAATCGAACCCACAACCTGCCGTGTTTACAGTCACACGCTTGTGCTACAAATGGCCTCAGAATATATTTTAATTTATATACTTTAATTTAAGTAAACAATAAACATATCTTATTTTCTTTTTTTTAATTGCATTTTGTTTCCTTGAGTTATTTCAAAACAATTTGCAGTGCAGACAAATATAACAATATTTCTTACTTTATAGCAAAATATGTGTAGGCTTTAGTGTATTTTCAAAATTATCTATATTTGACAAAATAATCATTTATTTATTATAAACATAATAAATAAATGATTCAGACCACTGTTGAGAGCACGTTGTGCTTTACACTATTTTGTTGAGAAGCGGAGTTAAGCGCCGCGCTTTGACTAGTAGTCAAATCCACACGGGTCTCGAGCTGCCGATGGACTTATAATTTTATAAATCATAAATATTTGTCATTTTATTGACATTCCACAAAAATTAAAAATGTATAACTGTCGCCACAGATTGCGAATACTTAATTGCTTATTATATTAGAATAAGTTTATATTTTATTAATATATAATAAAATGTGTTAATAAACACAAATCAACGATTTTAAATATTCTAATATTAAAGGACTTAAAGGATTAAATTTATAAAATTTATTCTTATTTTTTTGTTTGCATTATATATCTACATAACAGACATTTTTTTTCTTATTATTTAATTCTTTAATTCAAGTTACTAGCTAGTAGTAAATAATAATAGTAAGGGACAGTTTGTCTGTAAACGCAGTTGTTGTGGGTTCGATCCTCGAGAGAAATTATTTAAATTTTATCGCTCTGGTAGACAAAACTTGGTCACGCATCATGCAAGGTCTCCAAAATTGGGTGAAAGATGGAGAATGGTGTAAAGCTGTTTTATAAACTTGCGCAGCACTAGATACCGACGATGCGGTTGGTTAATATATACCTAATACGATTATATTTACAACGAAAATAACAAACGAAAAAATCTAAAAGAAAAATATTTAAAAAGAAAGGCCGTTTTTGGGAATATTATATAGATTTATTTCAAACGAACCATCGAACCGAAGAATCTATGTATGTACTTCATATTTCTTTGAAGATCAAATCGTTATTTATCTCTGTGTTGAATTAAAGAAATTGCTATAATGCTATAGGTTAATCTTAAAGGATTAAAACTTTGTTATAATTTGAAAGTTTTATTGTTGTACCTAAAAGAGCACGGGGATCTAACAGATAGCCAACAGATTTCTCTCCGCTTCTGCCCTTAAAATCACAGATAATATATATAAAAAAAGCTATTATCCGGATCATAACTTTTCTTAAGTAACAATTATATCTTAAGAATATACATTAAGGTGTTATGTCAAATTAGTTGTAGTTTGAAAGCAAATGGACATTATGGTTACTAACATCGTTAAAAATATTTCACAATCAGTGTTGGACGAGAGCTTCAAGATTTTACAAGTCATTGAAGACACAATTTGTAAACGTTGCCAAAGAGAATGGATTGATTACTTTTTAAGTTCTATGATTATATTACTTGCCTTAAGGCTCGGACACTGGTATTCTCTTACTTTTATTAATGATTCTTGTTTATTTTTTGACATCATATTTATTTAGCATAAAATTTCTTAGGTGGTATATTAATAGTTGATAAGTTGGTATAAGCTTTTATAAGTCAAAAAATTCAGATATCTTTATTTTTGGCACCCAATAAAATAATTCTATAATTCTACCACTTAGTAATTGTTGTTGAATAAAAAATGCATTTATTTTAAATAAAAATATCGAAAATCATCACTCGTAAAGTTTTAACTCATTCATTTAATAAGGTTTCGATATAACATATTATTACAAAAACAGCTAGGCAAGTAAGAACTGGTCTTACGTGCAATGTAAAGGCAGGTGCATTTTCGATAGAGACAACCAGGCGCTAGGTAAATAGTGTTTGTTTGTAATGATGGCTGTTCCATAGATAACAAAAAAATATAAATTTATAAAATTTATATACATTCATAAATAATTTATAAATAACAGTTGTGTAAATTATTAAATTGTTAATAAAGAATAATAAATAAAACTTTAAAAGTTTTTTTGTTTAATTAAACTTTTATATTGAAATACAAAAAAATATATCATTAAATACGTATTATTGTATATTAATAATTGTATAATTTATTAAAAGCTCATATGTACTTATTAATTGGTTAAAATCTACAAATATTTGCTACCCTATATGTTTGTATATTTTATTATTTTTAATATGTGGCGAAATGCATAATGAGTGTGTTAAATATTTTGTGTATATTACTGATTATGAATATTAATAAAAAAAAAACATTAGCCGAGAAAACTTATCAGGATGTTTTACTACTTTTTAACTAGACCAGTTAAAGTATTAGTAAGTCTTCTAGACGCATTCTACGTGTTAAATTTATTATTATATCTAATTAAATTTGGCAAAATAATTCATAAATGCCATATTTTCATAAGAAAGTTAGTAAATGTTTTATACGTTTACATTTATATGTGTGATTGAAAGTTAGAAAAAAAAATCTTATTTTAGTTTTAATAATATATTTTACTGTAGTGTTAAGATGTATATACGCTGTTACACTAAAATGTAATATTGTTACGTGACGCAGTGTATTTTGTAAGAGCAAGTAAGCTGATGTCATAGAGATTGGGAGTCAGTCGATGACCCCTTGACACGGTCGTTATATGCAGGTTCTATCGCCCAAGAGATAGACAGTGACCGACGCGTTAATTCGTTAGATGAGATAACACCTGTAATTGCATATTGCGGTTCTATCAAACTTTGGAGTAAATTGAAATATGCTTCGCTTGTTTAATATTCACTGTATTTCAGTATATGTAGGATGTATATGAAAATAACTTTTGCAATTAAAATAATATTTAAAAGTACATAATTTTTTTCGATAATGAATGTAAAAAAATTAACAACGTAGCCTTAATATGTCTTTTTGGAAGCGATAAATAGAGTCTATGAATTCAAATAAATATTAACAGTACTTGTTAAAATACTATATTACTCTGTAATAATACATATTTTTTTTGGGAATAGGAAATATAAAGTAATTTGAAAAAATATATTTAAAAATGTGAGTTTGAAAGTAGTGTACATCAAAATATTAAGTTCTTTAGAAAAACTATCGTGATAAAAGAAATTTCATTCCTTAAAGAATTTGTTAAAAAATTGAATTGAGAATTTGTTGTTTAAAATTGAATCAAGGATTTAACTACATTATTCTTATAGATCATTGTCCAGAGGTTCCAAAAATATATATATTAAAATTTGATGAAATGAGACATCGTGGCGCAGTGGCTGTATTTCTTCTGATACTTGGTGATGGTAACTCGTGGAAAATTTTATAGTAAAAATAGAAACTACATTGATGGTTTCTGCTTACAAATAGTGTAAAGTTAGGTTTCGTCTACCAACGCCCAAAGTTTCTAATTGTGGTGTAGTGAGGCATTCAACTGTAAACATGATAATAATGGGTTGAATCCAAGACCTCGAGGAAGAGTATTATTCTCATTCCTCATCCTGGAAAGAAAAGCGTGATCTTGAGTTCCTCCACAACACGCAATCTTTCGAATTAGAGCGGAAAGTTGAGAACGGATATTCCGTGTTTCCTGTATAATACAGCTTCACGCTGTATCCCGCACACAGCAGGGTAGGCAGAGGGAACCTTGTGTTAAGACACTCCGTTCCCCACTTTCTGCCGAATTCTGGAGGCATTGCGTGTTGAGGCAGGAGGAATCCTGTATAATACGAGAGTAAGAATTTCATAAAATACTAATAATAGAGTGTTTTAAAATAATATTATCTACTATTTAACTTGTATTTCTACTTCTAAGCCATGTAAAGTAAAATGAAAACACTTGATTTTAGTAATTTTATATAGCATTGAGGAAGTACAAACTAAACGTGCATGTAGTGAATCTATTTACGTAATGTAATTTTGTTTAACAACGAGAGAAACCTTTGATGATATAATACCTACTCGACAGTGCTCAACGCCTGCGATTTTAAGTGGGAGGTTTGTTTTGTTACTCATTTGCGTTTCGCTTGTCTGTTAAATAAATGTAAGATACTGTTCATAAAAATAATAAATATATCACGAAAATTTATTTTATTCTCTTAATAAAAAATGATAAACAAGAATTATAAAAGACTAGAGGGCACGCGTGGCTTCGCCCGCTTATTAGGAGTGAATTCTAAAAAAACGGAACACGTGTTCAATAAAATATTTTTAACAGTCTGAATTTAAATTTTATTAAAAATCGGTGGTAATTTAAAGATTTTTCCATATAAACTTTCAACCCCTTAATTGAACCATTAGGGGGTGAATTCTTAAAACCCATGAAACACGTGTTCAATGAAATGTTTTTAAAAGTCTGCATTTCAAATTTTATAAAACCGGTACAGATTAAAAAAAAATTCCATACAAACTTTCAACCCCTATTTCATCCCTTTAGGGTTCTAATTTTTCAAATTCCCTTCTTAGTGGATGTCCAGAATATGAAAATAAACATCTGCCCAAATTTCCCGTTTCTACCATCAGCGGTTACGGCTCTGCGTGCGTCTTACCTCAGTCAGTCAGCACAAGTCCTTTTATATATATTTAAAATATTAAATATATATAATTTATCCTTTAAAATATTTGATTAAATGTATGCACTTCGTGTATGTTAGAAACGCTTAAGTACTTTATTTATACATATGTGGCTACATATATTATCTTTATAGCTTATTCCAAGTACAAGATAACAAATTATAACCGTTTAGGAATTGACCCTTGTGTCAGTAGAATCTAGTTTCTTTGATCAGCACTGTATCATCTGTAGATTAACACGACTTGAAGGATTATAATGTTATAATAGTTTCGTGTTGGTTGTTGCGTAATGTACCTGCAGTTTTACATCTTTACTTGTGATTCAACGCACAACTGTAAAAAAAGATAGGAACGAAAAGCAATTTTTGAATACCTATACCACTAGAGCGGAAAATACTTGCAATATAAAACCAATAAAGAAATCATTATAGTAAATGATTAATTTCCTAATGAAATATACATTTTTCTCATATGACTTATAACGACTATATGAAACAGATAGTATTCTCTTTTCTATTGGTGTGACTGTGACGCATAATAGTTCATTTAGCTCTATGAGCTTTATAATCTATTTGTCATTGTCTAGTACCGTTTATGGTTAATTTTGTTTATGTTATTGTATTGATTAGGCCAATATATTATTGATTTATTAATTCTTTTTTTTTAATCCTAAAAAGACATTGAGCACATTGAGGAATTACCAATGGAACCTACTGTTATATAATTTCCTTCTAAACTCTTCGTCTATGGACGGATATTGAACGTAAGAGCATAGATACTTGTAATAAGATCCTTTCTTTTTAGTTATTATTACAATTCGATGAGAATAAAGCAGAAATACAGAAAAATCTTAATTAATTGACCAAGAAGAGGCTGAGAGTTTTATATTGAAACAGATAACGGTGATAAACGTAGTATGTGATTTATATAACTTCATATTTACTGTCAAGTCATTAAAGGATTTTTTCATGACTAAATGAAATATTTGCGTTGTTGTAGGTCAGCGGCCAATCAAAGCAATACTGATTTTGATTAATGCAATCATGACTTTTAAAATTTGAATCAGTTTTTAATTTATTTCTTACTTACAAAACTGCATTCACGAATGTTTTTATGTTTGTAAGGAAGCTGTGCGTCTGAAGCTTTACTAAAGTCATTAAACTTGCTCATTTTATAAGCGAATTAAAAAGGAATCAAAGTCCCTCACATACATATATCTATACCCAACATACTTACATAGCTGACACATATGGTAAGTGATATCAGTAACATATTAGCTGACGTGTAAACATCTAATACAGAGTTAATTCTATAATGACAATTTATTACTGTTAGTAATAACCGGATATAGAATTCCTATCTAATGTAAGAAGAGAATAAAGATTTAATAGTTGTATGTGCGTTGCCAAATTAGAACAAATGTTTTGCTTTACAATTCAGAGATAGTTTTATAGTATTGGTTTCAGAACATAAAGATATATTTTTAAAATATTATATAGGTATATTTTTTAAAATATAATCTTGAGGCCAGTCGTGGCGCAGCGGCACAAAGTGTGACTGTAAAACCGACTGGTTGTGGGTTCGATCCCCACTCGAGGAGATGAAATATTTACTTAAATTTGTATTTCCATTTCTTCGCTCGGGTGTCGAGGCAAAGCGCGGCGTTGAGTTCTGCCACTCAACACGCAATGCCTCTAGAATTCGGCAGAAAGTAGTGTTAAGACACTCCGTTCCCTCTGCCTACCCTGCTGTGTGCGGAATACAGCGTGAAGCAGATTTAGATTTTTTATTTTTAAAAATATCTATGCTTATATATGCATTTCATGGTTATTTTTTTTTAAATTATTTGAATTTGAATTTGAATATAAGAACGTTTGGCAAAGACAGGACGAGGTAGCAATTACCTATTATTGATATATTAAACTGTTTTATTTCATTAATCGACTTCATTCAGTCACTGTTTTAAAAGTATACGTTACTGTAATTTAAAATTACTTAAAGCTTACTTTGATTTGTAACTATTGTAGTGTACTATCAATACAATATTATATGAATATGGCGTATTTAAAAATTCCGTATAAATACTTTTATGGAATCTTCATAATGGATATTAAATTGTTTAATATAATAGGCCTAGTATGTATCATGCTTTTACAATGTTATAAAGTTTATTATAGTTTTAAGAATAAGATGTTGCTGAGAAAAATGTGCTGGATGCCATAGCGCAAAACATGAAATATTGTCGTTTTCTAAGATAACCTAGAGTACCTGTAATTTAATATTTTTTTTTATTAAAAAAGTTTTCACTATAAAAAAAGAAAAAATAATAATTAATATTTTGAGATTATAAGTCACTTTTTTACTTTTTACGGCCGCCGGTGGAAAGTTTGTATAACATTTTCTTGTATTATCAGCAAGGGTAGTAGTAGACCATTCTCATATTATTAGAAAGTATAAAAACTTAGCCCGCATATTTAAAAGTCTCCATATTAGATTTAATATGACGTTACACAGCTAAACATATATAGAAAATGTTAACTAAATGGGCTGAAGATATCTGCTTCAAAATTGAGTTGCAATATTCCATCCAAACTAACATAAAAGGCAAACTGCCAAATTAATTAATATTGTTGATACAGTCAGGACACGATAAACAATTTAAGTTTAAGTATTATATGACATAGAATTTAAAATATACATTGTATATTTTAAATTTTTCCTTAAGAAATTTATTTCTTAAGAAAGCGTTTTAAAAATGTAAATCAAAAATTATATTAGGACTGAAATAGTTCTCCATTTTAGTTCATAAGGTTAGTTTCAAACAAATAAAATTAAATATATCTATTATCTAATGAGCTTCACGCTGTATCCTGCACACAGCAGGGTAGGCAGAGGGAATCTAATGTTAAGACACTCTGTTCCCCACTTTCTACCAAATTTTGAAGGCATTGCGTGTTGAGTGCTGTCTTCGCGCAGAGGCACAATTCGTGCCTCTGCGCCACGACTGGCCTCTTATCTATTATCTATTATAGATAATATATAATATACATAATATATAATTTAGATTAATATTAAATATCATTACAGTCTACCCACGTAGCCGCGTGTTGAGCTTAATTTGATAATTTGATTTATGAATGTTATTTTTACTTAATAGGCAGCGTACCATATATCAATAGCTAGCATGTTTGTCACTAGATCTCCAATAGATGATCGAACGCCGTTATGCGTAGTGACTTCATTCAGAGGTTGCACAATATCATAAATTGTCTATTCATATGCCATTATTAGTAACAAGAGGCACTATTTATTAAGCCAGTATCAGCTTGGATCATAACTGATACGTTTTCCACTCTGGTACCCATTATGTTCTAATGAGTCTACTATGTAGATTAGACATGCTATAGAGATAGCTATGGCACGGTGCTCGGTCACTATTTATAACTGACTAAAATCATATTTTTTTTGTATGTATTTACATTGTAAAATATGAAGAATTATACAAAAACATATAATGTTCTAAAAAAAACAACTCGAGCACAAAAAGGACATAATTTTTGGAACAAGTTCCATGTATTACTGAGTGCTATTTCATATATTATTGTTGTTTGAGGTCAGTAGTGACGCATGGGGCAACTGTAAACGAGACAGGCTGTGGGTTCGTGTCAAACTCTAGCAAAATGAAATGTTTATTATATTCATTTCCTCGCTCCGGTAGCGCGCGGCGTTGATTTCCGCCACTCTACACGCAACGCCTTCAGAATTCGGCGGAAATTGGGAATGGAGTGTTTTATACTCGGTTTACCTTTTCTGCTAGTTGCGAAATATAACGTGAAGCTGAAAAAAAACAATGATTGAGAATTTTAGGTTCCTCTGATAGGAATCCTGATTTTAATAACATAATTATCAGTGCGTAATCATCATTTGAATAGCAAACTCATAGGAATGTTGTATTCCTATAGTACTAGCATCTACTTTATATCAAACTGAACTTTTTAAGCCCGTATTAAAGTTCATATTCGTCCATTGTCATACATACGAGTATATTTATTTACTGATGCGTGTGGATATTCGCTAGGTGTGACATGTCTGAGTAGTTGACCGACGTTTGGCACTCCTCTGGCGCTAATCTAATAGATCTTAATAATCTGACAGCGCTGTATAAATATTACAGTCTAATGATATGAATGTTGGTTACAGCGTTATTGCAGCGCTTTGTTTATGCGTAAAAGTTAGATTGTAATTTATTACACTTTAATTTGACATTGACGCAAAATTTAATATTCTGCTACTTTGCTTATATTAAGCTATGATGTAAATATATATTTTTTTATTATTATTAACTATAGTGATAAATTGTTTCATATAAATGAGTGGAATAATACTTGATGTTGCTATAGCACAGGTTGGATTATACGAATCCTGTTTTCAAAAGCCTTTATTGCCTTGTATGTTAGTTTGGGTGGAATATTGCAATTCAGTTTTGAAGCAGATATTTTCAGTCCACTTAGATGAAATTTTCTATATACGTTTAGCTGTGTAACTAAACTAAACTAGTTTCACGCTTTATCCCTAGCGGGGTAGTTACAGAGAACGGAGCGCCAAAAGCTACAGTCTCTACTGACCTCTTTCGCCTCGTCCACTGTCATCAACCAAAATAATAAAAAATAGCTTTGTAACGTCACATTAAATCTAATATGGCAGACTTCTATAGATACGGGCTAAGTTTTTTATATATTTCTTGCAATATGAGTATGGCCTTGACTATAAATATTACACTAACTTTCCACTAGTAGCAGTAAAAAATAGCCTACAATCTCAAAAATATCGATTACAACTTTATTTTTTTCGAAAAGCGTTAATTTTAATTTACACGTCTTTATTCCGATTCGACAATATTTCATAGAAAGACTCCTTTCTTGGAGTACACTTGAAGACTAAATATCCTGACAATTTACCTGTGTTGATTAATTGAATTATTTGATCTGATTGATTTTAATTACAAAAGTTTAGTATTAACTATAGTAACAACGACTCTAAAAAATATACGGTATAAAAACATTAAGCTTTTATACCATATATTTTTTAAAGGAAAAGGATATTTCATTTTTAGGGAATTTAAAAGAAATGAAGTCAGTCGCGGCGCACAAAGTGTGACAAAGTGTGTGTGTAAAAGCGACTGGTTGTGGTTTCGATCGCCATTTGAGGAAATAAAACATTTAATAAAAAAATTCGTCGGGAAACGGAGTGTCTTAACACTAGGTTCCCTCTGCCCATCCTGCTCTGTGTGGGAATCAGCGTAAAGCTGATTTAATTTTAATTTAAATAAAAGCTATTTTTTATTTTAATTTATTTATTCTTTACTACAATTTAATTTTCAAATTTTAATTATTCTAAAGGGATCAATCATATCAAACTAAAAAAATAATAATAATTAAAAACGTATATATAACATACAAATACGGAAAGGGAGATCAGCGATAAAATATGCAAATGTGATCACGCACAATGGAAACCCATTATCGTCACCATAAGTCATTTCCCAGCTACCGGCAGCAATCGTTGACATAATCTAGGGCAATAAAGTCAAAGACGTGCACTACGATTCATTAATATATTGTTTGTTTGAAAAGTGTCAATTGATTTGCTTGTGACAGTACAGACAAAGTGGGGTAAGTGGTAAGTGTTTATAATAAAATCATGTTAAAAGTTACGTTAATCTTTATTTAGGAATTGCTTTTATTTAAGCTGGAATTAAAATAAAGGAATAACGTATTTCCTTGCTTTTAAGAAAGAAGCATTTGAATTTGTTACCATGGATCTGTATGACATGTATGGTGGAGTATCACGTTTGACTTACTTTGTCATATTTGACTTATAGATCTACTGAAGCGCATTAAATAATAGAACATATAAAACTTACATTACTTTTTATAGCTTTATATGTATATCTACTACACACTGTATCCCAGGGTAAGCAGTGGGAATCTAGTGTTCCTTACCAGAACGAGTAAATGCAAATATTAAAAAATTCATTTCCTCGAGTTGTAATCGAACCCATAACCTGTCACGTTTATAATTATACGCTGTGCCACTGTGTTCAATTTTAGTAACTTCCATATTATATTAATAACTTCTAAAGAAAACATTTTTTTATGTAAGCAAAGGTGTATATTGTATGTAGTTAGTTATATTTGGAACAGCTTTTTGCGGTAACTTCCTCTCATGTCTATTAGCAAACATGATTTGAAAAAATATTGAAATTACTACATAAAAAGTAGTAACTACACTTATACTTCCGTGAAGTCATGAACTGATTAAAATTGTTCCTTAGTCAGTAAGATTATTGATGATAAATCTCTTGTACACTTCGCTTTTTATATATAAACTAGCGGGCGCGCGCAGTTTCGCCCACTTATTTGCACCGTTAGGGGTGAATTCTTAAAAAACACGAAACACGTGTTCAATGAAGTATTTTTAAGGGTCTGACTTTCAAATTTTATAAAAATCGGTGCCGGTTTAAAAAAATATCCATACAAAATTTCAACTCCTATTTCATTTCACTTTATGGTTAAAATTTTTCAAAAACCCTTCTTAGTGGATGTCCATATTATGAAAATAAACATTTGTCCAAATTTCACATTTCTACCATCAGCGGTTACGGCTGTGCGTGCGTCTTACCTCAGTCAGTCATGTACATATCCTTTTATATATATATAGATATAGATGATAATTATTAGATTTGTGTTAATTTTATATATACTTACTATACATATTGTAAACCCAGTAAAAAGTTTAAAAATAAAATAAAGTAATGTATCAGCTTTCTTACATCATGTCGTTTCCTTATACTTGTAATTTTACGACCATTTTGGATAATGACATTTAGCACATGTTATTATAAGTATAAAAAGTTTTGTAGTCATTGTTATATTTTGATATTAATAATATTATGTATAGTTTTTATTAATATTTTTTTTATATTATGTGAATCGGATATCTCATTCTCTGTATTTTCAATAACTTAAATTGTAATAATATAACGAATATTGATTAAAAAGAGATAGATGCGTATTATAATAACATATATTATATGAACGTATTGAAAAATAATCGTTTAATAATTCACACGCTGTGAAGAAAGGCTCTAGAAGCACATCTGGATTAGGTGTCACTAAGGTGAAATTTTCTTCCAAATGGTGAAATTTCCAATTATATTTTAGTAGGAAAACTTTCTATATAAAAGTTGTAAGCACCATATGCTTACAACTTTTATATAGAAAGTTTTCCTACTAAAATATAATTGGAAATTGAAGTATTTTTTATTAATATTTATAAAATATATTAGAAAATCAATCGTGAATACAACTTAAATAATGTAAATTGAAAATGGCCTAAAGCATATATAGTTTTCGGTTATCGGAAGATAATTAAGTATTTTGGTAATTAAAATCAACGGAAAATGGCTGCTGTAGATATATCATTCGATCACTCGAATTAAGTTAATTTATTATTCGAATAATAAAAACAATTTTAAAATTTCTAGTCATTTTCTGATTATCTCGACATTATAATTGAGGTCACGTAGGTCAATCTCTTATGTCACGGTCGTACACCTGAAACAAATTAAAACAAAATTAATAAATATTATATTTATAAGACACTAATTATTAAAAAAACGAAGAATTTTATGTATATAAAGAATATATTACAATATATACATAAATGTATTCTTTTACTTAAATTCGGTAAGTTTTATACAAAAATATAGGTACTTATATGCATATAGTCGTATACGATGATCTAAAAGATCGCGTCGCGCCCGTCAGATTCAGCGCTCAAGGCGGACTGGGCCATTCTTGAGCCGGAACCACATGGATATCGCTCACCGACATAATCGAGAACTCGCAAAATACATAATTAACTATATTTTCTGCAGTTTCGATGTTTATATCAATATTAAAATTTATATCACCCGATATGCCTTTTTATACACTGTATGCGTTGTTAACATATATATGATGTTATTTAAATCAATTTCCTTTTTTAAATTGGTCAACTTTTTATTTTTCAACTTTTGAAGGTTTAGATAAAGTTTTAAATTTAAATTAGTTGATTTAAATAATTATTTTCGTAAAACTGTGATGTCTCGAAGTTAACAAGCGGTTAATTTTATTAAAGGGAAAAGTAATAATTTGAATGTAATTACTAATTAGGCGTGTATAAAATTAAGTATTAATTATCAATATTTTCAATTTATTATGAAATTTAATATCTTTGAAATAAAAAGGAGATAGGAGAAATTGCCAAGGAACGGTTACAACATAATCTACGGTTGCTCGGTCATTTCTCCTATTTTGTCTTTTGTTACAAATACATTTTAACAATAATAAAATAGTCTTGTTCAATAAATTCTATAACATTTTTAAAAAGTATATCTCATACATTTATTTATATCGCTTTATTTTTATTTTTATAATAAGCATAGTTGAAGTAAAATAAATTTCAAAATTAAAAACAAGAATCGTAAAAAAAATATTAAATTCTATTTCACAAAGCTTTTTTTGCCATAGTACTAATAAAAATTATATTTTTACACTCCACATAATATTAATAATTGAATATTGACATAAAAATGGAAAAAAACATTACTGTCTTATTGCGTTTCTCGTAAGTATCACCTTTTTATATATATTTCATCTGTGTGGCGATGGCGCAGTGGCAGAGCGTGTATCTGGTACGCGCGACGGTTGTGGGTTAGATTCCCAAATAGAATTCAAGACATACCAGAGAATAGCATCCACAGCTTTTGCGTTTACACTTTACAGACAGCAATCTCACTGATCGCCACAATGATCTCAACTATACATGTGTACATTTAAATAAAATTGAAGCGTCTGTGACTTCAAATAACTACGTTTTTTCAAGTGATTAGTTTTTAAACATTTTTAAAGTGTCATTTCACACTTAGGAAAGAAAAATACTTATTTAGAAAACATAAAATATTTAATAAATAGCATTCTCTCCTGCCAGACGATAATTCTTAGTAATTATCTTTGGGTAGCGGCAATTTGTAAAAATCTCCCTACAGAGATGCTAACAACATAAATAAGTTACAAGCGTATAAAAATTTCGACGTAGCTGATGAGAACGTATGGCTTAGTGGTCAGAGCGCCTGGTCGGTTTCCAGGAGGCGCGGGTTCGAGTCCCGCTACGTTAAATTTTTTATACGTGTTCTAAATAAGTAGTATACTAGTTAGTTATTTATTCGATACTAGAACGTAAATTGAAGATTTATTTTTTTTATTCTGTCTCTTAATCCGGACAAATCTCCGAAACTGTTAAACTGATCATTATAAAGAAGGTAGCGACGATAAATGTTGTGGAGTACAATATAGGCTAGGCTCCTTTTTGTCCCGAAATTCCCGTGAATAAAATGTGAAATCGACATTAGCGCTTAAAAATTAAGTTTGTCGTATGAAATAATCAACTCACAAATGGTAAATCACAATTTATTTAGTACTATATAACAGTGTTGACATACTAAAATAACTAACCAATTTTCCTTAAATATGTACATTAAGATAATATTAAGAATTCTATAACGGGGCCTAATATTGACTATTTAGTAAATAATACTTGTAAAAAATATAATTTATTTTATTTGTAATTATGCAGTTTTGTCGTACTTATTTAATAAACATTATTTTCGTTTAAAATGTAGCCATTTTTACAAAATATTCGAGGTGTGTTAAAATAAGAGAAAAAAAAACTTTTTGTTACAAACAAGAAATAAAATATTGAACTTAAAATTATATTACCTAAAAAATTAAGTAAATAAATAGCTCAATTTAAGGTTGCTTTGTGTGTATTAAAATTAATTTGAATAATTACTTACAGTGATTATTATAGGCAAATTGATCATTACTAGTATCAATGTTATTTCTATTAAAAACGTTTAATTTTTTTTTTCCTAGAAAGACCAACAAGAGAAAATGCCTGACTGGATTCTTAGTTCTTTTAGCATATAAATACATCATAAAAATTAGAGATAAATACTTTATTACATCTAATGCAAATCAACTATTAAAATAGTTGCAATATGTTTATTAAATATATAAATAGTATTTTGACATTATGCTTAATTGAATTATCTCTTCTAAATTAAATACGTAATTGATTGCGATGTATAATTACTATGTGAAATTTTTATTTATTTTACAGTTATATCTTCACGTTACTAAATTGGTTCACTTTATTAAAATTTTATTACTTTCTTATATAAATATCAGATCGACTGCGAGAAAGTGGCCTAGCCCGTGTTTTAAATTTATGGGAATGTGATTTTTTTTTGTAATAAAATACCTTTCCATAATATGATATAATTCACAGAATATATTATACTAATATAGATTATATGCATATAATTTTTTTCTTTATTTAGTTATAACTTTTTATATTTTTATAAATGAAAGAAAACAGTACTTTGGCTTGGGCCACTTTGACTACAACGGTTCCACATTGATATAACCAGTTGATTTAACGACTGCTCCGACGAAATATTACATATTTAAATCTAATTGAATAATTTCTTTGATTACATGTTCGATAAAAACAATTTATATATATTATTATAGAAAAACATACCTATTAATATATTAGCTAGCTTTTGAAACTTGGTATAAGAGTGTCTTTGCATAATATAAATAAGTTTATGTATGTAAAGGAAACAATAATTGAAAAAATATTTTTTTATTTTATATATTTTAAATGAATTGTACTGAGTTCTGATGTTGTAAAATAAAAGGTAACCTGTGTTTAACAGCGAAAGTTGCAACTTATGCAATGTATTCACTTCAATCAATAAAATAAAGAGACGTATAACCAGAAACTTAAATCCGAAGTCAGAATTGAAAATATGTTTTATTTGATATTTATATGTATATCTTCATTAGATTCTATACTATGTAACCCGCGTCGATGCGCCATTTGGTCTATTTTCGTAATGATCGCGTCAGCCGCAGTAATAAGATGGGGAGTGTAATATCCTACGTTTTAATAACACATATTATTACTGCAAATTAGAAGTAAATGAGCTGAAACATTTATTAGAATGGGCATGAGTGTATTGTATTGGTTAAGCTTTGGACAGGTATGTCTTGTTTTTTTTTTCCAATTTTTCGGGGCAAAGTTTTTGTTAGTAAAATTTCTAGGGTGGACACAAGACTGTTCTGGGGTGGTCATGAACGTTCCAGCCCACAATATTCTTACGCCCATAAAAATAGGTTTGACAAAATTCACAGTGCAATTCTAATTCACTATCAATTACAACGGTTTCGCAGTTGCAAAGCGTCTGCTCGTATAAAGAACGCTCGACGATCGCACTCGAAGAAATGTTCAGCTTAAAAAAATTTAGCTTCATTAGTCAAAATATGTTTCCACTATACATTGTGTAAAAACGTTTCAATTTGAATATTATATATGCACAAAATACCTACAGTCACCACGGAATATTGAAAGTAGCTCTACTTTCTGGGTATTTAGAGCGGGCGTAAGGAAGTTTAGTGTTTCTTTCCATTCTCCCCACTTGATCCATTTCTTTATCCTACTTGTGCCTTACTAGGTTATCCACTAAAACACCAAAGTTGTTTGAAAATACTAAAAAAAAACAATTTCAAATATCGATAGAACAAAACCAATTTTACTAAAACATATCCAGACCGGCCAATGGAAACATCATCTAGGCACACTTTTGTTAAAGTGATCATATTTTCCTCTATCATTATGCTTCGCTTTCACTATTGCCCATCAAGTGACGATGTGACAGCATAATTATGCGCATCGACCATAGCCACGTTTCGTGCAAGCTCTGTTAGTACTGCACAAAAAGAACGCTCGTGACCTCCGCCGACCTGCCGGATATATCGAAAGTGCTCATCATGATGGCGGATGGCCTGTGGCGATCATCGTAATCCAATCTTTGTGTTATGTGACACTTGATATTTCTAATTGTGGGTATATATGTAGATACGTGAGCTTACGTAGAAACTTTTGTATACAAGTTTTTATTGGTTATACAATTATTGTATATGTATTTCCCTATCGCGGCTGTATCATGTTTACTCAAATGAATATTTATTTTGCATTGTGTTGCATTACTAAATAAAAAATAACAAAAGCAGACTATCTCTTTTTTATCATTTAAGTAGATATATACTAGCAAAACAAAGAGAAAAACAATAAAAAAAATGTTTAAAACGCCTTAAAACACATAAATAACACATTATTTCAACAATTCCATAAAATATCTTACGATGGTATTAATAACATTAATAAAATCGTAATAATTTATAAAACACATATAATATGCAATGAATACATAATAAAATTGACTTTATTGATCAAAACATAATTAGCGAACAGACGGTGAGATATCGAAGTTGTATTGCAGAGCATAGAGGCGCAGTGGGCGAGGTTAAGCGATTGCTTAGATCCGCGTTCACCTCTCATTGTGCAACGAGAAGAGGGGGGGCCGTGGGAACCGCCGAAAGCTGTGCCCAGCTTCCGCCGCTACGCCCGAATCGACTAACGATACATCTCACACGCTTACCATCGGCAACAATTGAGACGATCATTATCTTTAGCAACAGGAAATCATATCCGTCATCTCTCAAAATCTCACTGTTTTTAGTTCCGATTATAATAATTTCACGATGAAAGGGAAACTGTGTAAATAATTGCTTAATTTCGATTATATTACACCTTTTATATTAATTTATTAAATAACAAGTTGATAAAATGAGAAAAATTAATTAGAAATCCTTGTAAAAGTAATAGTTAAATAAAGAAACCATATACTTAAACTTCTACTTACGACTAAATGAATATAATCGTGGCACCATAGAGTAGCTAAAGTGGCATTACATTGAAAGCTTACAAAGAGCTTTGAAATTTATGATAAGTATTCATATTGTTTTGTAATTGTTTCAAAACGGTGCGTAGTGGAGCACAGGAATAATTCATAAGCGTTGTTCCCAGCGGCTGCGACGTCGGCCGACAGCTGAATAGAGCCAGGCTGGGTCGTCGCGGGGAGTGGTGGGGTGGCGGGCTCGGCACCGAGGGCGGAGCACCTGAGCGCGCCCTGACCTGTGACCTGTGGTGAAAGGCGCCCACGTACAGGCACGGGCCGACGACACAGCGTTGGCAAATGCGAATCCAGTTTTAATATAAATCAGTATCAATACCTGTATTATGAAAGTTACACAGTTTATTTTTACCTGTAATTTGTTGTTTTGATGGGTTTTAGAAAATATTTAATAATGTCTAAATAACTATATTATATATTACACAAAAATACGTACTGTACTATTGTATGTAAGTGTATTTGATGATAGGTAATGTTACAACTTTCACTAACAGTTCGTGTTAAATAAATCACAAGGCGCCAGTTACGTGCGGAAATGAAGATAGATGACCTGCACAAAAAAGTTTATTGCGATCCACACAATATCATTTTAAATATATCTAATTGGTTGCTCTTAATCTCTTTTCGTGTGTTGTTACTTAAAAATGTAATATTGATACTGATTACTTCTATATTAAACGTAAAGTGCTTTTAACTTTATAACATTCAGATCAGTCGTTGCGCAGCATAAGTTAGTGATCAACCAGACAATTGTGGGTTCGATTCCCACTCGAGGAAATTATGAATATTTAATATTTTCATTTCTTCGCTCTGGTGTCTAAAGAAAGCGCGGCATTAAGTTACACCACTCAACACACAATGCCTCCAGAATTCGATGGGGAGCGGAGTGCCTTAACATTAGACTCCTTTTGCCTCCCATGCGGGATACAGTGTAAAGCTGAAAAAAAACACACTTTAACATCATGTACATAAATTAATGAACGTCACTTAATTTATCATTACTTTTCCGGTTATGTTTTATATAATTTCCATATGTCACTTGGTAAAAAAACGATTAAAATTAAATTAACGTCAAAAATAATAGCACTAAGACGGGTGAATTAAAATTATACTTATTAAGTTGCCAGAAAAAAATGGCTTCAAAATGATTACTGCCGAACAACTTCTCTCGACGATGATAAATAATTATGTCTGTATTATAGTTTTAAAAGTTAGGAAAGTATTGAAAAAAGAACTCCCAACGATTTTGTTATAATAATGTTTCATAACAGTGAACTTTTGTCATTAAAGTGATATAATTACAATAAATAAGAGGACAGTCGTGGCGCAGGGCACAAGTGCGACTGTAAACGTGACAGTTTATAGCTCATTGAACCCATAAACTGGCAACCCTTGGGAAATGAAATATTACATTTTTTCATTTATTCGATTTGGTATCGTGGCAAAGCGTGACTTTGAGTTCCGTTACTCAACACACAATGCCTCCAGAATTTGGCGGAAAATATGGAACGGAAGTGTCTTACAGGGAACGGAGTGTCTCCTTCTCTCTACCTTGCTACTTGCGAGTTATAGCGTGTAGCTAAAAAAATACAATAAAAATTATTTATAAGGTATTGTGCTTAATTCTTTGTTTTAATATTTAGCATTAATAAATAAATACGTATAAAAAAGACGTTATCTTACACAACTGATTCGAGAGGCACTTATCTATATTTTAATTATTCAGAAGTAGCGTCTTGTGCATAAGTACCATGTTTACGCTTATTTATATACTATACCCTTAAATTGGATAACAATTAAATATAAATTATCTTATTTCGAACATTACTTGGGCAAGATAACAATATAATTGACTTGTACGCCGTTTTAGTAGAATGCTGTGAGACTTATTTTTGATTCGAGTACATTTCCATCCATCGGTTGAAAACTTCTAGAATCCTTGTATATGTTACAAAGTAAATTATATAATTTTATATTTTACAAACTAAAACAGTGTGTTCTAAGGCTCTATTGCTCTATTTTCGCAAATATTAATAATCGAAGCTATAATGCATAGCAAAATGCGAATTAAATATTTCTCGTAAGACGGCTTACATTTAAAATATTTTTATTTCGTCTCTTAGGTCGATTTGTTTGATTAAAATATATAGAAACAATCGCAAGGAAACTACAAAATATCACCTTTATTAACTTAACGAGATTGTCAACATAAAAGTGAACAATTTTAAAATATATAAATATAATCGCACACATTGTTACTTGGAGCATGACCTCACTTAAGACCTGTAGGGTACTTAAATATCTACACTCTCCAATACAGGTCTTTGTTCGATAGGTTTATTATTATTAAGATAAGCCTATTTCACCCATGTATGGTAAAAGGAACACGAGGCTAGTTAAACATCTTGCCTGTCAAAAATATCGTGTAAGGAAAATTTAATTTTAATTTACATCATAGCTTTTATTTACATCGTTATATAAAAGATATTATCATTTTGTGTACACGATAATTTCTAATAGTTACATGTTTTGTGGGTATTGTGTCATCAAATGATATGACCTTTCCTTATAATTGATATATGGTATGGTGTGAGGTCAAGTTAAGAGATAGGCACCGTCATTTAAATGTATAGTAGTGTAGGCTTCTACCTAATTCTGAGAGGCATTGCGTGTTTAGTGGCCGAACTCAACGCCATGCCAAATATATTAAATGTTTCATTTCCTGGAACCTACACCTGTCCCAAATTTGGAGAAAATTGCAATGAAATTCAAGCTAGTTTTCATATTATTTGATTTTATATGGTTAAATTTCTAATGGTAAATGGTGAAATCTAATTTACAGACAGTTAAACGGATGGCGGAGTATTATAGGTCACGAAACCGTATACATATAGCAATATTAATAGATATGTGATAGTTGATAGATATGTATAAAAGTTCTGTTATAAAAAAAATATAATTCGAGATAAACAACAATAAACGTAATAAGTCAAGAAAATATTTGTAATTTTTTCTTTTCATATTTTTTTTCTTTATAACGTTCTATCTACATACATACCTATTGCATATAAGTATAGTCATCGAACAATAACACATATAAATTTTGATATGTATGTGTTTTTTTTTCAACTTTATCAAATAGATATAATGTTTGAAACTAAAATTTTAAGCTCATTTCATGTCGATTAAAGACAAACTAGTCTTGTGCGGTGGTCCGTAACGCGCGAAGTGATTTTCTATTGTTATTTTTATAAGAGCGAAGCACGCAAGCCTCGGGCGGTTCTCAGCCGAAATCTACGCTTCATAGCCGCTCAACGTAAACTGACGTTTCAAATTAAGTGTCTTACCGAAACTACGAATTTTATCAATTTAATATTAAAGCACCGTATGCATAATCATTTTGATTTATGCCGATTGTGTTTCAGAAGAGTGTTGTAACGTACTTTGTCTTTACCAATAAGTGAATTAAATCAGTTTCACGCTGTATTCCACACACAGCAGGATAGGCAGAGGGAATCTAGTGTTAAGACACTCCGTTCCCCATTTTTTGCCGAATTCTGGAGGCATTGCATGTTGAGTGGCAGATCTCAACGCCGCGCTTTGCCTCGACACTAGAGCGAATAAATATTTCATCTCTTTGAGTGGGGATCGAACCCACAACCAATCGCGTTTACAATCACACTTTGTGCCTCTGCGCTACGACCGGCCACATATTAAGAAAAATATATTTTTTTTAAGTGAATTAATTATTAAAAAAATATTAAAAAGTTATTTTATTTACATTTATTCGTTAAATTTATATATTAATATTTTCTACTATCTAATATGTACATTCTGGGCATTACTGTAATATCTTGATACATTATAGAAATAGATATCTTTATTTGAAACAAAATTTAAGAATGCATTGTATCCATTACCCGTAATAATCTTTCGTCGTGCACTGCACCCAAAAGGGGCATTCATTCCACTATGGATTTAGATAACTGATCTTTACGGCATAGATTGGTCTATTATACAAATGACTGGCAATAGAAAATTTCGTAACGTTTGATTTGCATCTTAAATTATTATAATTTCATAACTTTGTTCCTGCAACATCCGGCCTATCTAAAGCGAATCTAATTCGAAGAAATATTCAATGTCGCTGGAACATAAGTACCGATGCTCTCATCGATCACAATGGTATATTGCCCACGCATTAAGATAAATTGAAAAAAAAAAGCTAGGCAACGAATATATCCGCTAGGAAGTTCTAGCGAATAGATCTTAACTAGGATATAATGAAATTTGAAAATGCTAGAAGCATTTTTTCATGTATTTATAAAATATAAATACGTATACTATAGGCATAATATATGAAACTTGAAGCCAGTCGTGGCGCAGCGGCACTAAGTGTGCCTGTAAAACCGACTGGTTGTGGGTTCGATCCCCACTCGAGGAGATGAAATATTTACTTAAATTTATATTTCCATTTCTTCGCTCTGGTGTCGAGGTTAAGCGCGGCGTTGAGTTCTGCCACTCAACACGCAATGCCTCCAGAATTAGATAAAAAGTGGGGAACGGAGTGTCTTTACACTAGGTTCCCTCTGCCTATCCTGCTGTGTGCGGGATACAGCGTGAAGCTGATTTATTTTTTTTTATTTATATGAAAGAAAATGCACGTATGGTTAGTATAAAACAGTTATATTAAAAAAATAAATTAGGTTCACGCTGTATTCCGCACACAGCAGGGTAGGGAGAGGGAACCTAGTGCTAAGACACTCCGTTCCCCATTTTCTGCCGAATTCTGGAGGCACTGCGTGTTGAGAATAAAACAGTTCAGTGTACTATGTGGATCAATATCTATACTTATAATAAATCTGTAGAAAAGACGTTTCTGTACATTGTAAATATTTAAAAAAAAAATTGCCAGGGTGTTAAAGAATAATTAACATAATCCATTTCCAACATTTTTGGAATTTTTGTCTGTTTGTCTGTTTGTCTGTATGTCTGTTTGTCTGTTTGTCTGTTTATGTGAACACGCATCACGTAAAAAGTACACAATAAATTTAAGCAATTTTTATACATAAAAATTACAAATAAATCAACGTAGGTTTTAGTGTTTATTTCATTGTAATTGCTTCACTCTATCAAAAGATATAAGTATTTAAGTTTTCAAGACGTTAATATTTGAGATAATAAAAAATCGACACAAGTAACGCTATCTATTGACAAAAATAGGTACTAACGAATGTTTCATACACGTAAAGCTCATCACTAATTGCGATGGGATCTATAGATAAAAGATGGCGCTGTAAAATATATTATAAATATAAAAAACATAAAAAAAATATAGTTTGGAAAGATTACCGCTACACTCTATCAAAAAATAATGTACTTAAAGTTTTAAAGATATTTATATTTGAAAAAAAAAAGAAACTTACGCAATGATATCTATTGACTACATATCATAATGAATGTTATTATATTGTTGAGTTATTATCTGCTTAACGGTAATTACGTCATGTAAGTGTAATCTATACTTATAATAAATTTAACATAAACATAGTAGTATTGACAATGTTCGAATGGTTACAGTTCAATTGTAAGTCCAAAAGACTTTAGAAACGTCTTATTTATTTGACTGTTGATAAATTTACGTATTTTTAAAGTACAATTGTTCATAGTACTAACTACAAAGTAAACTAAATTGAATTGTTGGTGAAGATTACGTTCGTAACAGTCTAGCTTAATTCTTAATTATTTAACACAGTGATAAAGAATGACTTAATATTCAAAGAAATATTTTGAATAGGTTCTTCAGTCCGTTCGTTCGTTTATGTTATTAATATTTTTTTAAGAAACGTATATAATCTTTAACTTTTGGGAGCAACCTCTAAAAAATTGTGTCTCAAGAAAAAAATGCTCTGACACTGTTTATAAAAATATCCCGCAGTATTATTTCATAACTTACAAGCGACACGACATTGCACTATTGCACCTGTATGTTGCATGTATGTATGTGCCAAGGGTATTTTAGGGTAAGTACCTCAAAATTCTTATAAGATAACTTTGTTGTTTGTCCGTCTGTCCGTCTGTCAAGACTATTTTGTACAAGATCGGTTAAAGGTTAGATACCTCAATGTTCAAGTCTATATTCCCTTAGAGCACAAAAAATCTATCTTCTAAATCATCGCAATCAAATGACGATGAAATATGAGGGTTTATGCTTCGTTTTTTGTCGCATTTTCTATCATAACTATAGGATAATTCCCGTTGATATACAATTACGAAATTTGTTAAGAAGTTAAAATTTACGGCACGTATAAAGGAAAATTCCAAAATTATTTTTCAAAAATTGAATATTTATTGTATTTGTGTCATAGAAAAAAACCATTAGGTACAAATTTTAATCTGTACTTAATTTAATACAAAATGACAACTTAATTAGTTATTCCTTTGGTGCTTTTGGTGTATATATTCATGAAGCTGGTACGAAACTCTCGGGGCATGAGTACGACTTGAACTTGACCGAAAATGTTGATTATTTTATAGATTATATAAAAATGCCTAAAAACGTGCTTTCTATGTATATTCTGTATACCAATTATATATTTAACTAATGATATATGTAACCAATTTAAAAACTATACAGGAGCTAATATAATTTATTTTACAAAGAATATCGTGAGTATTTATCCAAACCAATTAATTAATAATTAAGGCTGTTTGTAATATCTATATTTCTTAAATGAATAATCATGTAATTCAAGCGGGCAAAGCCGCGAGCAGGCCGCTAGTACTCAATAAATACGGATAAGATTCAAACGCGGACGCAAGTTGGTCACGCGCGCCTCTAATGGTCTTATTTTAGTACAGATATTTTTCATCATTTATGATAAGAGATACATGAGAATATAGTTTTATAAATTTATTAAATCGAGGCCATCGTGGCCCATGGGCACAGGGGAGTTATTTTAACGTGACGATTGTGGGTTCGGTCCCCACTCGGGGGAATGAATTATTATTTATTTACCAAGTCACCAAGGCAAAAGTTCGGCGTTGAAAAATTCGGTGGAAAGTGGGAAACGGAATGTCTTATCATTAGATTCCCTCTGCCTACCCTAATGTGTATGGAATACAGCATGAAGCTGATTTAATTAGATATAATGTAATTATATATCATTAAATGTGCTTAAATGAGAATCAAAGACTTCGAAGTCAAAAATCCCTGACTGCACGGTTAATTCATAAAATGATACGGAGTTTATTATCTCCATCTATATATTTTTTGACAATTTAAAAAAAAAATATATATATTCATTTTAGTACTTTTTAAATTTTTCTACCAATTATTATATTACTTCCAATTTTGTTTAAGCAAAAACACTTAAACTTACACTTTGTGTAGCAGGAAACGTCACTGCTTTGAACTCGTCACCCCACATGGAATAGTTCTATCAAATTAAAAATAGAAATATTTTTCTTTAATTAATTTACAAAAAAAAATGTTTGTCGGTGAATCAGCTGTCTCACTAGCATTCTCTAAATTACGGGATGTTAACGCATATTTACGAGTAAAGAAAATGTAAAAAGAAAAATACACGGTATTTATCATTATTTTTTTTTATAATTGAGATAAAAGAATATTGCTTGATGTTATTTCAGCTAATTTGTATTTATAAAAAAATCATATGTGCTTATCAACATACCCTTATTCAGTTCAATTCAGTTCTTTAATAATGGCATCTCGTGTTGAACATACATCTTTAAGTCTTGAATAAACCAACACTATTGATTAATCAAAAACTATATGAAAATACATACATATTATGAATAGTTTTGTTTTTGTCATAATTATCATTTAAAAAAAAAGATCTAAAAATGTGTTACTTTTTTTTTAATTATTAACTCTCTCTAAATAAATCAACTTCACGATATATCCCGCACACGGTAGGGTAGGCAGAGGGAACCTAGTGTTAAGACACTCCGTTCCCCACTTTCTGCCGAACTCAACGCTGCGCTTTGCCTCGACACCAGAGCGAAAAAATGAAAATATAAATTTAAGTAAATATTTCATCTCCTCGAGTGGGGATCGAATCCACAACCAGTCGATTTTACAGTCACACTTTGTGCCCCTGCGCCACGACTGGCCTCAACTCTCTCAAAATGCAATGTTAAATCAAATGTTTCACTAGATCATGTCCGAAGAAAAGATGAAAGCCCTATTCAATTCGATGTAAATACGTACATACATACGTGCAAGTAAGATTCATAGGGCGCTTTGGCATCGTGTCTTGTTAGAAGAAACAAACAATGAGATGTTTCAAGTACAAATAACTAATGCAGGAGAGTAAGGTTTCCTTAAAAGAAGATCGAATGAGCTTTTGTTCTATTCTATCCAATTGTTTTCCAGTATAACATAAATAATTATATATATCTATATATACTTATATATGTGTGAAAATTAAATGTATGTTAAGTCCTGTACTATAAGTTATTTAATAGTGTTTTTTTTTCAGTTTCACACTGTATCTTACATATAGCAGGGTAGGCTGAGGGAACCAAGTGTTAAGACACTCCACTCCCAAAAATCTACGGTGAAACTCAACGCCGCCCTTTGCCTTGTTACCAGAGCGAAGAAATGAAAATGTTAATCTCTATATATAATAAGACAGTAAAAATATTTTGTCTGTACATTTAGTAATATTTTCACTGAAATGGATAGAGGGACACTTAAAAAGAATAATAAAAAGCAAAAATATTTTTTTTGAATTTCTTGTCTGTCTGTCTGTCTGTCTGTCTGTCTGTCTGTCTGTCTGTCTGTCTGTCTGTCGATAGTTTGTTGTCCGCATTTTTCTCTAAAAGTACTGAACCGATTTACTTGAAAATTTACCAATTGCTTTGTTTTAACTCAACTTTGGTTCTAAAGTTTAGTTCATCAAAATCGGTTCATTAAAAAAAAAGTTATCGTCATTTGAATGAACTCAAGGCATTAGTTTGCCTGCGAATATTATATAGCAATCGCGCTGGTAAGATTCCTGGCTAAAGAATGACATTCGATAAGTCTGGGTTATATGACTGTGATAAAAATATATATTTTTAAAGCACTATTACACAATATTTTATACAATAAAGTAAACAAAATTGAATTGTTAATGGAGATTACCTTTATAAATCATAACATTTAAGTTTAAGTCGTAATTAATTCAACTCAACTTTAGTAGTAATTAATTTGAGGACATCCGTGGCGCAGCGACACGAAGTGTGACTGCAAAACCGACTGGTTGTGGGTTCAATCCCCACTCGAGGAGATGAAATATTTACTTAAATTTATATTTCCATTTCTTCGCTCTGGTGTCGAGGCTAAGCGCGGCGTTGAGTTCTGCCACTCAGCATGCAATGCTTCTAGAATTCGGCAGAAAGTGGGTAACGGAGTGTCTTAACACAAGGTTCCCTCTGCCTACCCTGCTGTGTGCGGGATACAGCGTGAAGCTGATTTATATTTATTTAATTCAACACAGAGATAAAGAACGATTTGATCTTCAAGGAGATACATAGATTGTTAGGTTTGTTCGTTCGTGTGAAATAAATCTATATAAAAATGCCTAAAAACATCCTTTCTACGTGTACTCTTTAATAACTACATATTAACCAATTGTACATTTAACTAATTTAAAAACTGTACAGGAGTTAATATGCAATCATTACAGTTATTTTACATATAATATTATGAATCCTTACCCAAATCAATAATTTAAAATTTAAGGCTGTTTTTGAAGGAGTAAATTAAATTATTCACTGACATCAGCACATTAAACAGAGTTTTAAAATTATGATGAGACGTACATTACATAGGTAAAAAGAAGATAATGTTACAAAAATAAAAATTAGCTTTATGTATATTTTATAAATATCAAATATCAACATTTGTCGTATTTTTTAATTCAAAACAATAAAAAAATCTTATAGAAATTACGATAATGTAGTAAAAAAATCATATTAGAAGTTATTATAGTTGTCAATCAATTCCGTTTATTAAATCAATAATCATGTATTTTAAGCGGGCGAAGCCGCGAGCGGGCCGCTAGTAAATAATAATTCATTTCTCTGAGTGGGGATCAAACCCACGATAGTCGCGTTAACATGCTCTGCTCCACGACGGCCTCATATTGTCATTAATTGTTAGATAAACGCTTAAATGCGTTAAAAAGTTTAGTCATTACATTAAATATCATGTAAACACGGCAAAAAACTTGGAATATGTCACAAGGAAGGAAGGATATCTCAGATATAAATTGTTTTTTATACATATAAACGAACAAATGTATTGTTCGCAATTTCTTTCATTTTACTATTATTGCTCCATTACGATTGAACCATATTTTACAACTTCCAGGAAATAATCTTGTTACGTTCCTTAAATCGTCTTAAAGCAAAAGCTTGGCATTTTAAAATTGTGATGCAATTATTTTAAACGCTGACATTGAAAAAGACAAGTTAAAATAATACGAGAATTCCATGTGCCCTTCACTTTGCTGTTGCGCTGATGCATTGTGATGGCCGATGTATCTAGACCGTATGAATTCGTGTCGGCTACTTAAATCCGCTTTAAAGATGGCTTAGTTGTATTTAGTAACTAGATTAATATTCTGTTATTAATAAATATTACTTAAACGAATATAATATCTTATTAGTCAAAGAAAAATGTTCTTTGAATTTCAAACTTTAACTCGAAGCGAAACAAAACTAATTTTAATGACTTAATATTAAGTTGCTTCTATCACAAACAGAACGGACACAAACATGTAAAATTAACCTTCAAATTTATTAAAGGAAAAAAATAGACCAAAATGTAAAGTCCTGTCGTGTTTATTAAGGTCCTGCAACTTTTTAATGTAACCGAAATAATAACTTATGTTTTTAATTTTTTTTTTGCGAATGGAAGTTATCGTTTAAGTTAATTAATGTACATATATACGTATGTATGTGTGTAGGTTGTTACACACTTTGTTATGTAGTAGGGAAAGATAAATATGTATTGCATTGGCTCATAGTTTTAATTATAATAGGTTACTGACATTTCCTTTTTTTTATTTTAACAGCCATACCTTCTTGTAAGGTTTTGAGTAAATTAGTTACTGTTAATAGTTACTGTTAATCAATTAGTAAAACAAATTTATAATTGATAAATTATATACATGCATATTAATTGCTTTACTATGTAAAGAAATTAAAGATGTACTTTTTAATTTTTTTATAGAACCTTTCAGTTATTTAAATATAATTGTCTGATATTATTGGTTCAATATGTTACGCATAGGCATGCTTAATTTATATTCTGTTTTTATCTAAACGAAATTCTGATTCCTCAAAAAAAACTCTTTATCAATATTAATACGGTTTTTTTTGAGACATCTGATGAGGAAAAAAGAAAACGGCATTAATTAAGAAAGAGTTATCTATTTTACAATGTTATACAATATATATTTTGTTTAACTGGCTCGTAACGCCATAAACTAAGATTGAACTATACTGATGTTTTAACAGATTATGAACCTATCTTATATCTATCTACATTATAATATTTTATAAAATGAGACTTGTAGTTAACAAAAAATAATCTATTTAAACACTATTCTGTTAATATACATATGGCAATTTTTTTTATCAGCTTCACGCTGTATCCCGCACACAACAGGGTAGGCAGAGGGAACCTAGTGTTAAGACACTCCGTTCCCCACTTTCTGCTGAATTCTGGAGGTATTGCGTGATGAGTGGCAGAACTCAACGCCGCACTTTGCCTCGACACCAGAGCGAAGAAATGGAAATATAAATGTAAGTAAATATTTCATCTCCTCGAGTGGGGATCGAATCCACAACCAGTCGGTTTTACAGTCACACTTTATGCCCCTGCGCCACGACTGGCCTAAAAAAAATAAGTAAATTTATGTTATTGTTTACACATAGAGAGCTCCTGGTACTGTAACATCATGTTCATCTATAATTTATTGAATTCAATCTCCACTGAGCACTCCCATGTCCGTGTTTGCGACAGCTTACTAATAAGTAATAAATGATGACATCTGTCTATGTGTACGTAGAGGTAATAGATTTCAAATAAAGTTCCTTGTACGTTTCTTAATGCGTGACCAAGTGCTAACGTTACAACATTTGTTACAACTTATATTTATTTATGCTTTTATAACTATATAAATTAATTTTATTTCAAATTATGATTGGTTTTTTTTTTCTTAGATAATATTGTAAAGAATTTAAGAACTTAATTGTAAAGAAAATAAAATTCAAACAATAGGAACACAAAAAAGAGAGACAGAACAAATACAATTTTTTAAAGTTAATCTCTAATGTTGTGTATGTTAGTCATAAAACTATAATATTTCTTAATGTAAATACTATGTTGCGCACATTGAAAATGATTAGTCTTTAATCGTCTAACTAACATATTCAAGTATCTTCGTTTATAATTATAAGATGAAGATTCTTGTTCTAGCTGAAGTAATTTAGTATTCAAATCGAATTAAAGAACTTATTAATACAATTTTATTAAAAAAATATATAAAAGTAGCTTTTAAGTTTTTTCTTTATATTAATGGGCGTAAAATTAGGAGCGGGACCACTTACAGAGGATCCTCTAAATTCCTATGGGAGCGGAGAAAAAAAAATGATTTAGCTTATAAAGAATAAGAGAGAGAAGATAAAATTCATATCTCATATAATTATCACCGAATTCATTAGGCCGTCGTGGCGCAGGGGCAAAAACATGCGACTGTAAGTTCGATTACCACTCAAGGGAGTAAAATATTTAATATGTTCATTTCCTTGCTCTGGAAACAAGGCTATGCGCGGCATTGAATTTGTCTTAATACGGACGGAGTGTCTTGGTTCCTTACAGCCCCCACAGCGTGAAGCTAACAAATATATTCATTAACTTCAATAGTACATGCAAAGATAATTAATTAAATATAAAAAACATAAGATTTAAGTTTTAAATTTTAAAATAAACAATTTTATTATTTCAATAATCTATTTGCACTTGTTATGCTTTAAAATATACTAAGTTGTTTTTATATAACGACATATCTTATCTCTTACACATTATTTATTTCGTTACGACATTTGAATAATTTCAGGTAGCTTCCGCTATGCACGTTTCATTTGCATACGTTTGGGCCGAGCCCAGTGATGTAAATAGATCCTAGCTTACGGAAGTATCGCCAGGATCTGTACAAGAAAATCGTAAAGGCCAATGTCTTGATTTATTACACTGTATTATATAAATAGGAAGGCACTGCCGCCTTTGAGATTCTTTCGATATACAATTTGTATTAGTTACCACAGTTTTAAGTGTTAGATAGCAACGTGACAGCTAAATGCAACAGCACTCACCTTGGTGCATAATAAAAGTATAACAAATGAATAACGAACGATCTTGGTTGAAATGTGGGCAGACACGTTGACATTTACTTATCTCGCTGTGTGACTCTACCATTATAAACAATTAGTGAGTGAAAGTATTTCGGCTTTGATTTTTAGCTTATAAATCGGTCTAGTCTAGACCTAGACGCATAAAAACAGATTAGGATTAAACCAATAAAACGGCTTAGCAATCTAGATGTTACCGCTTGACTGATCAGCAAGATATTGCGGCAAATTAAATGCCAGATTCCCAGTAGGTATACTAAGTTCATAGACACATATAGCTGAAACGTGCACGAATAACTTATTATTTAACCTTATTTAATCCTATTACAAGCTGCTACGTAAGTGCCATTTCAGTTTATAAGTATAGTATTAGTGTATCCGGTAATTAAAATTGGACATTTCGGTGCTTCTATCGTGTTTTTATTTACAGACGTTACAGAATACCGTTGGCAAGTGTCACTTTGAAATTATTTTACTAGTAATGTTAATTGGGGTAAAATTACTATATTAATTAATATTATAGTAGTACGGTAGGCAATGGGAGCCTAGTATTCCACATACACATACACATTTCGCTTAACACTTTTCACCAAATTTTAGAGGCATTGCATTAAGTGGCGGAACTCTACGCCGCGCTTTGCTTCGACACCAGAGCGAAGAAATGAAAATATTAAATAATTTATTTCCTCAAGTGGTAATCGAATCCACAACCTGTCGCGTTTACGCTTGTGCCCCTGCGCCACGACTGGCCTCAGTTATTTGTTTAACTGTATTAATTACCAAATAGAGTTGAATAGGCCATCGCCATTCGGTTTTGTGGGTGAGGTTTTAGTAATAGATGAGTGGTTTGATTGTAAAAGATAAAGCATCGCAGCGGCGAGCTCGGAGGTGGCGTCTGGAGGTGAGAAACGTGGCAACAGGGCGTGAGATAGAACGGCCGATACCGTCCGCGGCCGACGCGCCGCCCCGCGCCGTCGAGCCGCTCCTTTCCAAGCAAAATTTACATTTTTGTTAATATTTCGTAGATATAGAAATATATGTTCTTTTTTTTTTGCAGGTCCCGTATGACGCTGTGCTTAGTGCTAAGACACCCCACTCCTCACTTTCTGCAGAATCCTGGAGGTGGCGTGTTAAGCGACGGAACCTCTAGCCGCGCTTTGCTTCGACACCAGAGCGGAAAAATAAAAATATTCAATATTTCATGTTCTTGAGTGGCAATCGAACCCCTAACCTGTTGCGTTTACGGTTACACGCTTGTGCCCCTGCGCCACGCTCGGCCTCTTAATTAATTTATGATTCTTATTTTATAATAGGAACATTTTGAAAAATTACACGAAAAAGAACGTGTCCTTTCCCTTTTCGTCAATACAACGAGAGAAAGTATTTTGAAATTGAAAGAAAAAAGCTTAAATAAAAGTTAAATGATAATCATTTAGTAATAATTTAATAACTAGGTTTCGGGAGTACCACATCGTTTTTTTAATCGACACCTCGTACTAATTAAACCTTGTCACGCAAAGTGAGAACAGAAATACGTAAAGCGTAATCGATTTATTGCACAGGTTACTTTACTGTCGCCCTCAGCGATCGAAATTCGACAGTCATTTTAATTTTGAATATGCTACAGCTGATGTTTTCACATGATTTTCTTAAGAATCATTTTTTTCTTAGCTTCACGCTATATCCCGCACATAGCGAGGTAGGCAGAGAGAATTTAGTGTTAAGACACTCTGTTCTGCATTAAGACAATTTAATTTTCCACTTTCCGCCGAATTCTTGAGGCATTGCGTGTTGAGTGGCGGAAAACAACGCCGCGTTTAGCCTCCGTACTAGAGCGAAAAAATGAAAATATTAAATATTACATCCCCCGAGAGGAAATCGAACTCGTACCTTTACAGTCGCCACCTTTACAGTCATACGCCGCCAGTCCGTCACAGTCATACAGCGCCACTGCACCACTACGTCCTCATATCGGACGGTTGTCCAAATTGATTTTCAATATTTTTTTATCTGTTTAAACGCCAAATTTTTGGCAATATAATTACTCACTCGGCTCGCTCACGTGATAAGGTGGAGATGACAGCAGAGAACTTCGTATCTGATTTTTCCGAAAGAAGACCGAAACAATATTTAATTATATTAACCAAAATTATTAGGGAGCAGTTTAAATATATATTGACAAGGAAAAAAGGAAAAGATTTAATAAATTACAAAATATAATAAGCGTATCCATTACTTCTTTTAAGACCACAGTCGCACAACTCTTAAGGATTATTTTGTAATAAAATACTTTTAATAAAGCTTAATACTTTTAGAAATGTAAAAAAGGTTTAAAAGTAAGCTACACATATATATTTTAATACTGGCTTCGTTTTAAAGCTGTATTTATTTTATTGTAATAAATTAGACGCAAAACAAACCGCGTATATCGTAACGATTTTGGCTCTAAATATTCTTTATTATACATTAAAATATCGAAAACAAAAAAAAAATAAAATAAAATAAAAGATTTTATATCAATGTCAAAAAGCGTTAAATCTTTAACAACAGACTTGTGAAAACAGTTTTTCAACTGGAACAGATAATTATAGGGTGCAGCCAAAATAATAATACATTAAGTCGGCGCGCTTGGACGTGTGAGGACTTTGATAATGTCCAAAAGAAATTGTAAACTGATTTCGAGGTGTGATTTTGGAGTGAAGTCACGGATGATTATGGAGGCGTCCCCCTGTCATTACCTCGTCGGAGATTTGGTAGCTAAAAAGCCCCACATACGCCTGAACCAATTAAAATACCGTTATGTTAATTAATTGTGGACACCATTGTTGATATATGGCAGCAAAAGTAAAATTAATATTACGATTTATTTAGTACCATTACATAAGTAGGAGGAGCTTTTATTCAGACAGAGCTAACTCCATAAAGCAATTAGTGGATAAGTAAATAATATTGTTCTCTAATAACATTAAAAAAATATACTGGCAAGTAACAATAAAGGCCCAAAAAAAATAATGATACTAAAATATTATAAAAAATATAGGAAACTTTTTTTTAGATAGGTAATAAACAGTAGAAAAATGCAATATTTTTATAAGTTCTTTTCCTATATAATTAAAAATATTCAGGCTATATTTTCAGTTAACTGTGTGCCAATTAAAAATATCTCAATTCTGAATCAATTGAAAAGTATGTACATCCAACTCGTACCAAAGTTCAATTTTAAAAGATACAATATTAACAAATCACATCAGGTGGTTGGTGCAGATATTTTGCAGGTCACATAAACTGCTTAAATGTCAATCGATGTTATTTACGAGAAATTGCATGTCACACAGATCTCATATAATTACGTACGGTACCTTGGCGCGAGAGGTCAAAAAGAAATTCACTTAAAACTGTAACACGCCCTTTGCAAGTTGCGTCGCGAATTTTTAAAGTCAGGTCATTTTCGAAAACCAGTGTCCGAAAGTGAAACTACACGGGCATTTATTACCAAGTAAAATATGTAGATTGCCAACGAGATAATAATGATATGTGCCTGTAGTAATGAAATTTCCCGCAGAGACGTCAAATGGTGTCGAAGTAATTTGCGTTGCTTGTCCGTACGGCGAGTGGCCCAAGGGCCGCTTTCGAGCTTACGCAAACCATAAGACTTTTGTCAACTTTATTCCGGATACTTCCGGAGTCAATACAGTATGTTATACTGCTTTTTAATATAACATAAGTTGTGCTTATGATTTCATTAGGGGCCGTTCAAGTATTACGTAAGCAGTTTTTTTGCAATTATTGACCCCCCCTCCCCTATGTCATCAAAAATAAGCAATCTTCTTTATAACCACCCCGCCCCCCTACAGTGCTTACGTAATACCTGAACGGCCCCTTATCTTGTTAGAAAATGTATAAAAATCACAAATAATAATAATAGTGATTTAAAAAATAAAGCCTAAATCTTTAAATATATCATAGTATATAGAAATAAGATGTAAAATAATCATCAATATTTTTTTTATGTCACTTACATGTGAAATACATGTCGCAATTTACATTATTATTCAGTACTAGCGGTCCGCCCGCGGCTTCTCACGCTGGAACGGCTTCATTTTTTATTTACTGAATATTGTTTAAGAGTTATTTACGGAAAACATGATTGGTTATTTTGATATGATTAACTTATTATTATACACTAAATAATTTTTAATTAAAATCTTTTCAATTTTAATTTTATATTTTTACTTGTAAAGATAAGAAAATTGTTTAATTATTTCATTTCTAGTACCAACCGTTCAGAGGAGCGGTTATTTATTTACTTAATACTTTTTATTAACTTAATATTATTAAAAAATATTTAGGGAAAATTGGTTGGTTACTTTCGTGGTTTGGTTGGTTGGGCTCAACGCGCAATACCTCTGGAACTCGGCGGAAAGTGTAAAACGGTGTATCTTAAAAGGTTCCCTCTGCCCACCCTGCTGTATGCGGAATACAGAGTGAAGCTGATTTGGTTGGTTATCTTTATTATTATACATTAAAGAAAATATTTAAACCTTTTTAATTTTATTTTCTTTTACTTGTAAAAATAAGAAAATTGTTTGGTTATTTCAATATATAGTACCAACCGCTCATCCGAACGGATGGTACTAGATGCGAAATTGCAATGAAATCACTCTACAATTTTCACCTCTATGGACCTGCCTTAATGTCAACGATAGATAGATAGATATTTATCACATTTTTTTAATTACAGAATAATATTGTAAAGGATTTAGATCAGAACCTATTGCAATCGTATTTAGATTCAGTGAGTTGTTTGAATTTTTATATAAAAAAACAATGTCATATGAGTTATATATAATTATACTCTATATATGTATATACTTATAATACTATGGATTATAGTGTGGCCAATTTAAGGAAGAGCCGCATGGCCACCATACAAACACCACTTGGGTGATCTCCTTATTGTTGTTAAATCAACAGAGCCATATAATTTTGATCGATATCTTCATTGACGGCTCAAATTTATTGATCATTTCTTTTCAAAAGCGAGAATGATACGGCAGTTGTGAACTCTGAAACATGTTGCCGCAAGAATCGAAGCCTTTACGCGTTGCGTTGGATAACTGCTATTGGTTTCGTTTTTGAATAGGCCTTTTATATCTGATTGACCTACTTTATTTTGGAGAAATTGACACTCTTAAAATGTAATATTTTACAATTATTGCATTTTATTTTTCAAATTCTTTATGAAATAAAAGAAACATAAACGTCTTTACCGGCTACTAAAAATGATACCGGTAACTAAAAAAACATATGTATTTATTTCCAGATGATATTAGTGAGAGGGCAGTCGTGGCGCAGCGGCACGGAGTGTGACTGTAAAACCGGCTGGTTGTGGGTTCGATCCCCATTCGAGGAGATGAAATATTTACTTAAATTTATATTTCCAGTTTCTTTGCTCTGGTGTCGAGGCTAAGCGCGGCGTTGTGTTCTACCACTCAACATGCAATGCCTCCAGAATTCGGCAGAAAGTGGGGAACGGAGTGTCTTCACACTAGGTTCCCTCTGCCTACCCTGGTTATGCGGGATACAGTGTGAAGCTGATTTTTTTTTTGACTATATTAGTGAAATAAATAATTCAAAGTAGAGGTGTATAAGTAGAAGTACTGGAAACTTGTACATATATATAGATGTCTAGCCCATCGTAGAATACTGCAGGTGGTGCCGCAATGTTCAACGGGGCGGTTCGCGATATGCCGCGCGTTGTCGCTTGTTCGCTAAACGACACAGACACCGGCCGTATTTCATCTGTACGCTTATCTTCGACGTGTTCTTTGCTGACGATGATTTATTCCTTATTTTAACAACGTACAAAATGTAATTTTAGATGTTCGTAATTGTTATAATGAATAATTACCACTTGTAAAATTGTCAACGGCCGTTTATCGAATAATGTAGTAGGTGCTTATGTTTTATCGATTACTTTGGAGAATTGTGATAAATAAATATCTTATCGTGGATGTTAAAATGAACCCAAAGGCTCATTTTAATTCTCTCGATTAATAGGATATAAGATCTTTACCTACCTGCTAAAGATTTTTATATTTAAAATTTTTGTTTGTATTTATCTGTAACGAAATAATAAGTATTATTTTCAACTAATTAAGGCTGTTAAGAAAAATCGTGTACAAAGTATTTATCTTTCAATTTCTATGAGATTTCTGTAAATATATTACAATAAATAGGATTTATTAATTAAATAATTAACAGAGAACCTAATATTTATAATAATCACTTCACTTTATAACCACTTTACAATACATATTGTAAAGTGGTTATAGTGCTCTCCCTCTCTCTTATTTTACACTTGTAAAATAAGCATTTTTAATTTTATTTAAACTACTTATCATTACCTACCCAAATAGTTTGAAAAAAAAAAACTGCCCTGGAACAGATAAATGAAACACAAATGTCAGATGAATTATGAAAGCGATTGATGATAAAACTGTTGGTTCGCGAGTCGTAGAAAGTGTCTCGACCTCCGAGCTTTCGTTAACCGACACGCAGGTCAGCCAGCCCCGGCGTACCGGCGTACATAAATATGTCGACAGCACGCCCGTGGTACCACTCTGTTTGTTAATATACTGCCAATTATAATCAAACCGTACTTGCCACTGTCAGACGTCAACTTCTTAATCCTTACATGGATTGCATTTCTTTGGCCACTTTTGTCTTCGAGCGCAACGCGTCCACGGATTATTTTATACTTAACGTTACTTTAGATGCAACGGTAACAACTTTATTGCTAATTAAAGTCATTTTTAATAAAAGAGAAATAAAGTTTTAAATTAAATATCCGAGACCAGGGCGCAGTGGCACAAATGTGTGACTGTAAACGAGACAGGTGGGGTTCGGTGTGGGTTCGATCTCCACTCGAAGAATTCGCTCTGGTAAAGAGACAAACGCAACAAGTTGAGTTCCGCCACTCAACACACAATGTCTCGAGAATACGGCGAAAGATGGGAAACGGAAGTGTATTAATAGGAACAGAGTGTGGACAAAGGTTCCCTCTGCTGACCCTGAAAGCTGAAAGAAAAAAAAAGTTTAAAAAATTAATATAATTATAATTATATATTCGGCAAGACCAATCTAAATGAAATAAAAAAAGAATTATGAAACAGTTCTATGCCATTAGGATTAATTCTAAGAATATTTATGTCAAATTGAATAGTTACGTTTTACACCTGAAGTAGATATTGCGAAACATTTCAAATCGGAGTACAATTCCCACGCTGCGCGCGGCCTGGCGGGGCGCTGTCGTCCATCAACATCATTATCTATTAAAAATATCACGTCATATTGTTCGCTTTCTGAATAAAGCAACTTTTTGACGACTACAACTCGCTATCGGCGCTTCATCTTTAAACACCAATAAATCACTTCTACAACAATTATGAAACAACTCTCCCTCTCTCTTATACTAAATATGCAAAGTTGAAACGGCATAATAAATGTTTTGATTACACTGGTATTGTTATCTAGAAGATTTGGTAATACTCGTGCTTCGTCCGTTAGAACTAATCCTTATTTGTTTTTAAATGTATTGTAGTTTTTAATATACACATTTATACATATGTGTATATTGACAAATTGTTAACGTATTATTTTTTTCTTACTAAATCGACAAATGAAATTCTAAATCAATTACTTTTATATACAAAATTTAATTGATCTATTATAAGCGTTTTATAGTTTAAGTGCTAAACAGGAATTCATTGAAACTGAATTATATGTAAGTATATACTTATAATTGTGAGCGCAACCACGTCCTAGAAACCTCGCCGAACTGCATCGTTACGGCCCTTAAGACTGATTTATGTGCGTAATAAATATTTTTTTTAAAGTTTGAATGCGATAATAACTCCATTAATTTTGATTAATGACAATTTCTCAAAAGTGTTTTAACTTTAACAATCGAGCACGCCATATTCGTTGACATATCTTTCCCCTGGATGGTATTGAACATTTTAATTAATATATTTTTTTCAAGTATTTGTTCTCATTTTATGTAAGATTTTAAATTGAACTTTCTTTTGAGTGCTTTTACTTTATTTTTATCATTTTTATACATATTTCACGGTTTGTCGGAAAAGCAAAGAGAACTTACCTAGCACTCCAATTTCTGTCTATGTGTCTATTTAAGTGATAACGTGATTTTGTCAAAATAGACAGGCGAAATAAAATTTTAAAAAATTACCCCATTTGTATTTATAATCTTATTACAGCACGATTACTGTAGAAAAATATTTATTTTAATAAACTAATTTAACAATACAAGATATATCTAACAACGAATGTTGAATATGTAAAAATAAGTACCAAGTTGTGCTAGAATTATTTGTTAGAATTACATTCCGTGGAGTGCTTATCGTAAGAGAGCCGTAGCACCGCGGCGGCGCGGGCGCAGTCGCAGCCAACACATTCAGCGAATTTGCAATGCGCGATATCCCGCATTACCATAAACAGTATAAGGCGGAGGGCACGCCGTCTATCGCGCTAAGACATATAAATTATTCAAAATAAAGTATCGCTTAACCCCTGACCCGCCGCCGCGAGCCGCACGCTTGCTGTCGTCGCAGCTTTTGTTTCCAGAAGAAATTACATCCTAATATGTATAAGAAAGAACTAGCTAAGAAGCTACGTAGCCTAACTATACACCAATATAATACTATTGATGTTGAAGGATTAATAGGTATGCTAATATATCTTAATTGGACTATTTTATTATAACCTGTCCCCGATCATTTAATAATGTCGTGGATTTGAAGGTCGTATATGTAATAAATAGTGATTGATAATTAATTTACAGCTTTGCGACGCTTTGAAATTGTAAAATATTTGATAAGCTTATTATATAAACGGTAGGTAGGTATATTTTCAAAATAATTATATACGAAAGTGCTGTAACAACATAATAAATTTCTGCTACGTGTGTAGGTGATTACGAGTAGGGCGGGTGCGGCGTGCAAGGGTGGAGTCGCGTGCGCACCCGGCAGGAACTACGGGACTAAGTTGACGCTTATTTACTCAACAGCTTTTGCAAAACGACCCATTAGGGATAACTGTATTAAATAATTATTGCAATGTGCCTTTCTATTTCTATGCGCGCATCGTGGTGCGCGTGCGCGTCCACCTGCCGCTGATCACTATAATTACTTACTATGCATAAATGCGACGGCGGCGATGGCGGCTGTCTAGGACGATTCGGACAAAGAACGGTCATGTATAAAGATATATCGGACTGTGTACGGACAGGTTCCTACCACGTCTTGGGTGTGCGGCATAACCAATTTTAATATGCTCATTAATTTACATTCACTCCGAATGACGCCAACTATATAATATAAATATGTATATTAGTATAATAATAAATTACTTATATTCTTAGTATAAATTTAGCAATCTTTCTTAAATAATCACAATAATTTGAGTTTATTTTTAAAAAAATTGAGTTTATTTTTAAAGTCGTCTAGAACCCTACGTGAAAAGAGGAAGAAACAGAAACATTAAATAATTTAGATATAGAATATAATTTGTAAGCTTGGAATACTGTTCATCTTTGATTGGTTTTTTTACCATATATTTTATAAATGTTTTATTTTCCTTATTACCTTTTTATATTGTAGATTAAGAAATCATAGTTACTAACAAATTCAAATAGTAAATCGAAATTGCAATGGTAATTTTTATAACTTATAGCAGATAGCCTTGTTTCTATTTTAAACAAAAGTAAATTCAAACCTTGAAGCATCGAAAATACGCGGATAGGATGTCTTGCATTGTTCACAAAATAATTCTAATAAGATGTTTCAATGATAAACAAAAATGAATGGTGACCTTCTAAGCCCAAGTCAACTTTACTGCTAGCTTTGTCCGTTATATACATATTAATATAAATTATAAATAAAAAAGGAAAAGTGTTTCTTTTCTTGTCTATATCTAGGAATAATATCTAAGAATCTACTCGCCTACACCTGTCTACGTACATATATGCAATTTAATTTTATAGACATTTTGCAATGAATTGTTAGAACTCGTTTTACCATTTTTATATGTGGTTAACGGAAACGAGTAAGTAAACGTTGTAATTTATTAGATAAAATTTAAATAAACAACATAGTAATGAACTTTTGTGTATATTACATTTTATATATTATTATATTTTTAAATATCCATAAATTATGGTGGCCATAGACTAAAAAGATTAACTTTTAATTAGTTTTTAATATACCTATTATACTTTAATTTTTATGGATTAACGTTATTTAACAACATATTAAGAATTTCATGATTTTAATACTTGTATAAAAATAAATAACGTTATTTAACAACATATTAAGAATTTCATGATTTTAACACTTTCATGATTTTAACACTTGTATAAAAATAAATTCACGAAAAATATACCAAATAAAAAATGAGAAACTTACGCTTTAATATGTATAAATATAAGTCTGGCGTTAAGAAAAAGGAAACTATACAGACGAAATTTTGAATTACTGGAAGTTGAAATTATTTTGTGCAATTACATACAATTTGAAAGGAATGCAATTAAACTTACCCTATAAAACCCTATTACACTATTACCGTTGACCTTCAGGTCATAAAAGAATCTATTTTTTACTACTATATTTCTGCCTCGGTCTGTAAAAGCAAAAGATAAAACTATAGAAAATAAAAAAAACGTAAAAAAAATAAATAGCTTCTATAAAATAATAAGATAGTATAGTAGTTCTGCTAGTGAAAATCACTCTCTTACTTCTATAGAAATACTATACTACTATAATAATCACTACTATACATATACTATAATAATGTATATATATATATATATATATATATATATATATATATATATATATATATATATATATATATATATATATATATATATATATATATATATACTATAATAATCACTCTCTTATAGAAATAAGAGAGTGATTTTCACTAGCAATACAACTTTCCCATATAAATATGGCTCCCAGTAACTTATTGCCCTTTATTGATTAATAAAAAGAAGTTACCGGGAAGCATATTTTTGGACAAAAATTAAATATTGTATATGTTGTAATTAAATAAGGTCAATTTTAATTTATTTAAAGCTTTAACATCGTTTTTCTTTGGAGATTGATTTTGTTCAATTTCTAAAATAAATTTTATTCATTAGCTAACAATAAGATGGACAGCAGAATACGATCGCAGGCGGAGCGTAGACAATAGTGTTGATAAGCAACTTTCTTTTGCCATGATGTCATATTGGGTCGAATTAAAGACCATAGTAGTAGATTTCTAGGATTTAATAAAAATTAAGTATTTTATTTATATCATTCATTACTTATTTCGGTGATATATATAAGTATGTTTTTTAAGTAATATAAGACTATAAATATATATTTATCTTCTTCAGCTTCACGCTGTATCCCGCGCACAGCAAGGTAGGCAGAGTGAACCTAGTCTTAAGACACTCCGTTCCCCACTTTCGGGCAAGTTCTGGAGGCGTTGCGTATTGAGTGGCGGAACTCAACGCCGCGCTTTGCCTCGACACCAGAGCGAAGAAATGAAAAAGTAAATGTAAATAAATACTTCATTACCTCGAGTGGGGATCGGACCCACAACCAGTAGATTCTACAGTCACACTTTGTGCCCCTGCGCCACGACTGGCCTCAATTATGTAAATATTGTTTTATAATCTTCTAAATATTATTTTTACATCTTGACGCTTAATAATTGTGACTATGGGTAATATTTTATTTATAACATAACATCTTAAAACTTAAATAGCTTTATATTCCTATTTTATTACAACCCACAACCAACAAAAAAATTGTAGGTAAATGATTTTTTTCACATTGCATAACAAAAATAGAGAGGCAATCCATTCAAAATTATGTATGCGAGGCCGGCGTTATAAAATGAAAAGAATATTATTTAAATTTAAAATCAGCTACTAAAATATCTCACTAATATGCCCACTGAAATATAAATAAGTAATTTTGATTTTATCTGTGTGCCAACCATTTTAAGTCTAGAAGGCTATGGGTGAATAAGCTATAAAAAATTGGACGTTCAGTTGATATCCGGTGACTGATGCTGTTCTCATAAATATTGTAACTGATATCCCAAACACCTTTTAAAATATTATTTAATATTTTATGCCTTGGCTCGTGATGTGTCTAGTGGTTAGAACTCTTTATAGTTGTGATCGTGAAGAACCCAAAATCTTTTAGAGATTCAGAGGAAACAGTGTTAAGAATTCCATATTATGCCATTAGAAGGTATCGCTTTAATAAGATATTTGCCATCAGAAGTTGTTCCTGTGTCAGTTATTTAGATAACTGCTGACTCGACAATATGACATTGTCTTAACTCGAAGCTCGTCCGAAGATAAGCCAAGAGTGCGTCCTATCTTCCTCTCCACTATAACTGCGAACTAGTTATAATAAAAGGAAGAAAGAGTACGGGCCCCTCCCCGCCCTACACCGTGAGTTCCGACCAGACCGTGGCTTTACAGTCTTCGTTGAACCCTCCGGGACGTTTGTGTGTGATCTTTCCGAAGGTACTTGTTACGCTTGTTTATATTAAGATTGTATTAGAATAGTGATTCGTGATGTTGATTGATTTGTGAGATCAATATAAGTCGTTGGAACGAACGCACTACCGCTAGGCGGCCGATATGTTAAATAAACGCACGGCACACACCCCACAGTCGTGTCTCGAACCGTAGGCGGACACTACTACATACACCAGAGTTCCAGGACATAAAATAGCACCACACACCCGTACGAGACAGGCGGACACTACTACATACACCGGAGCTGGGACATAAAATAGCACCACACACCTACTACTCGTATACCAAGTCATAGACGTGGTATATAATATATCAATGACCAACGCCATACAAGCATAGCTTACGTATCGCGAGCATACTGCGAGACGGCATCAGCCACGACATAGTTAATGTCGCTATAACAGTTCGCATAAGCCCATCACGTCAGCCTTCGCGACGTCAAGCAACATTCAATATTATAATATGGATCAAAGATCCACAATATGTGTCGCTCCTACACATATATTGCCTTTATAAGAAATTCGATCCTAAAAGATCGTGCCATGATAGACTTCAAATTATCACATTATATTTATTATACATTTGGTACGAGTCTTTATGTGCATCATATTCATTTGTACCGTAGTACTTAATAGTTCGACTCGACCGCTGCCTTCCGAGCATCACCACCTCCTATATATACGGAACGACGGTCGCGACACTCGGGACGAGAATACACGAACTCGTCTCGATTAATATTTTATTCAAAATATATAGTTTGTATTAATCATAATTAACTATGTTATTTATGTATATTGCCATGCATATTTTATTTTATTTATTTATTTATTTTTAACTTATACCATAGGTACATACTGTTACAATTGCCATGCATATTTTATTTTATTTATTTATTTATTTATTTTTTACTTATACTCAAGGTATATACTGTTACATTCAACCCCCTAAATTCTATGGAGTTCATCGAAATAGAATTTACATTTATTTATTTATTTATTATCAACCCCCAGATTGGGCAACCCCCCAACCTCACTATACTTTGTTTTCACAATCCCCAAACATGAATATTCCTTACACTGTAAACCTCCTCTATCTCATTCCATTTCACGGACAACAAATTGTAGGCGTATGCCTATTTGTATATATATATAATTACAAAGCCGTTTGACCATCCTGGTCACGGCACCAAATTGTAACTGATATCCCAAACACCTTTTAAAATATTATTTAATATTTTATGCCTTGGCTCGTGATGTGTCTAGTGGTTAGAACTCTTTATAGTTGTGATCGTGAAGAACCCAAAATCTTTTAGAGATTCAGAGGAAACAGTGTTAAGAATTCCATATTATGCCATTAGAAGGTATCGCTTTAATAAGATATTTGCCATCAGAAGTTGTTCCTGTGTCAGTTATTTAGATAACTGCTGACTCGACAATATGACATTGTCTTAACTCGAAGCTCGTCCGAAGATAAGCCAAGAGTGCGTCCTATCTTCCTCTCCACTATAACTGCGAACTAGTTATAATAAAAGGAAGAAAGAGTACGGGCCCCTCCCCGCCCTACACCGTGAGTTCCGACCAGACCGTGGCTTTACAGTCTTCGTTGAACCCTCCGGGACGTTTGTGTGTGATCTTTCCGAAGGTACTTGTTACGCTTGTTTATATTAAGATTGTATTAGAATAGTGATTCGTGATGTTGATTGATTTGTGAGATCAATATAAGTCGTTGGAACGAACGCACTACCGCTAGGCGGCCGATATGTTAAATAAACGCACGGCACACACCCCACAGTCGTGTCTCGAACCGTAGGCGGACACTACTACATACACCAGAGTTCCAGGACATAAAATAGCACCACACACCCGTACGAGACAGGCGGACACTACTACATACACCGGAGCTGGGACATAAAATAGCACCACACACCTACTACTCGTATACCAAGTCATAGACGTGGTATATAATATATCAATGACCAACGCCATACAAGCATAGCTTACGTATCGCGAGCATACTGCGAGACGGCATCAGCCACGACATAGTTAATGTCGCTATAACAGTTCGCATAAGCCCATCACGTCAGCCTTCGCAACGTCAAGCAACATTCAATATTATAATATGGATCAAAGATCCACAATATGTGTCGCTCCTACACATATATTGCCTTTATAAGAAATTCGATCCTAAAAGATCGTGCCATGATAGACTTCAAATTATCACATTATATTTATTATACATTTGGTACGAGTCTTTATGTGCATCATATTCATTTGTACCGTAGTACTTAATAGTTCGACTCGACCGCTGCCTTCCGAGCATCACCACCTCCTATATATACGGAACGACGGTCGCGACACTCGGGACGAGAATACACGAACTCGTCTCGATTAATATTTTATTCAAAATATATAGTTTGTATTAATCATAATTAACTATGTTATTTATGTATATTGCCATGCATATTTTATTTTATTTATTTATTTATTTTTAACTTATACCATAGGTACATACTGTTACAATTGCCATGCATATTTTATTTTATTTATTTATTTATTTATTTTTTACTTATACTCAAGGTATATACTGTTACAATATGTATGCTTTATATTGAATAAAAGTAAAAGTGAATTTATAAAACTTAATAGTTGAAACACGAATTTAACTTCCATCATGACCCTTATCTTTAACCTTATTTCAGCTTTAAGTACCTTTAATATAGCTTTAGATTATTTTACATCTTATCATATTTATTTTGATTTTATATAATCGTTAAGTTTATTCATCTTAAAATAAATGTAATACGTTTTATATCTATACAGTATACATTTACAATTTTAGTCAGACTTTATCACATAAAAGTAATAGTGTCGTAATCTGAAAACTATGATAGTATGTAGGTACATAAATCCTATTTACATATTTATTATTTGAATAAAAAAAAGTTTTGTCGATGATAAATATACACAAAAAACTAAATTATTCATTTATCGCAATAAGAACATTTTTTTATTATTTATATGACATACTGCATTCGCTCATCCAGTTTATTTTACTAATTATAAATAAAAAAGTGAACTTTTTGAAGAACTACTGTAATTTATTTGGCATTTACAACAATATATTAATATCTTATATTTCTATGTAAAAACTAATACTGCAATTTTTTTAAATAAAATATAATAATTTTAATTGTAAGACTCATAGTCCCCACTAAAAAAAGTCATATATTGCAAAAAAACGGAATTATACTATATACGAGTATGTCATATACATAATTAAGATAAATAATAATAAATAAGTAGATTATGTGGAATATTTTGATCTACAAAGTTAATGATAATTTGCACAATCGTTAATCGTTGGTCCGTTTTAATGGCTACGATTCATCACATTCTCCGGTTTTTACAGTGTATCACAATCTGAATCCACTCAGCAGCAAGGTCGTCGGGTATAAAAAACGGTGTCTTGTTTTTGATCTGTTTTTATCCTTTAAGAAAAAGAATATCAGAACGTTTTGGAAGTGCCCGACGACGACGCAGATCGCGCCGGCGCGCCAACTTGTCCATGCAGGAAGTTGATCCAATTCGACAACAAAAGATTTATGTATTTCTTATGCTTTATGAAAAAAATAATACCAGAAATAAAATTAAGTAGTTATAAATAAGGTTTATGAAATATTATACATAGTTTAAATGTAGCAATATGTGCATTCTCCAATAGATTGAATCATTGTGAAGATGGAATCATTTTCGATTTATTTATTTTATTTCAAGCGGTGTTGTTTTATTATGGGCCATGGGGCATTATGCTACACAACTTACAAGCGTTATGCAAAATACGAAGCGCCTCTCGATTCTGAGATACCTATCTATAAATAAAGACAACAAATCGTGGGATTGCGCAGGTGAATGGCTATTTTGATATGTTATTTTAGATTAACTACAAGTATATCGTTCATAATAACAACCTCTTTTCGTCCACTTATTTAATTTCGCACAATAATTCACAATCGGATTTATATTAATATAGTAGTCATTGTAATTTCTATTGTCAGAAAAGAATAACAATGTGCTAAAACTGTTACAGATGTTACTTTCAAAAACCCATTCACAAAGTAATAAAAAACGTCGATTATTGAGATAGGAATCGCAGAACGTGTTGAAACGTTTATGATATTAAGCTTTCTATGGTAGTGCCATATCTTAATATGATCACTCCACGTCCCCTTCCGTTTATGTTAACTTGTAAAAAATAATTAAAATATTGAAGCCTATGAAATTAAGTTAATGGATCCTCTTGTATAATAAAATGATAACAGTAAATATTAAAGTGTGATTCAAGCCCCAGCTTTTGCTTCCATAAACCATATCTTTATTGGAACCTTATAGGTCAGTCAAATGTACATTATTTTTTGGTAATCTTAGTATATATTTTTAAATGAAACTATTTCACCGGATTAATCGTGTATATTTAGTATGATATATTTTTGGAAACCCGACGTTTCGAACACTTTGCAGTAGTCCGTGGTCACGGGTAGACTGAGGTGTTGTTCGTCTGTCAGTTGACATAATTATTATATCAAACTACCGCCAACGATTTCTTAATTGCCTCGCGTATTGCCCTGGGTTCCTGCAGAATGAGCTGACTGTATTTTGCCTTCTGATATGGTAGGTTTGACTTCAAAGATTTTATAAGTGGGTCCCAGGTAGAAAGTTTCCATCCATCCTCTCTATGGAAGTTAGGATGTTTTTGTATTTACATTTTGAAGTTTTTATATAAGTTATTCATAAACTTTATATAAGTTGTTCATAAACTTTATATAAGTTATTTTGGAATATCTAAGAAAAACATTTGTTAGTGGAGTTCATCAGTGGCATACGGTGATCGTTGAATAGTAAGTAGTACCATATAGATTATTCCTAATATTTCAGTGTATGTCAGAAAAGTATTTTTTGTAAAATTTTTAAGAATACATATACATGTAAAATGATTAATATAAAAAACAAATATAAGTCACCACAGTATATTTTAATCATGTAGTAAAACAACCTGTTTAATCAAGTATCAGCTTGGTTTTTATAACTGTCGTAATTGTAGCAATTATTTATTTGGAAAAGTAATACTTAAGTGTTGTTTATTTATATACGTAAACGATCTACCCAAATCAATTTCTAGTTATTTGTCTCCTATTTTTTTAAATTAGCCGAATACTAACTCCATTTATAGCAACGTATACCAAAACAGTTTTCAATATCATAGGGTAAACTAAATTATTATTGATCTCACTGTCATTTAGGTGTTGAGATCAAGAACAATTTTCAAATATTCACGTTAGTTATCGATAAAAATATAAAACAATCTCATAATAATATTGTATTATAACATAACATTAGAACATTATATTACACATGGATTTTCCATTGAAATGGTAAGTAACTTCATTATTATTGCCATAAACTTTTATGCTTGACGTTGAAAACTTACAAAAATTATTAATAAATTACACTTATATTTTTTAATATATTAGAAGAAATAATAAAAATATCTATACGGTATATCACCAATATCCTCTAAAACATATGGCAAGGACTATAAGAACCTTTCTGACAAAATTACAACCTAATAACAACATAATATCTAATACAGCACTGATTACTGAGTAAATATTTTGCAGCATTAAATACAATAAAATTATTTTCTTTTTTTATTTGAGTACAAGATAATTAGTATTCGGCGCCATATATTCTGTCTCTCTCTAGCCCCAATATCGATAATTGGAGATTTTCTCTATTTTTGGATAAAATTCATTTAAAGCAATTTGAACATGTCAGTATGTTAGTGTTAGTTAATTAGAGTTATAATGATTTATAATTTGACTAACCTTACAATATAAAAATATTTTATTCTGCAACGTAGCAGTTCGTACTTACAGTCAATATGATTTGATTTAAAATTCAAAATGCATTATATCAGAAAGTCAGAGACAATATTGTTCGCGGGTCACAGCGGGAGATCGAGATGACATCTCTCAGCGTGCAACCTTACTTCTATACTCGTGCGCCGCTCTTAGAAACAACCTTCCTTCGACCTTCTTACTACCTAAATAAAGATTATTTTTCCATATCAACAACATACTTAACGAATATCAATCCTACACCTTACAGCTTAGAGTTTTATTTTATTAACATAGAAATATATTATAAAAATAAAAGCACAGATAAAAAGAGATAGAAGTAGTTACAAAATTAAGCAACCAAATCGTTTTCGATTACAAAGTTCATTGTTTGATTCGCAACGTGATTTCTATGAGTGGAAGGCGCGAGCGGCGCTGGCGCAGGGTTATCGGTTCAGGCGCCCGTCACGGTTCCCACGGAGAGCGGCATTTTAAATGCCTATTTATCTAAGTATGGCGACAGGACCGATGCATTCTATTGGAGTAGCCTCTTCTGGATGGGTCAAGGATTCAGAGGTGATTGCGGATCCAAACTCGCTTGTGTGATGGCGAACGATCTAACCTTGTAAATGTTCTTAGTCGTATCCTATTATTCTCGAATCGACCGCAATACACTAAAGACCTATATATTTATTATATCTAATAATTAAATAGGTAGCATTGATTTGCGTCGACAGTGAATGTAAATTGATTTTTTATTAGATCTGTTGATGTTATTGTCAATGTATCTATATACTTAATCAAAGTCTAACTTATCTTATTTAAAAAACTTCTTTTTTAGATCCAATGTTAAAGCGGTCAAAAATAATTACTTCCTTGGTTAAACAACACTGCATATAGATATCGCCTCCACGTTCCTTCAAAATATATTATTGCGGAAGAATGTCGAATAAAGTGACCATTTATACGACTTGTTGACAACCATCGTGATTCACATTTTACCTCGAATTCGGTGAAAATAGCTTTGCGATTATGAGTTCAAGTGAAGCAATATTCATTTTTGACATTACTGCACTTTATGGTTGGTACTGTACTCTACTGGTTATAAAAGTTTATCATTAATATGATAAACTTGTATAACCATAGAGTGCAGTATATTTAGAGTTCTGTATATTTGTTCTTAGAAGGTTTTTAAGCGGTATAAATGTTGATTATTTTTTTTTATTATAAAAAAATTAAGTTAACTTACTTATTTTTAAACTAAAGTACAATATTTTTTATTTTTTTTATAAAGGCTAGATCTTTTATGTTTTAATTTTAAGATACAAACTAGCGACCCGCTCGCGGCTTCGCCCGCTTTAACTACTGAATTATTCTTATAATGTACCTATGTTTGCAAAGCACTTAAGATTACTAATGTGAAAATTATTGAAACCTTAATGCAACCCATATTTTCGTAGCTCCAATAAGGATGTTCCAATTGTTTAAAAAACACACACCTGAACAAATGACACAAACAACAGAAAACTTAAACGAAAGAAATTATAAACAACAGACTACCTACTATTCTCTTACCCAAAAATACTTAAACGAAAGATGTAACCAACAACGCTGCGACGAAATACATTATAATTATTGCTATAGAGTCAGGCGCAGAATTGAAGCATTCTCTCGTCCATCTCCGTAGTAGCTCTGAACGACATTTGGGCGTTGGTTCCATGGCCGTGGTCTCAAGCGATAACCTGCTCTAGAGCAGACACAGAGAGAGGCGTGCGGGACGGGATTGGAAAGATTATCAAATGCCATCTAGGCGGTCAACTCAGTCAGGTGAGACCCTCGGTTTCCTGAGGGAGGCCCAGCTTAAACGACCAAGGATCAATGCAAGGCTCATGAGTCGCATTTGGAGGAAGATAGAAAGTCCCTCGGAAGTCATCTGACGTCTGACCTCGGGCGGCCGGATATGCCACGGAGTGCTGCTCCTTAGGTGCAGGTGACCCGATACATTGGCGCAGCGGAATGCGTTGGACGCGAGACGACCAATGTGTACCTCCAGGCTTTCTATTTTTAGGTTGCGGTGATGCGAGGTATTTCTCACGTAGTATGGCGCCTGGGTCACTCGACGGAGGATGAGGTTCTGGACCACCTGCAGGATTTCTCTTTGAGTGATACTCGCTAGGGCGATGTGATGTCATCAGTGTATAGTGCGTAGAGAGCAGGTGACAAAATGCTGCCCTGGGGAACAACGGCAACGATCGAGTCGCTGCTATACCTCGAACTCTTAACTCTCAAGGAAAAATGTCCTGTTACTGAGGCAGGGATGCAAAGATATGCGCGACGTGCTGGGGGGTGCCGGCTCTGAGCACTTAATGAAGTAGGTCCGGGTGCCAGACGTGGTCGAATACGCGTACTACGTCGAAGAAGACTGCTGTTGCTCTCTCCTTTCGGTTGATCGCTGTTACGGCGTAGTGTAACCAGAGTAGTATACCCGCTCGCCAAACTGCTCGCTTCATGGGTGGATGTGCGCCTGGAGAAGTGAGAGGAATAACTTCTCGGACAGCTTGGAGACCGCGCAAAGGAGGGTTATAGATCGGTACACCTCAGGCTGCTATGGGCTCTTCCCAGCCTTGGGCAACATGATGAGCAGGCCCTCCTTCCATGCCCGGGGGAAGCTAGGCGGGTGCGGCGGATCCATTTTTATAAGCAAAATGTCGAGGGCGCGGGGGGAAGCGTGGAGGTCGGCGAGCCGTTACACAGCAAGAATTTTTTAGTATCGTAATTTCAAATCTGTGCTACTAATCAACATTTTGATCTACATTAAATGGCCAAGATAACTAATATACTTATTTATACACTGAGAGTAAGGGATAGCATGAGTCGATATAGCTTTTCTCTAAAACTATTTGTAATTTCGAAATATTGTAAAAAGCAAAATTTGTCTTTGTTTAACGTAGAAAATTAATAACTTATTTAAAAGGGTAAGAATTAATATCATTATTGACACACATCCCTCTAAATAAGTAAATATATTTAAATGACTATCTAATTTCCGTCTCATATACGCTTTCATTACTAAGATTTAAACGATTTTTATTTGCATTTCTTGTTCTACGACCTATATTTGAACGACTTTGTCGTGGTATAATTAAATTAAAAACATTTCCTATGTTTAAAAGGTAAAGAAAATAATAAAAGAACAGAAGAAGAGTAAACAAAATAAGCAACAGGATACTTAAACGCAAGAAATGATAAACAAAAGCCTACCTACTGTTCTCTTAAACTAAAATACTTATACGGAAGAAATTATGAACAAAAGACTACCTACTATTCTATTAATCAAAAAGGACGAAACTAAATATATTAAACTCCAATTATCCAATACGTACAATCGCATCTACACCTACAGTACAGAGGCAGGCGGGCGCGGCGGACGCGCTTCTATAAGCAAAACGTCGCGGGGCGCGGGGGGACGCATGGCGTGTGGCGAGCCCTTTCAAAGCAAGGATTTTTTGATATTGTAACAACTTCTAAAGTACTTATTAAAATGAAAAACAGTAAAAGACAGTTTTGATCTACATTAAATGGCCAACGTAACTAATATACTTATTTATATGCTGAGAGTAAGGTAATAAATAAAACTTGCGCCAAAACTGCGGTTTATAGCCGGCGTGATGTGTCAACAATTAAATGCGTTTTTCTCTAAAACTATTCGTAATTTCAAATTAGTGTAAAGAGCAAATTTTATCTTCGTTTAACATAGAAAATTAATAAAGTATTTAAAAGGATAAGGATTGATACCATTATGGACAAACATCCCTCAAAATAAAAAATATATTCAAATTACTATTTTTAGACAGAAATATGCTCACTGTATGTTATCCTTAGAAGATATGAATATGCTGTCGCTTACTTTTTTGTAGATCTTATTAAGAGGAATAATACTCTAGTACATTGTTTTCATGTAGGACTTACCATTAAAGCAGCGCATGCGTGAAAGTGTCTGAACGGGTAGGACTTTATACACATTTATCATATTTATGTCAAATTACAATAAAATATACATATAATAAACCATATATAATCCTTCCCTGAGAAATACTCTACATAATGGTGAAAACCGCATCAAAATCCGTTGGGTGGTTTAGAAGAAGATAACGTAGAAAGGCCAGACAGAGAAAAAAATCGTTCTTATTTTATAAGATATAGAGATAAATAAATTTCCATATCAAATACCTTATTTAAAATATATGCATTTAAAAAAATGAAAATATACTCAAGTAGTGTATATTTTTAAAAAATATAAAAAACAAAACAATTCACACTTATTTTAAATGTTTTATATATCATATACATTAAAAATAAAGCACTTTAGTGCTACTCCACACTGACGACAAAAAAATATTGTTAAAATCTTCACGAAGTACCATATTCCGCCTGAATTCAATATATTTAGTGCTAAGTCGTTGAATTTAACACCGCGATTTATCTCACTATAGCTGAAAAATGAAAGAAAAAATATATGAAGTAACCGCCCTAAGCAAATTTTGATTTCGGGACATGCGCTACTTTTAATGGTGGCCACGTTTTATCTTTTGCTTATGCTTGTAATTTTTCTTTTATATATATATATATATATATATATATATATATATATATATATATATATATATATATATATATATATATATATATATATATATATATATATATATATATATATATATATATATATATATATATATATATATATAATTATTTTTCAGCTTCACGTTGTATTCCACACACAGCAGGGTAGGCAGAGGAAACCTAGTATTAAGACAGTCCGTCTCCCATTTTGCACAGAATTCTTAAGGCGTTGCACGTTGAGTGGCGGAACTTAACGCCTTGCTTTGCGTCGGCACTAGAGGCTTTAAATGAAAATACGGAATGTGTAATTTCTTAGAATGAGAGGATTTTTCTTATGGGGTGACATACATATTTACTAATTCTAAAATTTATTTAAATTATATTTTATTAATTGATTACCCAATCCAATTATTTATTTTATAGTTAAATATTGCAAATTATATAAAAATAATAAAATAAAAAAAATAAATAAAAAGTATTTTTATTGACAACATTCATAATTATACATTTTATGGGCTACTAACTCCTAAATAAGCATAAACTGTGTTTTAGAAGCTAGTGACTTCCCTGTTTTAAACATAAGCTTATATTATTGTCGCGAGCCAAAAAAAAGATATATATAGGATAATAATAATGAAATAAAAACTAAGAATATAATAAGTAAAAGTGTGTGATTTGTGTGTGTGTGTGTGTGTGTGTGTGTGTATGTGTGTGTGCGTGTTTATGTGTGCATGTGTGTGTCAAATACTATATAATATATATTTTCTGTTCTATTTTTGTATCATCATCAAATCTTCAGTGTTCGTGTAATCTAGTGTCTTTAGCCATTCTATAATTTTCATCTTGGCAGAGTATTTATTGCATGTTTTTATAGATAATATTTTGTCAGCCACACTATATAATATTGGGGCTATAAATTCATAACTACGACGTGCCAAAGTAGATTTTACCCTAGGGAATTCATATATAGGTACATATGTATATTGTACATATATGTATATGAAAGAAGTGCGTAAACCATGAGCGCGTTGAAGTCTTTTTTATGACAAATTGTAATGAATTATAGATACATATATTATGTACTTGCGCTATACAAGCGTTTATTATACTTGATACTAAATAAGGCATTTGTTAAAAGGTCGCACTACTTATTGTAAATTATAAAATGAGACAAGTGATCAAAATTTTAAGGGGAAGTAGGGCAATTGCATAAGAGATGCAATACGAGTATATCTGTCAAGTTAAAAAATATAAAAGTCATTAAACAACAAAAAAACATTTCCTTCTTCTACATGGCTTCTCTTTTAGTCTTAGCTTTTATTGCCAGGGTCTGTCTTTCAACTTAATATATTCTTCTAGGTGGTTAGTAGTTACATTGGCTTCCCTGGGCGTCTGGCGGGTCTCTATAGACGGACACAGCAAGGCACTTCCACCATCTTAGGGAATGTTTTTGGAGATTACAAACAAAAAACTATTTACCATATGGCTTATTTTTTTTTAGTTATAATAAAATATAAAGTAAAGTAAAACTGATTATTTATATGTATTATATTATTGATATTTTTTGATCGATGACTGATTATTTATATATACTTATTATTTGTGTTACCTAAAAAACTAATAAGAAAGTAGATACCTACTTTATAGTTTAGATATAATGGTATGTTGTTATTGTTCACTTTTTTTTACCTACAAGCCACTAAGTAAATTATTTTTTTAGAAAACTTATGTAAATGTAAAATTTCACTTAATATTTTTACAGCGCACTGTTTTCATTTTTCATTTTTAATACGTACTTTATAGTGTCAGCTTTCCCCTCGAAAAGATAAACTGCGATAAAATCGATATTTTATGAATCGACAAGTGAACATACAAAAATCACTTCACATGACGATTATAGCTGGAGGGAAGGAGCGAGAGTAGCACTAAACCTCTTTATTTTACGAGTGCTTGTCTAATAAAACAATCGTATAATTTGGTGTTTCAGCCTTTTAAATTTGTACTTATTTTACTTAATTTGTATTAAGTTTATTATTTTCTGTAATAACGATATTGTAAACATTTGTCGACGTAAGTAGTAAATTCCTTACAATTCTTATTCTAAAAGCGCGATAGCGTATGAACAATACAAAAAATAACTGTAATTGATATTTTTTATGTCATATTTTTAACGTATATGATATATAAAATGTCTGATATAGTATTTTATATATTTTGTTTATATGTTTATACAATTATAAATATGATTACATCTGAAAAATAAAAGCTATAATATTTTTATTTGTCTCAGTTATTCGAAATAAAAATCATATGTAAAAATCATTGGGTAATAAAAAAAAACACTTAGCCCGATTTGAAACATACAGTTTTATTATACGATGGTTGTAAATGGTAGGTACTAGAGTGAAATACGCGATAAGGTGTAAACACAAAACGGAGCGACCGCGCGGCCTCAACACGCAATAAATGGTGTAATTAAGTGAAATTATTATAATTTTCTTAGCATTTTAAATGCATGTCCAAACATTACGTCCTCTCGTTAAATATATATTTTTAAATCGCTAAATAGCTGCTTCACTTATATAGCTATATTTAAAATATTTTGAAGAGTCATAATGTAGATTTTAATTCAAATTTCTGTCACCGAATGTTACAATTAATGTATTATATATTCAAAAACCATGATTACCTGTATTTCACAAGATGTTAATTTTAATACTTCATTTATCTGTATGTATATTAGTTATCGATTAATATTGTATATGCCACTCAAGTAAACAGGCCATGTCGGGCACATTTATGTGTGTGCTGTGGTGTACATACTAAAACCTCGTGAACTCAATGAGAATTTTTTTTACATACGATATCTCGAGGTAAAGAGAAAAGCAGAGAACGGAGTGCTTAAAACAGGACATTTTACTCTAGAGTGACAAGTTAAAAAACTTGAATCACTTGTGATTCCATCTGTATAAATTCATAATATTGCTAATATTAACGTTTTTTTCTTGATCATTTCAAATCCATCTCGCTTTCGACCACAAATAAGAATTAAAAAAAAAACAATATCGATATCAGTCCATTATGGATTGGAACAAATGATACAGCTTAAAGCCTTTTAAGTGGTTGAATCGTGAGTCGTCGGAGTAATTAACCGCAACTGATCTCACCCAATGACCGCCACGACATCCGCGGGCACTACTAGACTTAGGATAAATAAATTTAATATTATGCATATATTTATATGCATTTTACAATATTATTTTATATTTAAACGATATTGATGCTATAAGACAAAATGCCTTAAGATTAGATATTATGTAGGATAAAATTATAAATATATAAATTATTTTCCTGTGCTACATTCGAATAGAAATAAAGAACTTAGTGAGCAAACATACATTGAAATAACGTTTAAAATATGCATATTTAATTTGCTTATATTTTTAGCCTACCTTATTTCACCAATTAATATTATATCTATTCTAATATTGTTATATGAACAATGCAATATAGATAGTCATTCGGGGTAACTAAAAACGGTTAACAGACGCGGTGGACCCCTACTATCCTGATAGTAGGGGTTCATTTGGACAATTGGAAGCCCTAGTAAGGCAACGCAAACGCATTATGTGAATCCACCACATCATGCTTTCTTTTTAATAACATATATTTAAAATCTTTTTGATTAATTAAATCGAAATTTATGGACTTTTAAAAAATTGCTTTGTGTTACTTGTGAAATCGTGATCGCTTATATTTGTAAAACATATATTCTTACTGATAGACTTAAGCGTAATTGGTGGTTATCTTTAGTACTTTGGGCTCAGTGGTTATTAGTTCGAACTTTCGGTCCTGGGAAAAAGTATGCGGCTAAGTAAATGCATCGCACTTACTTGGCCATGTAAACTTTTTGCCAATGCATTACAAGTACGCAACGCTGGTAACGGGCCAATATATATATACGGAAAAATAAATATCCAATTCCTTAAATTTTTTAGAAATTTTAAATTTTAGTTTCCTTTGTTCCTTACTAATAAGTTTGATCTGAAGTCGAAGTGCCTTACTATGGTATGCTTTTTTGTTTTCAACTTCACGTTGTATCTGTAATTTTAAGATACCGCTCTCCATATTCCGCAGAGGCCTCTATGGTAATATGATATTATTTTAATTTATATATTAAGTATTGGTGTCGAGGCAAGGCGTGACGTTGAGTTCTGCCATTTAGCACGCAATGCCTCCAGAATTCTGCGGAAAGTGGGGAATGGAGTGTTTTAACACTAGGTTCCCTCTGCCGCTTACAGCTACCCTAGCTGTAAGCGGGATACATCGTGAAGCTAATTTATTTTATTTATTTTAAATATTGATTACTATTAAGTAAAATAAATTTAAGTTTGTCACATACACGCACACACCCGAAATATGGGTCTACCATTTTTTTTGTTTTTTAATATTTAATAAAATTCATTTATAAAGTAATAAATGCTCATTTCGAATTAATACGTTTATTTAACCAATTTCGCTATTCTATGGCACATTGGGATTCTAAGCATTCCCACTTAATCTGAACGACTCTACATATAGTGTAGAAAGCTTCAGAATTTTTAATAGCCGACGTGAAATATTTTAAATGACTCCAATATAGCACTTTATAATCATGTCACATGTGACGTTCTTATCTTTCATAAGTATATCAGGAATACTTGAAAATTAAATTTGCGTCCTTGCAATTTATTTTATAAACAGTTTGCGCTCTTTAGTCGTAATTGCCAGAAAAGCTTTTGGATGTATTGACAAATTACATGATAAATGTATCATATACTGAACATTCGAATTTATTTAAACTGTCATAATGGAACATACAAAATCCATTATAATAAGATTAATACGTATGTGTTAATAATTATTATAGAATATAATTTTAATTCATAACTATTTGCGTTTAGAAATGCAATTTTATTGTAAACTAAGGGCACGGGCAATTAATGTAAGTACTTATAATAAAAATATAATAAAAATACAATAAGTATTTTTTTTAAATATATAAGACTATCGAAAAATCTGTTTTTATTTAAAAATAAACACTCAGATTCTTGATTAAATTGAAATATTTATAAATCTTAATTATTCAATATAAACTAAATTTTGATCAGGAAATAACTACTCAGTGATTAATAAATGCAGTGATAAATACGTACATTTTATATATATTTATATATAAGTAAAAATAGTATTAATTAATAAAAAAACAATTTTCTAAATTTTTATATCAATAACGTTTAAAGATTTGCATAATATTATATTATTTAATTTATATAAAGCAGCATTCCGAACAGGTTTTTTGTAAATATATTTAACCGTCTAGATGCAAATTTGATAAAAACAATTTGTTATGTATTTGCTAAAATTATATTATATTAATGTAAAACACTTTATGTTGATGATAATTTGAAATGAACAAACAACCTAGAATCGTTTAATTCTTGCTTAGTAATATAATATAGACGATATTGGATATGTAAATTAATGGAAGGCTTTAATCAATCAATCTTATCTATTTTGACTATATATGGAGGACAAATAATACAAAAATTCAAAATAAGACGAAGCATATAAAGTTTATAAAAAGAAAACGAGTATTTTATTGATTAAAATAATACAAAATAATGTAACTATAGTTTAAAGTATTAATATAAGTAAATATTATATTGTCAACTTCAATTTTGCTATATTTTTGGAGGAGAAAAATATTTTTTAAATGTAATTATATCAACGATAAGATGTCAATAAAACAATCAATCTTACAATATACCAACTAAAGTTATAAAAAAAGAAAGGAAATAATAACAAATAATAGCAAAAAATAATAATAATAAATAATAGCAAAAAACACGAAAATTTCATTTTTGAATTAATAATTGCTCAAAATTATTAACTTAATTATAACACGTCGTCGTTTCTAAAGAACTTCAAATGATAAATGAAATCTGTGTTCATTTTCAAAGCTAATATTGTGCGTAGACGCTTGCATCAATGATGGAGCTGCATTTATGTTGTTCATAACGATGACTATAATCAACATTATCGACTGATGGAACATTCTGAATAACCATTAGGTTGGCTTTTCTGGAGTTGAGCTTGGAACCAATTCAAGCTCGTACTACTTACTCAACACTTCCTTATACATATAATTGTGTTCTATGTATTGAGTAGGTAGTGCTGTTAGCGTGAATTTCTTTTATCTTGTGAGTAGAGAGTACTGGTCGATGTTAGCGGGAAAGCGAAAGAGTACGTTGTGGCGCGATGCACGTGTACGATATTGTTCATTAAACAGGAACAACTATGTTCGTGTCAAATTAGTTGAAACTGATACTTATTTAAAAAACGTATAAAAATTTGAACGTAACGGGTAAACCATACGCTTAGCGGTCAGAGCGCCTGGTCGGTTTCCAGGAGGCGCGGGTTCGAGTCTCGCTACGTTCAAATTTTTATACGTTTTTTAAATAAGTATTTTTCTTTCCTAAGTGTGGAATAACACTTTAAAAATGTTTAAAAATAGTTGGAACTGAGTTTAATTAGACATAGACACCTGAGTCCACATCTTCCTCACAAATATACCACTCTGCCCTTCCACTGCTTTATGTGCTTACATATCATTAGTACAATCCAATGCAAGATTTTCATAAAATATTTATCTCTCTACATCATTATTATTAGAAGCGCAAAATTAACATTTTCTTAGTTGAACACCTTGTATTTGAAATTCTGTTTAAATTATTACATCTTAATTTACAAGATAAGGAGTAGAGTTTATAAAATAAAAAAAGAACTTATTTATAAAATTATAATAGGGTATAATTTTTACATTCAATACTTTCAATATATGTACATACATATATGAGTTTAAACTCATAATTTCTGAATTTATAATTGGCTTTTTAATTTATAATAGCCTTGTTACTTTCATTATTAAAGTTATCTTACTTTTCAGAGCCAAGTTAAATTATTATACTTAATTAAGACAATGACTAGGTTCAGCTGCTGCCGTCGGGCGGCGCACGCGAGCGGCTGCGACACTAGACGCAAGCGCGTGCTAGCGTACAACGGACCTCACTCCCTGTATCGCTACTTATATAAACCTACAATATATCTATTTATATATACTGTCACTGACTTTATGTTGATTCTCCATAGTTTATATCAATATATGTATGGGCATATAAGTGAATACTTATGCTATTTAAATATATTACTTTTCATATAATTAAACGCATTATAAATAAATAATTATTACCAGATCACGGGATGTTTTAAAAAATCTAATCATATCAGCTTCACACTGTATCCCGCACACAGCAGAGTAGGCAGAAAGAACCTAGTGTTAAAACACTCCATTCCCCAATATTCGCTGAATTCTGCAGACATTGCATTGTCGAGTCAACGCCGAACCTTTCCTCTACACCAGAGCGAAAAAATGAAAGTATAAATTTAAATAAATATTGAATTTCCTCAAGTGGGGATCGAACCCACTACCAGTCGGGTTTACGGTCACATTTTGTGCCTATACGCCATAACTGGCCCGACAACCTCACGGCTGTTTCAACATAAAACATAAAGCTAACGCTATCGAATTAATCAAAATATTTATTTAACTTATCTTTTGTTAATTACTAACCTATCACAAGTCGAATGCAAGCTCTAATGCCCAAAACCAGTTGAACAAGTTAGCACATACTAAATACTAAAAAATATCTAAAAGGTTAAAAAATTGTCATACAAAAGCGATGGGCTATAAATAAGCATTTTTTATTTTAACATATTTTATAAAATAATGAACTTGTTTAATAGAATTTATCTAAATCAAAAATTCCAACGATAATTAATTAATCATTACTTACTTTATCATAGGCCATGAGACCAGTCGTGGCGCAGCGGCACAAAGTGTGACTGGAAAAAACCGACTGGTTGTGGGTTCGATCCTCACTCGAGGAGATGAAATATTTACTTAAATTTATATTTCCATTTTCTTCGCTCTGGTGTCGGGGCTAAGCGCGGCGTTGAGTTCTGCCACTCAACATGCAATGCCTCCAGAATTCGCCAGAAAGTGGGGAACGGAGTGTCTTAACACTAGGTTCCCTCTGCCTACCCTGCTGTGTGCGGGATACAGCGTGAAGCTGATTTTGATTTACTTTATCATATAATGCGCTCGTTATTTATCTCACTTTAATTTTAAAACATGAAATTTCTGGAAATACAATTTCTAAAATGACTCGCAGTTGTCTCGTTATTACTAAGTAACTTTTATTTTCGATTGACCGATTCATATTTACTAATGTTAGTACAAATAGTAAAACTGTACTAGCAATAATGATTCCAATAAAGGAGAATACTCTTTTGGTTTCACGCTGTATCCCATACATACAGGGCTACTAAGCAGAGGGAACCTAGTGTTTAAGACACTCTACATTTTCCACCGAGTTATGAAGGTATTGCGTATTAAGTGGTGGAACGCAACGCCACGCCTTCCCTCCACACCCGAGCGAAGAACTCAAAATATTAAATATTTCATTTCCTCGAATTGGAATCGAACACACAACCTGTCGCGTTTTCAGTCTCACGTTTGCGCCCATGCTCCACGACTCGCCCCAATATAGAGAATATTATAACTTTATTTAATTATTAATTAATAGACTAAAGTACATTTTCAAAATATCAACGTCTAGTAAATGTATCTGTATTATGGAACAATTAGCGTAATTACGACAACGGTTTTAAGAGCAGGTGCAAAGTGCGACAGCGCACTCATAATTCCTAGTAACGGACCTGGCTCAAGGCAGTACTAGGGAAGCGTGCTTGTAGGCTGCAAAATTACTGGTTCACTATAATCGATCTCTGTATAATTCTAAGCTACTTCACCTGACCATTTTAACGGCAATTGTTTATTGTGTAAGCGCACCTAGTTTGCGATGATGGAAAAACGCCACGCTGCTCTATACTAACCTATTTTTTGCGACCGTGCAATGTGCAATCAAGAGATACCACTATAATAGAAGTTTTAATTGGAATTTTTAATGTACATTTTTAATTATAAGCTGGACACTCCTGAATAGTTTTTTTTTCTGTGTATATTATTAACGTTTATTATTGTCACCTCAATTATATTATCGAGGTTCAATTATTTTTTTATTTTTGCAGTAAATACGATCTAATCACGAATTAATTCAAAACTTACAATTCAAATAACTGCTAATGAGAAGGAAATCTTGGTTGAAATAGGCATAGTTTTGTTAGCAGGCACGCATGACGTTCTCGTGGAGACGTGACACCGTGACTCTTACTCTCTACATAATAAGGTATATAATGCAATAAATCTTTTATCTAACTGTATCCCTCAAACTCATAAAATAACGCCAGAGTGCGCAGCCGCTTTGTTCTTAGTATTGGCAAAATCTCGCTGCACATAAATTTGCGGGGTTACGTTGTGAAAGCCAATATTCTTTGTGGCGTTGAGCGAGGTCTATTTCTAACATTAAATAAATTACACCGATATTACAAGAACGAATTGGCAGAACTTGTTTTCGACGGACGTGTCTGTTCGCGAGTAACGATTTGCCATCATTTTTGAATTACCCTATTCCAAAAACTATTGAATATTTGAATTTAAAATCTTTAAATATGTATGTACATTCATTTAATTGTTAAATTGTTATTCCTGTTTACAACTTTTTATTTGTTTACTCTATAATATAATACTTATTCATTATATATTATAATTTTTATATAAAAATCTATACAGAAATTCATATGGACGTACAAAATAATCTTATTATAGGTTTAAAGTACACAGATATTTACTTCTATATAGTTTAACCATAAATTTTAATTAAAAAATAAAAAATCCTATTGATCAGAAAACAGATTTTATATCAAAACAAAACAGAAAGCCCTAAACAAAGGCAACGTACGGGGTTAAATGGCATCCGTTTAATTAACACAGCCGCAGTGAACAAAGCTCATCATTAGAAGCACAATCGTGTATCTTATTTGTGCCGATAGCGCTATTTGTGTCAATGCTAATGAACACGCCAATCTTAAATCTCATAAAACTCAAAGATGGCATACACTTTACTACAACATTATTGCTTTATGATCGACTCTGTATAAACCCTACCAGAATCTAATCTATCTTAATCATTTGTCCGATATCTAACGTGAAACTGTATTAAAATTATTGAACATTTAAAATTTAAACTACGACGTGATAAATCAACATTATGTGTACAAATGATACCTAATATTTTATTTCAAATCTGTCGTACTAGAAAATCAATTTGATTTCAAAAGCAAGTAGGTACAGACAGCATAAAAATATAAAACCGTAAAAGTTTTGTAAACAATACTTATCTTTTTAATCTTTTATTTATAAAGTACGAATAAGTAGAGAGCGATATCGAAGTTCAGGAAATAATTATTCAACAGGATTATTTTATTTATTAAGATATAGCGTATTAAAATACACGTACTGATATGTAATTAATAAAAAAAAAAGTTTTATTTTCCATTTTTATTGGTTTTTTGAGAATTTTATTATATTATATGCTTTAAATTTAAAACTGATATTTTGTTTCAGCGCTATTAGCTTAAGTTAAAAATTGTTATACTTAGTTCTTACTTTATTATTTAGTCAAAAACCGGGTTGCCTGTGACTCGATCGGTCGTGGAGCATTGTCACAAGTGAGCGCCTGTAAACGTGACAGGCTGTAGCTTCGATTTTTACTCGAAAAACTTAAATATTTTATATTTTCATTTCCTCCCTCTGGTAATGATGCAAAACGCTGCGTTGAGTTCCGCCACTCATCACGCAATTCCTCCGGATTCGACGAAAAGGTGGCAGGGGAAACTAAGTGTTTTAATGGGAACGGAGTGTTTTAAGAGGGTACCAGCTTCGCAAGCTCTCTCTGTCTACCTTGCTATGTGCGGGATACAGTGTGACACTAAAAAAAATGAACATCAAGTTTTCTTTAACTGATGAAATATTTTTCATCGCTCATTTGTTATTAATGTACAAGGCATTTTAATGCACGTACAAAATAAAAAGATTTTCTTTCAAATACACGACCCGGTTTTTTTTAAGATAACTCGACCAAGGCAATGTAATGTAATAAGCGAGAAAAATTTTACGAGGTAGGTATTCATTATCGAACAATGATCATTATGAAGCAGAAAGACTTTTATGTAAAGTACTTATCTGTCTTGGAAATGTTCGAATATTTTAAGCTACGGAAAGTATGCAGCTGCATATAACATTTCTTATTTCATTTGTGCTATAAAACTTCTCATTGAGTTTATCTATTTTATGTTGTTGTAATATTTTTTCAATTAATATAATGTAAATAATTTTACATTATATCGTTAAACATGATTATGGGTGAATACTTATTTATATGTTATACAAATGTTTCGTAGTGACTATTAAGTATCTTTGTACATATGTACTAATAAATAAATACGCAAATTATATTGATAATTAATAAGTAAAATTATCAAAAAATTTCCATTTTTTTTTCATCTAGAAATAACAGCATATGAATATACATATATCGAAAAATTACAATAATTAGCAACCTTAATAAAGTTTATAAAAAAACAGCACTATATTATTGAGCATCTAATAATCGAATATTTCTTCAGCAATTTATATTCTACTGCATCGTAATACTTACTTTAGTTCTGCACTTCGTCGTTGTAGCCTTGAAAAGAGAACTGTGAATAGAGAAGAAATATAATGACAGATTTTAAGTGGTTCAAATAATTTAGTAACATTTTCCGTAAAATTAATTCATAAGCATGGGAACCTAATATCAAATGTACACCTGCTTTGTTTCCCGGGCATTACAACCACAGAATCAATGGTGATAATTGTGCTCCAATGGCGAACCGAAGCTCTACGCTCCGGCGCACGTGTTTAATAAGCATTAAAATAATTGCTAGCCGGTTTTATATGAAGTTAATTACAATAATAAGGGTTGTTGCGGCTACTCGTAACGCCTCACTGCGCTCGACTAATTTGTGATGTCCTGTAAATTTCCCCTAAAAGCTAAGAAATATCCAAAAAAATATTCAAATATTTATTGTATTGTAACAGCCCACTGGTAGTTAGCGTATTAACACTATTTTATCATTTAAGGTAGTTCTGTTTTTCTTTATGTAAAAGACAAGGCAAACGCTTCACCTGATGCTAAGTGATCACCGTCGCTCATAGCCCCGTGTAATAATGAAGGAACTACATGTGCATTGTCGTCTTTAAGGTTAAGGTATATGTGCTTTTTCAAGATACCCATATCGTATCGCCACGGACATATTGCCGCGGGTAGACTATGTTACAGTTGTGTAGCACGTGGAATAAAGTTTCTACAGAACTGCACAGTAGCAGAGTGCCACGTATCTAGGTGATGAGGATGGCAATTCAATTTGTGACGTAATGTATGGTCAGAAAATTCGACGACAGGAACCGGGGCAAACAGTTCCCCAGATGATTCCTCGTGATAAATGTGGTAGAGAACGTACAGTGAGGAACACCGTACATACGTACGTACGTAAAGAACGTCTCTATGAAAGTTAAAGTGCCTTTCACAGATTATTGGGCTCCCAACGATTCCAAGGATCTTATGTTGTATGCAATCAAATGGTTCAAGGTGATATTGGAGCACCAGCTTAGATATGAGAATAGTACTCCATATGAGGCCGAACCTGTGCCTTATACAGGGACAATCGGTATTTTGACGTGAAGTACTGTCTTGTTCTGTCGAGAAAAGTGGGAGTTACTGTTTTTGAGGCCAAGTTGGTCTTGCTTTTCAGGTGATCAAGATACTGGCAGTCACTCCACTACACAGTGCTATCATCTCCATGGCCATAGTTTGTGATAAATTTATCGACGCATTAAAACAGAACAGTTAGGCAATACTCATAAAAAACCATAATGGTGTATTTTGTCAATTATATAATAAGACACAAGAAGAGTAATTGTCCTAAGTATTCATGAAAATATATATATTTTTTAATTTTTATTATATTGTACACTCTTTTTATATGGAATGTGACTTAATAAAAAATAGTTTTTAGTTTTTAAGTGTTACATTTTAAATTATAACGCTCATTACACCTACGAAAAGTTACTGTACTTTTTTAAAGATTTATTTTCTTCATATTTATATTTCCTTTGTTAAATAATTTGTGACTAGAATTGGCACTTGTCAGAAGAATTCACTGATGTACAAGAAATAAATAATATGCACATTTTTATAACAGTATATTTGTTATCCTTACGTGGGCAATATCTATATCGTTTATACAAGTAGGATAAATCATATATATTTTAAAGGTCTTCAAAAGCCTAACCTGAACCTTATTGCGTATTTTGAAATTATTTAAATTTTCGAAAAAAAAACTAATTTATAAAGAATGACAGACATCCATTACATATAATGCAAAAACTGTAAAACAAAATTAGATAAATATTACCAAATACAGTTTTTTGTCACTCAACATAAATCTTACACTCTCACCTTATTACCGGATAATCTTATTTTAATTAAATAATATATAATAGTGACGTGCTACAACGCCGCATTACTTTCAGATATGTGTACGCAGCAGTCATTTAGTCATTATTCGGGCAATTTATCAGATGTTGCGTCGTCCTTTACCCGATGCCGCGGATGAATTTAATTTAGCTTTAACGGCGTCAGTATTCAAATTTATATAATCAATCAAAAGATTGTTATGAAAGTGTGCTATACACGACGATTTCTCGGCCAAATTTACATCATCACTGCAAGCGGGTTAAATGTTCGTTGCACCCATTCTACGCGAAGTGCAGAGCGGTCAACGATGGATAGGAAATAATAGGAAATTCAACGGGACCTAAGTAAAGTATCAAAAGTGAAAAATGTAAATTAATAGTTTAGGTAATTTTTGATTGCATACACTTTTAAAATACGTATAAACAACGATTCTTTTAAAATTTTGAAGAAACCTTACTAAACTACTCTTTTTAATAGTTGAAAAGAGAAATAAAATTATTTGCGATTTTTTACTTTCGATACTTTATCTAAGGACCATCGAATTGTCTTGTGGCACTAACTACTACTAATTTTAGGATATCGTCCCTATTGATATAGTTACTGAAGTATCTTATTTTTAACTATATTTATATATAAATATATTATTAAATATATATCAAGTTGAACTTAACACAAAATGAATGTAATACGTCATTGTATACAATGAAATATTCCACGAACTCTCATTCAAATGTCGATATATATCATAGTCCATAATTCGATGTAAGTTTAATTGGATATTGTTTTACTGTAATAATGTATACATATAATAAGATTATAAGAGATGCATTTAACTGTTATTCCTAAAACATTAAAGTTTTTAGTCGTAAGACCGAATTGTATAAATAAAACAAATCTTAAAGAAAAAAATCAAAATTAAATACAATCACAAAACAAAAATCAGCTTCCACACACAGCAGGTAGGTAGAGGGAACCTAGTTTTAAGAGACTCCGTTTCTCACTTTCCACTGAATTCTGGAAGCATTGTGTATTGAGTGGCGGAAATCAACGCCGCTCTTTGCCTCGACACCAGAGCGAAGAAATGAAAATATACATTTAAATAAAAAAAATATTTCCTCGAGTGTTGATCGAACCCACAACCAGTCGCGTTTACAGGCATACTTTATACCATTGCACTACAACAGACCTCAATAATTATAGAGTATATTTTAAATTTTAAATTACAATTTATTTAATATGTTTTGACGTTTTTACGTCAAACTTCAATAATTAATTTACAATAATTATGTTTCAAGCACGTTCAAGTTTTTAGTACTAAACAGAGTATTAAAATATAGTAAGTAAGCTATATTATTAAATATGAATGATAAATAATTTAAAGGTGATAAAAATTTAATTGTAAAAGTTAATATGTAACCTATTTTGAAATAACAATTCGATGTTACCATAATTTTTCTTATGACGATTCATTTCTAGAGAAGGCACAGTAGTCAATGGACACTTATCTCTATAAATGAGCTATTATTCAGAGCAAGCCGTTTCACTTTAGGCGTACTTATCTATTACTACATTGTCCTATGCATCAGTCAACTACAATCTTATCTATATATCGTGGGAGCCAATACTCGTGACGAGTAGTACCGTTTAAATCAATGCGCTGCGGTCACTTGAGTTACGTATAAGTCATTCTACGGCTATAATATTAGCAAACTTATTTTAATAAAATCTTAGAGAGGATGACGAATGTATAAGCTTCCGGTTTCCTCTTATGTCTGTTATATACTTTTTGAGCAATTTAATTTTCGTTGAGATATTTGCTGATTTTTGCTTTTTAAGGTTCCACACCTTTCAAGGAAAAAAGTTCTTCGTCCTTATTAGGTCACTTTGTTGTCCATCACTTTGTTGGTCTGTCTGTCAAGAGCTTTTATCTCAGGAACGCTTAGAGATATCGAGTTGAAATTAATAAAATATACTCATATCTTTTTTTCAGCTGCAACTAAACATACCCAAATTAATAATAACTATATCACACCCAGTAGCAATCAATAAACAGCAATAGCCTCGTGAGAACCGCGTAATTTATCTGTCTAATCTAATCTATCGGTCGGAGCTCTCGATATCAGTTGTTTCTTACTTAGTATCTATTGAAACTTACTAAGAATGGTTATATCTTAATATTTAAAGTGACCTACCTTCTTAACTGTGAAGTCAGAGCTTTGGCTTAATTTTTTTTATTTATTTTATAGTTTGTATATTTTTAGCAAATATTATGATTCTATATAAAGATTTTATTACTTAATGGATTGACAAAAATGGTTTTATTGATATAAAAAATTAGAGCATCCATTCATCATTTAAATTTTACAAAAAATGTAGACCGATATGTTGCGTAACTTTGTCTACGTGAAACTATTGTTATGTAAAATATTATAACAGAATGTCTCACTATTTTAATTTTAGAAGATAAAAAAAATAAAAGACAGAAAGAGAAAAAGAGAAGAAGAAGATAAAAATGAAAGATCTAAATACGTCTAACAAGAGCTAGATTTTATTTCTTGTATCGTCTTATACATCAATCCAAATATAAATAGTAACTTTTGCCTTAATTTTCCTAATAAAAGCCTCACAACAATTGAATAATACGTTCATTGTTCCGGCTTTACCCGCTCGACCTTTATGTAGAGATAGAGAAGCGCATAATATATGTATGATATATGAATAAGGTAGAGTTAACTTATTAAAATATATAAAAAAATCGTGTATCATATTATGGTTTCTGCAAAAAAAATAAGAAACATTCAAGCACATATGCACATGTTTTATAAATGCCATTTTTATAAATAGTTATACATAAAAGATTCCTAAAATAAACCTGAGCTGTCTCAAGCAAAATATAAAATAAAATAATGCCAAATATAAAATAAAAATAAGCACTAATCTAAGCTAATCTCTCAATTCTAATAATATATATCACTTGTTAAATGGACTTTCGTACACGTCATAAAGTTGCCAATTTAATATTCAAGGATTATGTTAGCCGCCAGACATCAGTTAGTCGGTTTAGGATTTCTCATGCAAAGCGATAAATGCGTCTAGATAAATCTGCGGTTGATGACTAAGTGATTTTTGCCTTTCTATAAACAATATTAAAGGTTGTAAGAGATTATCGACTAATTTCATTTTTGTATTATAGAAGATTACGCAAGCCGTCTCGAAATATTTTTTTTCCTGGAACATTCATAATAAAAAGTTCATATCGTAAACAGTTTCTTGAAATTTAGACGTAAGCATTTGTTATAATAATATTTAAACTATAAGTTAACTTAATCAATACATCTCCCATATATGGGAGCGCGCACTGCTGAGAGGTCGACCTGCATCTGCAACGCTACTGAACGGATTTAATTGAAATTCCTATTGTAATATATTATGCCGTTCTAACGTGAACATCTAAAGTAAGACATAAATCCTGGCAAGTATTTGTTATTGTTATTTAAATATAAAATATAAAAATATAAGACATTTTCATATAATGTTATATATATTTTTCATATTTTTAAAAATTAAAAAGAAATCCTAACCACAAAGTTAATTCACAGTATAATAGTTATAACATATAGTATATACAAATAAACAAACGAAAGCTTGTTGTGCGTGTCGTTCGCATTTTAAAATAAGACAAAATTGCATAATTATCTAGTTGGACTCTTCTTGATATTGTGAAACGAGGTAGCCATACTCCGTCGTAATGTTTAAATTATGAAAACATCAATCATCGACGACCTCGCGGGAGTTTTTGAATCTACTTATTAGCGTGTTCTATATAATAACATGCTATCAAAAAATAATTGATAATTTATTCATACGGAAACGGCCGACCGCAAGCCGTTCTTTGTAAAAAGCGTATCAGACCGCACCCTGACCGGGCGCGCTGACCTTGTTGCCTTAATGCACCCTAATTTCACCGCGGTCGCCGTAATGCATTCCGAAAACCGGCACGTCACTGTTTGCACGACTTGCCGATAAATTAATACTGTGCGAGTGCTCCTGCGAGTGAGGCGCGACGCAAGACACGACTCCATTGCGTGGCCATCTCCTGTAACGTATGATGTATTTTTAATTTACCGATAATAAATAAATAAAATAAGTTTGCAATAAAACAAACATTGCAGTACAGCTACCTCGTACTAAAAGCCGTTGTTTTACTCAATTCCCAGCAGCAGTTTAAAGGGTGCACATTGCACATACAAAACCTAATACATAGATATATGACAAGTCTAGTATCTAATACTTTAACTATAATTACTGAACGGTCTAATACTTACAACGGTATAGTTTATTACAGTAATTTAGTATATTTTACGTCTTATATGTCAGTTTAACACACATGATACAATTTATGTAAATATATTTTGAATAATTTGGCTATAATAAGCCAACAATTCTTTCTATATAAAGAAAAACACTGGTTTATGTAAAAAACAGCTAATTTAGAGTCAGACTCGTCTACTGAAGGTGGTAGGTCAAGTAGAAGTACCATTTATAAAATTTTACAAATTTAAGCTTACGGGAGTAGTCATTAATTTTGTAACTTTACATTCCATTTTTCAGTTCTTTTTTTTATATATATTGGGAGTTCTTACTTCATGCCAAATTTAATAACGGTAGATTCACGAGAAGTATCTTATAGATTTAATTACGTGGAAATTTTCACACAAAATGCAGGGAAAACGATGTATAAATGCTCGTATCTTTTGATCGCGTTGACTTAGAAGTTTGATTTTTGCTGTGCTCTAAGCAACCGTAGACCTGTATATTTGATATTTTTTTCAATTCGATAAATGGTCTTGACAAATGGATAGTCTGATAACTAAGGGATCTTATAAGGCATTCCATTTTTTCTTTTTAAAATACGGAACCCTACAAAATACAACGGGTCTTTCAAAGGGTTTTGCCTATTTTTTACAGAGACCGAAGCGAGCAGGTTGCAGTGCCCCTCTTTACATACATATATGAATAAATTCTTAAAAATAAAGTAAGCTATTTGGATGTCTATAACATTATAAGCCATTTACATTATAAAGCACACATTGACAAAATTAGCAATAAATACCGGTACTAATATATTGCGAATGGAGATGGTCTATACAAACGGATTGAGGTGATTAGCGAAAGCGATTGAATCTTGGGCCGAAGGGCAGATAAATGATAAGCCGACGTCTGCGCATGCGTAATTAGAGGTAAACAGAAAATAATTGGACGCAATCACGCGGTATAGGAACGTCTAGGGCGGTGCCGGCCGATTTACTCGTATAAGCGCCGCGCGCCGGCATAGCGGAAGCTCCTAAGGATCTTAGCACCGGTACTTATTAATAGTGTTGTATTTCGTAATAAGCAACAATAAATTATTATATTAATAAACTTTAATTTAAAAATAATAAAATTAAAAATTTAAATATACACGACTCAAATCCGCTTTGCATTATTCACGATAGGACTAATTTAATACAACTTCGTCCGAATGTCCTCTATCAATAATTATAAGTGCCGGAAGATTAATTTATATAGCAAATTCAATAAAGCTTTGACAAATGATCTAGTTTTCCGTAATAATGCTTGGAATTTGTTTAAATGATTATTCCGGAAAACTAGAGTATTATTTAATAAAAATGCTTAAAACTTTAATTTACTTAATAAAATTCTAATTCTAATACATAAAATTTTATTGAGCACTTTTAAGATATAAAGTTTTTTTTACAACTTACATAACACCTTAATTATTTAAAATAAATAACAACTTTAAATCGACTTTTATTATGTTCCGATTATAAATAGATAGTTTCTTTAGAGATTTTTTTTAAAAGTCTTCTGTGACAATGGTAATCAGTTACTTAAATTTATAGTTCTATATACTTCATAGTAAATGGTTCCAAATAAGGCGGACCTCACGAAGAATAATTTAGAAAATGAAAGAATTACTGTTCAAAGGTAATGACTCAACAGATATCTTCGTATAAATTCCACGCAATGCTTAATATAGTTAAAGTGAAAGTTATTCTCACAAGTATACCATCATTAGAGTTTCCGTATACTCTTTTCCTTTAACCCATCTTAGTTTTAGCGAAGCAAAATCCTCAGCGACAAAGGTGTTCAACCCTAGGTTTTAGTTTAACAGGATGCACGTTTTCAACTTCCTAGATCTCCTTTGTTAGCAGATTTCAAAGGCGGATAACCCATCTGTGGCTCCTCTAGTCTTACACGGGGCGGTGGGCAGCGGTGGTGACGTATCATCAGGTGATATGTACACTCGTTTGCCTGTCCCGTACAGTATATGTTCTTCACATATCTCCCGCATTTTGCGGCAAAGAGAAGCTAGCAGCAGAAAAGGAAGTGCGACAGAATGAACGCATCACATAGCATTACAAACCGATTATTTACAAATTTCATAGTGCGTAGAGTATAAACACCGCACGTCACGTTTTAACTTACTAGACTGGTGAAGAAAAGTTACTGAAACATTTCCCTGAGTTCAGATCGAACCCATTTATTCTATTCTTCTTCTATTCTATTCTATTCTTATACTCTAAACGAGTGAAGACACCGTTGTAAAGTCATTTCCACAATGGCATCTACACGCATTGATAAAAATAGATCATAGTCATATAAGTTTTTATTTTCCTGATTTAAGAATTAGACTTAATCTATTGTCAATATAATTTACAGGTGGAAAACATTTAAATGACCTGCCTCCATATCGATGAATTTAAAATTGATTTCTACGCAGAATTCGACAAGACCTAATTTAATCACAACCCACTGCGTGTAAGCTATATTTCTAAAGGACTGTACAATCTGAAATAGATTAGTCAACAATTATCTTACCTATAGTTAAGGCGTACAAGCTATTTGATTTAGCAGTCACCAATAATGTAGCGATTATTTACTAAAGAATATAGTATTTTAAAAGTGATATTTTGATCATTCCACTTTTTTTGTTACTGTAAAATGAGTTTTATCAGTTATAATTTTATTTTTTTGTATTGATCTCTCTTATCTATATTTATATATTACTGCTATTTCTAACGGAAATAGTGGGTCAATTTTTCAGTAAAGCGAGAACCAAAAAGCCATATAGTCTATTGATTTATGCATAATTATCATACCTAATTTATTATTAAAATAGTAAGACATATATATTCAGATTTTATTTATAAGACGGATTCTATAACAGACATTAAAGATTAAAATTCTAATTTATTCCTTAATATCGATCATAAAGTGATATATTTCGTCAATTGGTTGACGTAATGTATTATCATGACCTTGTGTTTTGAATGAGATCAAGAATTAAGGCTTAAGTCACACCACTCAGTAGCCTGGAAACGTTTTGTTCGTAATACATAAATAAATATATACATAGAGTCTAACGCTATGCTACATTTATATGGTAAACCATTTGTACAATTAAATGGGGAAGTAAGGAACCAGGTGGATGAATGAATTTAAAGAAGCGATTGTTTAAATCAACTTTAATATTTTTTTTGGTAATTGGAATATATAATTATTCGCCGTTCTCGTAACTATTAAGTAGTTGATTATTTTGTCAACTAGATTAACTTTAAATCAAATCAAATAAATCAGCTTTACGTTGCATCCCGCATACAGCAGGGTAGGCAGAGGTTTACCTAATGTTAAGTCGCTCTGTTCTCCACTTTCCGCCAAATTCTGCAGGCATTGTGTATTGAGTGGCAGAATTAAACGCCGCGCTTTGCCTTGAAACTAGAGCTAAGTTATTATAGAATATATATATTTATTATATAAATATATATATTTTTGAAACCCAAAATTATGCACATTATTCATTTATCATTATTAAAACAACGTGTCGTGTTCTAACATTGCAAGACCAATTACAAAAATTATCCACCAAAAATATATACACGTTTAACTGATATTAAACAAAATTAGATAATTTAACAGCAAAATAACGCTAGAAAATCATAGAGCAAATGCAATAAAATTCGTACATAGTACATTAGAAGTGAATGAAAACATAGTAAATTGCATCCAAAAGCTGGCTGTTTATCGGTTAAGTGTATCATTATGATTGTTATACGTCGTTATCCCCACGATATGTACGTGAGGTGAGCCGTACCCGCACCTACTCCACAGCGCCGACTCTCACCTAGGAGACGGGGCGCCAGTTTAACAACACAAAATCGATGTTTGTACACGTCCGACCTCTTCCAATAATACTACTTGATCAATCTCCTGAGCGGTAAATTGCCAAGATATATACTTGAGAAATAACGAAGCAGTTGTATATCATTCGAGCGTGTATTTGTTCAGCGAACACTCTAATTGTCACTTTGAATGCTCATGTAAACTGCAATAACATTTGTTGTTTTGCATCTGTGCTTCACCGACAGATTTATAGTCGTGTTGACTGTTCAAAGCAAACTCGCGCATGGTATTTAGGAAATTAATTCAAGCAATATATTCTGAAGGAGATAGAGATCATCTTGTATAAATATTAAAGGATCAGCAATTCGTCTTTCGTTCTCGATAGGTAATGAATCAATCTAGTCGACGTGGAGTTTCCACAAACATGTCCAAGCTCTCAATACGCGCCCGGCGGCGGTGAGTGCCTTAATTGACATGTGTCAGAATATGTGCGGTTGACCCGCGGGTCAGGTGAGAACAGAGTTTCTTGCATTCTACCACTTTCGCCGGTACAGGTACTGGCCCGAGGCTGTTTGGCCATTGTAAATTAGAAATTATAACCATCAATCAGTCGCTATCATCATAACAATAGCTCGCAAGTAGGTCAATTCGAGCTTTACCATAGTGTAAGAATCAATAAAACGTTATTTGGAACTCACTTTCAATAGCTATTATTATATATTTTCTGTTAAAATAATGCTTCCTTACTATTTTAATAATCACAAACTTAACAACAATATCGACAAGAATCAAAAACACGACTGCTTCATTTATGATACGGTTACGGGGCCTCGGCAACGTCGACATAAAATAATAATCGTGATTTTAGTAGGATTTTGTATCAGCACCTAGCAAAATGTTTCCCCTACGGCTGCGCCCGACATTCTTAGCAAGTCCTGAATCGCGGTGAACTTTGATCTTATTGTCAATTCGTACCCACTTGTGCGACACTCTCTTAGCTATTTAAACTACAGGATTCCTTAATAAATGTTTACTTTATTTCATTATAAACATTTTATTACATAACTTATCGTAATTGTTAAGCATATTGTGATATTATTTGTTACACTTTATGCAGTAACGCAAAATTAATAAAAAAGTTTCTTTATAAAATAATTTTCAATAAAAATCTTACAACTTCAAGAAAGAAAAACTTAGTAGATAATTTAGAATAGTATACACATAAGTAATTACTTAATTACGAAAAGATTTATTAAGAAAACTCCATGATATTATTATGTAATATCAAGAAAAAGAAATAAAATATAGAATTAAATTTCAATAATTTACAGGTTAATTAATGATGTTAAAACGTTGGTTGTGGGTCCGATCACAAGACACAATTAAGAGGAAAGCAGAGAGCGGAGTGTCTTGATACTAAGTGTTTTTGCCTATACCACTGTGAAATTAACTGTAAACTGTTTTTTTTTTCAATTAATAAGATTAAATAAATACCTCACCTGTAATATAAGTTCAGTAATATTAAAATAGTAATAAATAAAATAAATTAGTCACGCAATCACTGCAACAATGGTAAGATACAAATTCAATTCATTTTAGCTCGAGGCAGACGATACGTTGACGCAACACGAACAATAGGGTTCCAGTTCACCGACCTTTCGGGATCTGTGACAACGCCGCGAAAATATGGGCACAGCATTCCTTAGAATTTTGTGTGCTTGAGATGGCTTTAACTCGACCCACTTACAAAATTTCTATGTTTTCGAGATTTTTACTCTTTAATATTTGTTACTTGACTAGCTTATCTTATGTATAGGTATTATTATGCAATATTTATCATAATAATAAATCAGCTTCCCGTTATATCCCGCACACAGCAGGGTAGGCAGAGGGAATTTAGTGTTAAGACACCCCGTTCCCCATTTTCCGCCGAGTTCTGGAGGCATTGTGCCACCCACAATAAAAAAAATCGATTTTTATAGTCACACTTTGTGCCACTGCGCCGTGACTAGCTTGGATATCAAAAAATACCAAATATAGACCATATTTGGTAAAATATATAACATCGAGAATATTGTATATGTTTGGAAAATCGTCTTTAAGAGGTAGGACAGAGACTACTTCTAAGATACTTAGTTCTTTATTTCGAATGCAGAAACAAGAGCAATTTCGTTTTGTCAAAATTGGCGGAACCCAATCCTACACTATGTAATCATATATAACCAGTGTCCGGCACTTGCCACCCAAGAGGAGACTTAAGACTTTTTTAATGCGTTAATGCCTTTAGTACTTATCTCTCTATTAAACCAAATTTTACCCGAACACGTGAGACGGAACCGGAGATCAATTGCTTACGTCGCAAATATTTCAAGGCTCCGTCATATGAATATTTTTGGTTTGTTTATTTCCACATAACATAATTTGTCAAATAAGCGATACACTTTTTTTTAATATATATAAAGTACATTTAGTTTTATGAAAATCGTTAGAATCTATAGTAAAGCAAAAACAACAGCTTCACGCTGTATTCCGCATTCAGCAGGGTAGGCAGAGGGAACCTAGTGTTAAGACACTCCGTTCCCCACTTTCTGCCGATATAAATATATTAAAACTAGAAGATTTTTAATAAGTAAAAAAATATATAAATGGTACGGTAACTTACTACTTTTTTTATACTTTCATGTAACGGATTCTTAGACTTTAAATGTTGTAACAATACACGATGACGCGATGAATGGCGCACAGCTCGTGCTATGTAACGCCCTGTTCAATTAGATATTGTTGTTGAATTCGAAATTAGATTCTAGCATAGGACAGTTATTTGTTGTTGGGTAATTGAAATGACGTTGTTTGTGACTCACTGTCAGCAATTATATTACAACTAAAAAATAGTCAGTCAACTTACTTGTATATTATATAGTTATTTTAAAAATACTGTAGTAGATTAGTGCCTTGAAGTGAAGTTTTCCCTGAAGAGAAACCTCTCCGGGAGGTTTCACTTCAGGGAAAACGCCCAAGGGAGCGCTGGTTGAATGTCGTGATGCAGGATGTAAGAGCCAATTGACTAACCACCGAGGACGTTAAAGACCGTGCAAAGCGGAGTAGGTTCAGCAGGAAAGTAGATCCTGGCAACATACTTCTATTGCCAGGAGGGAAAATACTGTAGTAGATTAATGTTTTTAACTCACGTATATATATATAAGTAAAAGCCCCTTGATGTAAATTTACAAGAAATCATTTTTTTTTAAAGAAGGAGGATAGTAATATCATTGATTTTCGCGATTATTGCACTATTTAAATTTTCTGTTAACCGGAAAAATTGCATACATTTAGTTTTATATATTCTTAGAAATTTGACGTTTCGAAAACTTTACAGTAGTCCGTGGTCACAGGTAGACTTAGGTTGCATCCGTAAGTATTATATCAAGCGACCGCCAACGATTTCTTAATTACCTCCCTTACCAGATTTTTTATAAAATGAGTTTACTGTATCTTGCCCTCTGGAGTGGTGGATTGAGACTTGAAAGACTTTATGGATGGGAACCAGGTGGTAGAAAGTTTCCAGCCTACTTTTCTAGAATTAACGATGTTTTTATATTTTAGTAGCCCTGCGGATTATTCTAGGTATATATCTGTTCTCCCTAGCGAAAATGTGGTGGTTCTCAATTTGATTTAATAATAAGGTTCATAGCTGCACGTACTACACAGCTGACTTCGATACATGCCCATTCTTGACATTGGTGATGTGTTCGTTCACCCTAACACCGGTGCTTCTCTTTGTTTGATCAATGTATGATAAGCCACAGTCACAATCTAGTTTATGTACGCCTGCACATTTAGCTATTTTAACTGCAAAGGAATGTTACTTTTATTGGCTTCAAGAAATAGCTCGTTTTCTTGTTTTTTTGAAACCCCCAGCCGCCAGCCAAGAAAACATAACTACTAAATACAACGAACAAATAATTATTAAAAAATGTCCATGTTCGCTATCCTTTCCAAATATAACAGATTTTAAATAGTAAATATATATATAAAGTTCCAATAATTTTTCATTTGAAGTTATTAAACTGTTATTTCTACAATTAAGTTCTAGTTTATATTTGTGCATTAAAGTATACATTTTTTGTTTCTAAAAAATATTTTAGGTAATATATTTGGAGACACATTATAATATTGTAACGTGTCTCCAAATATTTGGAGACAATTAAAAGAAAAATAAGTTTATATGTTTTGAAAAATAAGTTTATATGTTTAAATGCACCGTTTACGATTGACCGTAACTTGTACATAATAGTCTCAAATAGTAATAAATAACTCACAATAACTAACTAGTTCTATTACAGTTTGAAGTGTATATCACAGACCGATTTAGCATAAAGCGTTTGTACGAAAATTCATGTGCTTTTGGCCGGGTGCAGCGGACGGCACACGGCGCCTCCGGCAGAAGTATAATGCTGGCCCTCGGCTTCTATAAGAGTAATGCGGTCTTTACGACGCCATGAAGCGACGTCTTACTTAGACGCAAACTCCGTTAAAATAAGTACCTTTCAGCATAATTTTGTTAACGTTTGATATATAAGCTCTTTAATAGACTACGAGATAGATAATAACACTACGAGCTCTTCTGCTTTCTGCCACTCAATACGCAATTCCTCCAGATTTCGGCAGAAAGTGGGGAATGAAGTGTCTTAACACTAGGTTCCCTCTGCCGACCCTGCTGTGTGCGGGATACAGCGCGAAGCTGATTTAATTTTGATTTAATTTAATTAATAGACACTAGTACAGTTCCTAAAATAGCTTTGCGATAATTGTGTTAATTATAATGATACTGTTAACTCCTCAATAGTAAATAATGAATATTGTACATTCAAAACGTTATATAAAACAGTTCCAATAGTTCTATTCCAAAGATATATCTAATTGTTATTGTAAACGGTAAAAGCAAATCTTGTCTATTAATTTCACAAGACCATTGTTCGAGTTGTTGGCACACAATGAAGAGCCAAAGCTAACCTAAAGTGGAAGTAGGGCGCACGAGGAGCGTCGCAGTGGTGGTGAAATGTGGTAGGCGGTGCCGAGCACGCCGTTCCGCCCAGCCCTTTCACTGCCCCGCCTTCTCCCACCCTTAACCACCTTCAGTTCTAACTTACGTAACCCCCGTCGTTCCCCAGAATAGGATCACGCCTGAGGCTCCGAGGCCTCATTCGAGCGAGTCTTACAAAATAACGGTGTAAGTACTCTACTACCCTCGATATGCGCAATCGTTTGCGAAAGGAATACAATAAATTATTATTTCCTCACTGAAACTATCATAAAAGATCTTTTATCAGTTAAAAGAACTTTTATGAATTTGTCGCGTAATAACTATTATTCGTTAAAGTTGAATTCGGCACCAATTATTTGTGTGCAAGTGCAAGATATACTTGCATGGCGTTTTTACAGCTGAATACGTACGTTAAGTTGGCGGTAGGCATAAAATAATTTTATTATTTATTTTTTAAAGTTATGTATTAGTAGTATTTATTATTTTTCAAGTTATGTGATATGTAAGATATACATACATATGTGTTGTATGCTGTAGTCAGTCGGAGCTTAAGCGTGTGACTGTAACGTGACGATTGTAGGTTCGATTTCCACTCGGAATATTGAATTAATATAATACATCACGCTATAACAATGATTTAATTCAGTGGAGTAACAATAAAAAAACAGTGAAGTGAGTAAACGGTTAATATTACGCAGACACTACACATGAATTGTGAGAATTATACAAAAAGTATTTTCTCAAATTTTTTAAGGTTGATTTATTATGTTTGGAAAAAAATATCTTTGATATTTCCTGATTACGTAGCTTCTCCATGCATATTACATCCGTGAGAAGCCGAGGCGGGTAGCTAGTACAAACAAAATTTATCATAAATATTTTAGAAATACTATTATTATATTTCCCATCGATCATCATCGCTTAGCGTAAACTCCTACCAACAACATCTACAGTAATTGCAATGACAGACAAACATTTATAATTAGACGCGATCAAGACGATAACTTTATTATTATCGATTTTATGTTTATTGTTTAATGCTCCAAACTGAGCAACAGATGAAAGGTTAAAAAGCTCAAATAAGCGTGCATTAGGAAAGAGGTGGCCCGGGTCGCGGTTAGAATGCAAACTGCCGCCCATACATTAAATCTGCTGCATTGGAATTGCGAAGTCGTGATTTGTCAAAGCATAATCTAAAGAACCGCAATATTCGCACATCGTAATTATTATCAAGTAAAATGGCACCCAAATCTCCAACGGAATCTCACGGTTTAGGTATATGCTAATAGTGTTCCGATGTAGGAGGAGCGTGATTTGTAGAAGTTACAAAGCTCTTAGATGCGCTCTTAGAATTGTTTTATTTTTTTTTATTTTCTAACATTGTTACACAGTGAGACCAGTCGTGGCGCAGGGGCACAAGGCGTTGCTGGTTGTGGGTTCGACCCCACTCGAGGAGATAAAATATTTACTTAAATTTATATTTCCATTTCTTCGCTCTGGTGTCGAGGACAAGCGCGGGGTTGAGTTCTGCCACTCAACACGCAATGCCTCCACAATTCGACAAAGTGGAGAACGGAGTGTCTTAACGCTAGGTTCCCTCTGCCTACCCTGCAGTGTGCGGGATACAGCGTGAAGCTGATTTTTTTTATTGTTTCACAATACGATCTCATTAGCTAAGTGTTTAATTTTAATATATCTACTAAAATAAATATTAATGGTTTCCTAATATATTTTTATTTAAATTACAAGAGATTATTTATTTAAAATTAATTAATTTGAGATAATATGATGTAAACTACTTAATTCTAGATCTTGGCCGAAGGTCACTGCTTTTATAATGCTCTACTATCATATTTTATACAATAATAAATGGTCTTGTATAGGCAATCAAATTTAAATCACATTATTTTCGTATCTTTTATTAACAAATCTAGAGATGTGATGTTTGTGAATTCACAAAACGGTCACCAATTATCAACAATTATTCTCAATTCATCGATAGTTAAACTTACTATGTAGAAACACTGAGGATACAGTGTTTCTACATAGTAAGACACATTTACTATGGTTTCATAAGTTTTAATTAAAATATATTAGAAATCTTCTTATGTTTATGGTAAATTTATTTCCCCTTAAAGGAACATATCCTATAAATAAAGTGATTTAAATCTTGAAATAGAGTCGTTTTTCCTAATTGAATTATTACTAACAGCCCTATATTTTTGACTTCACATAATAACTATCCGCTTAATAACTATCCTACATTAGATAGAGGTATCTGAGTTAATCAATCTCTTAATTACATTCATAATTTATGCGTTGAGCTTAAAATTATAAACGGGACTACGTATTGCATACTATATAAATTAATTTAATGAATAGTTTCATATAATCTTGATACTTGATTAAGATTCATCATCGGGCTGGAAGTAGTTCTTACCGCAAATCATTTTATCACAAAGGCCTAGATAATATGTTATTGATTATAGCACTACTAAATTTATCTTTATTATTACTTAAGTCACAAACATTAAATTTTTATTCCTTGATATATTTATACAAAATTCTGATATAGAGATAAGGTTCTTTATAAATTCTTGAAGTAATGCTATCAGTTATTAATATTATTGTTTACTGATAATTACAGTTCAGGATTTATTAATCAGACACGCATTCATATCACTCTCATAATATGTTTTAATTTATTGTCAATTCGTTTCCTCTATTTTCATATACATACATAAGTAAGTAAGTAAAAATAAAATATGAGTTCAATAGTAGATAATATATTTCACCTATGCTCTATGTTTGTAATGCAAATCTACCTTGTTAACATGGTCCAGCCACGGCAGCCAGATAGCTGGTCTTCTTTAGATAAAGATTTAAACCTCTTTATACTATCCAAGGGAAGATAAATATTTCCTAAGCGAAGACGTCGTTTGTGTTTTGTCGTTGCTGGTAATCCGGACTATCGATATCTCTAAATTATTTCACTAAGCCTCCGCTATGTAACATCGCAGCAACTCCCGATAACGCTTTGATTTATTCCATGGAATATTTAATGACAACAGACAATTGCAAAATTTACAAGCCACACCATTTAGCTCAATACGTTACAAATAAATTTACAGTTAGGATCATGTTTTCCATATTCCCAGCGACTTACAATGTGCCTGGGTCTTGTCGGGCACTTATATATTCCACGTGAGGAATTTTATTGAAGAGTTTAGAGGTTGGTCGGAATAGCATAATTGTAAGCTATTATGGGCCCTTAGGAGGTTGCTCTCGAATAATTCAATTTAATGCTATTGTATACATTTTCTCCGCTTTGCTATCGCCATTCGTTTGACTTACGAACAATGAGATTTGATAGCTACTCATAGACTTTTACTATTTTGTGTTATTTCAATATTAGATACAATATTGAAAGCTTAAATAAATAAACAAAAATCGAGGCAAAGCTGCCACTCAACATGCAATGCCTCCAGAATTCGGCAGAAAGTGGGGAACGGAGTGTTTTAACACTAGGTTCCCTTTGTTTACCCTGCAGTGTGCGGGATACAGCCTGAAGCTGATTTATTTATTCATTTATTTAGATACAATATTGGAAGCTTATGAGAAGCTTAATTAAGTTTTATTTAACTTATTGCTACTTTATATCGAAAACCACAAGTACGATGCACGACTGGTATATCATACCTCCGTCAGTACGAAGGACGATGTCAACAATTTATCGTTCAAACAAGGCAGGCTCCACCAATTACCAAGCCTTTAATTATAGTTTAGGGTTTAAAGGTAAATAATGAACAATTATTTTAAATTCTATACGAGTCTTGCTTCATCATCTACGTATAAGCTGTTCTCTCGGGACTAATAATTGAATTTCCTTCGAGAACAATTGCTTCGATTACAGCGCGGCTCGACACGGATCGACGCCTAATGAATCTTCCCCTGTCTAGTTATTTACTGAGATAAGCTCTGTGTTTACTGGGTAGTTGGGTACACGCGCATGATTGCACGAGCTCCCAATAAATTAGATTTATCAGGAATAAAGGTGTACATATACTTGTGTAAAGGAAAAACATATGAGGCAATGTCACATCTTACTTTAAATAGAGAAAAAATGTTAAGGTTTTTGTTTATTTGATATAAATAAGGAACAATTGTGTATTTAAATATTTTATGTAGGTAATTGATTTGATAGTATCCCAATTGTAATATAGTTAAGTTTCAATAACAAAGACTAATAACTTTCGCAATTCGATATAAATCAATAATGTCTGTGTCGGCACCAGGCGGTAACCGGCGCACGCGCAGTCGATCACCGACGGCTTCAATCAATCGGATGCAAGCTCCATTTCACGATTTCAATATAATTTTAATGAAATGTCAGCACTTACTGAAATTTCATTGTACAATGTGAAATTATATATTATTTCGTAACGCTGTTAGTGTTTAGACGTTTACACATTTCTTTTTTGTTTATTATAGTAAAGTAACAGTAGATTAGAGTATACATTTTTATATTATGATTATATATTCAATTTAAATAAGTTATTGTCTTTTATGATGACTTAATTATGAAATGAAGGTTAAATTCTAAATATATGCATATGTCCGTAAATTATAATTTATATAAATCACTGTCTTGACCGACTTTATTTAAAACAAACTACTAAGACGAGTTTTTAAATATTACATTAAATAGTTTGTGATATATACATAATTCAAATAAATATACTACGTAATTGTATACTAGGCATATCTTATAAATTTTATTATAAATATAACAGGTAGACATATTTATATTATTAAATTATATAGTGGGGTCAAATGAGAGCGCAGGAGCAATACGACTAGCGGCTGGATGTTCAATATCTATTAGCGGTAATATCTCAGCGGAGAGATGGCTCTGGCCCAGATCTGAAGCCGGTTAGACCAGTTCTCCAAGCATCCTTGCGTAACGCCTGCGCGCCGCATCGCTTGCAAAAATGCATTAGCAAGCTCCCAAAAGACACGCACGCCCCTTCAAATGATTTGAAAAGATTCGACTGCCGTATCACTCACCGCACCTACCCACCAGCCGCACGATTCTGATTAAATTCGTGGCCGTTGCTCAATGTGCACCGATTTTCGTCGTGGAAAAAGCAAAAACTGTATTTTATTATGCCGTAGCATAAATCATGAATTATTACAGCTCTGCCACGCCCTGAAATGACATGCAATTTTATTTTGGAAATTACACGGTGATGTCTTATTTATTGAGCGTTTTTTTGTCATTAATATACGACTACCTACGACTGGTCGACTGGAATTATTTTAGGAAAGATGTGAAGTCATCTTCGGAAGTTTAAATTTAAAAGCATAGAATTTTGTATAATTTTTTTTTTTATTATTATTTTGTCTAACGATTCTAATATACCTTTTGTTTATGAATACATAATCATAAATTATTAATTATTATTTGTTATGGATTATATTGTAATTAACACAGATTCGTGTCTTAAATAAGTAAATATTGTTTAGTTCCCATGGCACTAAGGGCAAGTTGAAAACTACAAGACTAAAATAGGATCTCAGTGATAATTTATTGATAAAATCATAGTATAAACTGTAGGCGTGCGCACAACCGGTCCGCGTAAAATAATGCTCTGTTTAAACCACTACAATATCGTGTTCATCTGCCTTCCTTAACGGTAATGTACATGAACCTGCAAATAATAATAAAAAAATGCTCAAAAGTCTCGGTCTTTTTTTTACAGTTTTAAAGTGTTAATCCACACTTAAAAAAGAAAAACTTATTTAGAAAACCTGGAAACCGACCAGTTCCAGGATCTGGTCGGTTTCCAGGAGGCGCGAGTTCGAGTCCCACTACGTTCAAATTTTTATACGTTTTCCAAATAAGTAGTCTCTATTTTAATTTAAATAACAAAACTGTTATATTAGGTAAGGGATTACAAATTATATAATAGGCATACATAAATTTATTTTATATGATCATATAAAATTTCATAGTTTAAATGGATTCTAATAAAGGCATATAAAAACATCGAACCAGTTTTTAATTATTCTATTTCTTCATATAAAAACTAATAGTGTGTTAAATATAATTTCACGTGTCGGTACTAGGTCTTTGATAATATAAACTAAATGTATGCAAAACATGGCGGCCAGGGCGCAGCGCCGTCGCCTCTCACGGTTATTTTATTAGTATAGAATGTATGTTTAATTTGCAGAATATGCGGCGATGTAATAACTTGTTTTGTCAGGCCTCATTAAGCTTACATTTAGGTATTTTGGGAGAAATATATACATTTAATAGTAAAGTTGTTAGTAGTAAAGGTGTCCTGTAACTAAATTTATGGATATCACGAACTATTTTGAATTTTATACTAAATTGTGAATTATTATTTATTATTTTATATTAACTTAAAACGGGAGGAGAATTAACAATATTTATGATTTATCATTTTATGAAAATTATTAATTAAAATACCGTATATATAATATATGTAAGTATATAAGTTTATGCTTAGTTGACACTAGGCTAGTGAGTATTAAATACACGCAGCTTCAGGCATCTCCAGCATATAACGAAACAAGATTTAAGACACTGCATTTAATATAAAAATAGATATATAAGATAAAATATACGAAAAAAAACGAAAACACCACCAATACGCTTTGGTACCGATACTTGTTTTGCACTATTTGAGTACGATTTTTTGGGATGGGTTCGTCGTAAGTAAAAAAAAAAAAAATGATATAGTTCTCTTTTTATGCTATGCTATGTCTATTGATTTTGTTGTTAACCAATAACAATTCTTGTTTTAAAAGAGTGCAGCTTCTACACGAACGAGCAAGAACAATAAAAAAGCTTATTAATTCAAATCTAATATCTTTTGATTTAGTGAAATCATATGATAAGCTTGAGGATATTTGTTATTACGATATGCAAATATGTAATATAATGGCCTGTATCCCACACACAGCAGGATGGGTAGAGAGAACCTTGTGTTAAGATACCATTCCTCCTTCCCCATTTCCGCCGAATTCTGAAGGCATTACGTGTTGAGTGGCGGAACTGAGCGCTGCTCTTTACCTCGACATCGGAGCGCAAATGTCTGTCTGCTTATACAACTTCTAAATGCAAAAGATGCCAACAAATAAAAAAAAGAACTAAAAAAATAAAGAAAATATGAATTTTATTTTTAACCACTTCTGTAAGAAAAGGACCGACTTCTAAATTATAAAATCTTTTTTTAATTATTTTTGTTTAACAAAATCAAAGCACTTTTACTTTATGTAAAATTATTTTATACTTATTAATTTGTTGTTTGAAGTTGTTTTTTTTTTGGTTAATAAATTAATTTATTATAATAAACGTACATTTACTAATAAATAATTAATAATGTTTCGTCAAGATTTCACATACATTTAACACCGATGATAAGATTTAATTATTTAATCTTACAAAATGCTAAGTATTGCTAATAGTATTTAGTTAGTACTTCAACAGGTATGTACCAATTCAAATGGAAATTTCTCTCAAGCTTTGTAGTTAATTAGCACTGCATTCTAAGAGTATGTCTAAATTACCTACCTAAGCATTTACTACTAACAACTACCATTCGTCCACGATTCCCTTTTTATTTGTATATATACATATATTTTAAATATATTTCTATATACATTTTAAACTAATTTTTATCTTGTCAAATATATAAATAAATTACATAAATTTATACAAATACTATAACATTTTTGTTATGTTCGCCTACAATATTACAAACTATCAAAGGGAGCAAATTCAAAGGATTAATTTACTAACTGACTTCTAATATTTTAATTTATTTCTTAACACAGCGAAGTGTCTGCGACGTATGTAATTTAATGCATTAGTAGGAACATAATTTACGTGTTTGTTGATTGCCGATTGTGTAGTTTCCCAGCGGCATGACTACCTTCACTAAAATGTTAATAAAATTGCAGCTGTATGCAACAGACTTTAGTTTAATGCGCCCAGTTGAGTTTGCTATGAAGATTTTCGTCTATTAGGTAAATTCGTGTTTCATTTACTTTATCGCACACATTTATATTTAATATTAATATTAAGACATCGAAATATAGGTACATCACCATTTTAAACACCGCCTTGTAACACGTCAGTACGGAGGTATTGACACAACTAAGATTTAATCAAAAGGCAAGCCAAGTATGCTGCCATAATAAATGTTATAAATATTAAAAGAAACTTTTGAATATTGACTTGGAAGTATGCTATTTCTATGTAAATCAGATCATATTGTATGCGTATTATATTATATTATATAAATACAAATATATAAGGGTAAATAAAGCAGTTTGGCTCAATTTAGGTTCACATCTACGCGTATTTATAAAATGAAATAGTACTTTCAAAGTTCTATTTGCATAAAGAATATTATGAATTTGAATATATGCCTTCTTTATTAGTTCATATCGTCAGTTTTTGCTTATATTTCATATAGATTTTCCAATCTATAATACCATAAAGTATCGATATCTCGGTACGAAGTAATCTGTAGCTATTGCATATCACAATAAAACGAGATACAACGTGTACAGTTAATGTCATAGATGTTTGTCATAAATAAGTATTTATTGTGAGATGCGAAGAGGGAAGGCAGAGTCGGGTAGGGTCAGCGGAGCATTCGTGACCGAGCGCCGGCACCGGTCTCCCAGCGTCACGAGCGCCCTCGCCCTCGTCGCCTCCAAATAACATGATATTACTCACTAACTGGCCATTTCACGCCACGTTCGGATCTCGCAACAGTTTTAGCACAGTAACAAAATATTGTTTGTGTCAAATTAATTGCCATTATGATTTTGTACACGATTCACTGTGGTTATAAATAAACAAGGCTATCGCTTTTGGTTTATCAACGAAACACAATTCATATCAATTATTTATATATATATAGTCTACAGTTGTTGCTGAATTTGTTGCATTAACATATTTTACAGATAAAAATCACGGGTTCTAGGAAAAATATGATGATTATGACTATGTTTTTTATTTAAATTAGTTTATTTATGCATTTATGTAGACTTTGAAATTCCGTTCTCTGTAACTCTACTTGTACATGCATTTTTGTTTTTTTTTTATTTTTTAAGAGAAATAATGAAATGTAATAAATAAGATAGCATTAAAAATTCTTTTTTTTCTTTGAGCTCAGAATATTCTTGTCGTTATCACAAAAAATATAATGTACTTTTTAAAATGTACTCTCAAGTGTAGAATTCTCTCAACAAATGCTGTTTAATGAAGCTAACAAGAAATAATATATCAAGACGTGAATAAAACGAAAACAAATAAAATACACTGGGGATCTAGCGACTTGATACTTTCTTTGCAATTTCGAAAACTTAAGATTAAAAGCATTTTAATATTAAGTTTTCGAAATTACTTACTTTGATTTAAAGTTTCTGGATATACTAGTTAATTTGAATAAAATATAAATATATAATTATTATTAAGGATTGCCTGCAATATGTTTACAGAATATAATTTAATTCAGAAATAAAATGATATATGAAGCTCAATTGGCATTATATTATGCAACTGATTTACTGTTATTAATGTTTAGGTGCTATCTTATATATCTTTGCTTTGCACATGCAAATATTGTTCGCGATATTTATTGCCCACAAATAAATAGGACAATATTGTGGAGGCAAAAGAAACCTAGAGTGTCTTAACACTTTAAGACACTCTATTTTCCCCTTAACTCTTGAAACATGGCGAAACTCAACATCGAGCTTTATCTACCAGAGCCGGGTATTGAAAATGTTTTATATGTAACTAGTGGGCGCGCGCGGCTTCGCCCGCTTATTTGCACCCTTAGGGGGTGAATTCCAAAAAACAATGAAACATGTGTTCAATTAAATGTTTGTAAGAGTCGGAATTTCAAAGTTTATAATCATCGGTGCCAATTTAAAAAAAAATCATACAAACTTTCAACCCATTTACAGTTAAAATTTTTCAAAATCCCTTCTTAGTGGATGTCCAGATTACGAAAATAAACATCCAAAAAATCCATCGTCCAAGTTTCACGTTTCTATGCACAGCGGTTACGGCTGTGCGTGCGTCTTACCTCAGTCAGTCAGGTACATGTCCTTTTATATATATAGATAATTCCGAGAAGGGATCGAATCCACAGTCATGGCGTGTACTGAAAGATTCTTTTCCACAGTTTCACGATGGCCTTATTAACGGACCGAATCCTGTTGAGAAATTAAAATGAATTAAAAAAAAAATGGGGAACCCTGCTGTGTGCAGGGTACAGCGTGAAGCAGAAATTAAAAAATATATTAAAATATTTTTTTCAATTACCTATATTTATAAATAACTGAATCTCTGTAATTTCTACTTCTACACCTTATATTTGTTGAATCTACTAGTATTTACTTGAGCCAACGTTTGAGTTAAATAGAATTAACTAATAGTTGTTTATGACATATGGGTCTAAATGTGCGAAATTATTCATGTAATATAATATAATCTTTAGCCTTCCTCAATAAATAGACTATGAAACACAAAATAAAATTAGGATTAGTAGTTCTTGAGATTAGTGCTACCTGCCAAACATAGTTCAAAAATTTTTTTTTTGCTTCATGCTGTATCCCGCAAATAGCAGGGTTGGCAGAGGGAACTTGGAAATCTAGTGCTTGGACACTCCCTTCCAATTAAGACACTTCCGTTCCCTACTTAAAAATTAAATATTATTTTAAGCTTACTGTTCTAATGACTAATTTTCTTAATCTAATCTAATTTAATAATTTACGAATATTTCAATAGCTAAGCAGAGAAAATAACGAAAATGAAGATCAATAAAGCAACTAAAAAAAGAAAACGAAAAAAAATATTAAAATGTATCCAGTAGATTTAAGTACACTTAAAAAGGCTTACATATAATAAGTAATAAATATAATAATATTATTTTTATTCACTAGAGGTAAATAAGATTTGGTTGTTTTAAAGTTAACCTCCAATATTTTGACAAATAATAATTAGAGTGGTTCCACGTTTAAAATATAAAAAAACATATATTAAAATAAAATGACTGAAAACATTATAATAAAATACGATATAATGGCTTTAAACGGTCAATGTTTTATAATAAAAATCATTAGCAAAATATATTTTTCGGTTTCAGTGTAAGTCATTATTGCCGATTTCAATTATTTTTGATGGACTACAAGTAATAAACGCAATATCGGCGAGTAGTGATCGAAAAATATGCATAGCAATTAAAACTTTCACAATCCCACTTATCGCAGCCTTGAATTGAATGATTACTTTATCTCGACGCCGACGAGTCACTTTAAAATGCTTACAACGTTTCGCGGATCCAATTAGACGCCATTTTGTGCTGATAAAAGATAGCTGGATGCCCATTGTTTAGTGTTGGCGATCATGTAGGAAGCCGTCATGGCGTCTCCACGAGAACGATCACTCATAGATGTCAACTATAATGGCACGGTAAGTAGTTACAGCTCTTGCCAGCCCCAATACTCCATCATCTCTATTAAATGGCTGCATATTAATCTGAATTAAACGTTTTGTGCCAAACACTATTGCGACATCTCATTACTTATGTTAATCTAAGACTGTATTTGTTTCGATATTTAAAGTTACATTTGTTCGTCTTATTGAGCTTTCATATATTTAAATTAATTTAGTTTCACGCTGTATCCTTGGTCAGAGTCAGAGAGAACGGAGCGCCAAACGCTACGGTCTCTACATACCTCTTTCGCCTCGTCCACTACCATCAACCTCTTCATACATGCCCTCCGGGGAGTCCTCATGCCTTCCTCTAGTACCCTAAGATACTGTGTTTTTGAAAGTCAACTGACGTCTCTCTCTGCTTTTTTTACCGCTCACTTCTCCTTCATAAATCTTTTATGCCATTCTTTCATCACTTATCTCCATTGCGGATTCGATCTAAGCTGACTTTTTTTTTTTTTTTTATGGAAAAGACAAGGCAAACGAGCGTGCGGGTCACCTGATGGTAAGTGATCACCGCCGCCCACTATCCCGTGCAATACCAGAGGTGCTACAGGTGCGTTGCCTGCCTGTAAGGTGGGTTGGGCACCGGAGCCCGGCATTACCTGATACGAAACGCAGTGGCATAAAGCCACTACTTCACGCCGGTTTTAAATGCCGGGGGTGGTAATGATCCGGTCGAGTCTGCCCATGCATGTTGCCATTGCTGGCGACGTGACTCTACCACACGTACTTTAGTCGCCTCTTACGACACCACCAGTACCAGGATGATCCTATTCTAGGCCGGGACCACACGGCACAAAACTTCACATATCCTACGACGAGATCTCATCTCTACAGTATTCATCTTTCTTTCATTCTTTTTCTGTAATATCCAGGTTTCGCTGCCGTAAATCAGCGTTAGTACCAACACTGCATTGTGTACGGCCAAACGTGCAGCTGTGCTGTCGTTTCGCCGTCTCATCAATACTTGGTAGCTTTTATTGTCTATCTTTTATGGTAAGATCATTCAAAAACTAATCTGATAAATTACACCATTGCAGATTTTTTTAATTACGTTGTATATTAATTAATCATTTATAATTTTTTTTGTAGGCTTGGTACATACTACCATCAAAAATAAATTATTTTTGAAAATACGAGTATTTATACCAAATAAATTATAATAAAACATTGGATATCTGTCGTTTAAAATCGTTGTTCATTGTTATATTCTAGGCTATACTTGTTACCTGTTTTAATTGTAATAGATAATTTACAAAATATTTATTACTATTTAATTAAGAACTATTTTAGTATAATAAGTGCCCGCGCCTCCTGGAAACCAACCTGGTCGGTTCGAGTCCCGCTACGTTAAATTTTTATACGTTTTCTAAATAAGTATTTTTCTTTCCTAAATGTGGAATAACACTTTAAAAATGTTAAAAGTGTTATGTACATAAATTTTTTCTAAGACTATTAATAAAGACGTATTCCTGTATGGACTTATAAAATAAAGTAATATTCCGATATAAATATTTGCATCTGTTACAAAATCTAAATATGCAAATGAGTATTTTACTATGTAAGTTTCTACTTTCGGTACAAATGAGATGTTGCAGGCCTTGAAACGGCGAGCATTTACAAAACACATTATCACCAACGTCCTCTATCCGTTGATGCACATATTTGAATTTTATATTACATTTATCTCAATATAGACGATGTGATGTTAGTTATTAAACTTTATTTGCATATATACAATAATTAGTGACCGTTTATTATAATTATAATAATAAAAATAAATTTATTTAAATAAGTTTGTATTATAGAAAATATTTTCGATTTAAATAAATGAAAGAGTTTAAGCCTTCGTTGCGCAGTTGCACAAGCATGTGACTGTAAACGCGATGATTGTGTTTTCGATTCCCATTCGGGGATACGAAAAAATTAAAATATAAAATTAAAATATTAAAATATAATTTTTTCGTCGGTAACAAGGCAAAGCGCAACGATAAGTTTAGACACTCAACAGGCAACGCCTCAAAAAATATACGGAAAGTGTACTATCTACCCTACTATATGTGATATACAGCGTGGACCTAAAAAAAAGTAAAATGTTATGCCTTATAGCGTAGTATCTTCGCAAATATATTTAATTAATAAAAAAGTTAACGAAAACAAAAAAATCCATACATTCGCAATTAAATTTATAGCTATTATAAAATGTTACTATGACTTATATTACAATTTGATAGAAAAGAGTAAGCTGCATAAGGTGAGTAAATTTAAAAATATATTATAGCTGAAAATTGAACTCACTACTTCGACCATTACTAACAGCAATAACCCAACCCGAGTTCACGGCTCGCTTACCATTAAAAAAATTAAATGAAATCAAATCAGCTTCACGCTATATCCCGCACACAGCAGGGTAGGCAGAGGGAGGGACCCTTTTGTTAACACACTCCGTTCCTCTTTCTACCGAATTCTGAAGGCATTGCGTGCTGAGTAGCGGAGTTCAACGCCGCACTTTACCTCGACACCAGAGCAAAAAAATAGAGATATAAATTTCAATAAATATTTAATTTCCTCGAGTGAGGATCGAATCCACAACCAGTCCCATCTACAGTCGCACTTTGTGCCCCTGCGCCACGACTGGCCTTGTCGTATCAAAGTATCGTATTATACCTATTTACTATAATAGGTAACATAAAATATATATTAAATGTCCAAACTCTGTAATAAGTCGCGGTAAAGCTTAATGTAAACTTAAAAAACAGTTTGAGTAGCACAGTATGTTGAGTGCTAAACTAGTGATAAACTGCCCAGACATCCTCATCGCTTTCCCCTTATATCTAGTGTAATATGTGATTAATATACATGAATACCGAATAACGCCGAAGCTATGGAAATAAGTGTTATACCTTTAGAAAAAAAATATTTTTTTTTTTCTATAATTCCATAATTAAATCAATCCAGTTTGACTCGCCCACCGAGGATCCTGTACCTTTTTCTTGATTATAGGTCAACGGGTGGTTGTCAAATTACAATAGTTGACTAACTTTAATTTATATTACTAAAATGTAATAAAAAAGTCTTCATTTACATTTTGATTTATAACTGTTATAATCTGCAGGTAAATATAATATTTAATAATGGAAATATGCAGCTAGATGGATTTGTGGCGTTGGCGGAGTATCCAAGTACTGAAGCGTAATAGTAGTTTTCAAACAATCTTGGATACCGAGGCGTAACACCAGAAGTAACTTAAGCGAGCGAAGTGATTAATGAATAAGATAGTTATACCTTATTCATTTACCATTCACAACATTAAAATACTAAGGGAAATACGGACAAAATACGGACCAAATATGTTTATATTATACGGACAAAACAACATATTAGGTTTTTTTCAAAATTGGTGGTGGGCTATAGCCGGTTTTACAATACAGAATAACAACAGGCATTTTTACATAACTGTGAGATATCGAGCACGATTGACTCAGCCCCGGACGAGTAATGTTATCCACAAAAGTTATTTTTAAACGTTTATTGTTATCCACAATAGTTAATTTTACACATAGTTCTTGGTGATTATTTACATCACATTTTGATTTGAACAAAGTCAAATAAAGTTCCAAAAGGTTTAATCTCTATATTCTATTAAATAATCGTCTAGTTCAAGCAGGCGAAACCAGAAACGGGCCGTTTTCGTTTCATTTATCGTGATTTAATAATAAATATTGATAATTATAATATGTCAATAATATTTCTATGGCTTACTTAGTAAGTAGGTAGATACCATATGTATACAAGTACATATGTTTTTTATACCTTCACGCTGTATCCCACATATAGCATATTAGACAAATAGAATTTAGTGCTAAGACACTTTGTTCTCCATTTTTCCCCTTAATTTCCGACACGCTGCGTGTTGAATGGTGGAACCCAACGCCGCGTTTCGTCTTGTTATCACAGCGAGACAATGAAAAATAATTGAGTTCCCCGAGTGAATCGAATCCACATACCTCGTGAATACCGTTAGATGCTGTGCCGTTGCGCTACGATGTCCTCAGGCACCATACTGTATTTGTTTATATTTAGTTAATGTACATCTTTTTAGAATCTTCCGGTAGAGTTATGAATATAAGATGAAACAACAATGATGCGTACTGTTGTTCTCCTTGAAACCCAACGCTTCCTAAGCATACGATGAGGTTATATGTCGGAAGCATTCTATTATTAAGTAGCTTGTAATTATTCAATACTACACTAGGAAAGCTCATAATTGATGACCTAGTAAAAGAGGTTTTAGACCTAGGTTTTAGATATTTATTTAGATAGGTTTTAGATATTGTATTAGCTAAAAACAGGTATATATGTAGGTACAAAAAAGCATGTGGAAATTTTATTACAGACAGCCAATATATTATGATTTTTTGTTTTTACATCAAGAAATATAATTATTTCAAAAAATATGATAAAGTGAAAATACTCTGATTAATGGTCTCCCGCTGACCTGCAGGGGAATACGGTGAACTGTGATTAAGTTTTTTATAAATATTCATTATCAATTTTTATATACCGCTCGTAATATCCGTCTGAACTGGTCCGTTTTCTCTTTCGTCGAAAATTGTGCAAGTGCAGGACAATAAATCAGAAGTGTAAAGTTGCCTCAATTTACGCTCATTATTTAAGTCGTATGTGCAATTTGCCGAGGGCTAATTGTATTAATTAATGCCCATTAAATTTGGATGCGTTGTGACTTTACTGCTATATACACTTGCAGTATCTCAAAAATGTTGAACAACTGTTGTTAGCCACTTCGGTACGTTTTCGGAAACGTGGAAGAACGGCTATGTTATCTATCTATATATATAAAAGGACATGTACCTGACTGACTGAGGTAAGACGCACGCAGAGCCGTAACCGCTGTTGGCAGAAACGTGAAATTTAGACAGATGTTTTTTTTTCATAATCTGGACATCCACTAAGAAGGGATTTTGAAAAATTTGACCGCTAAAGGGATGAAATAGGGGTTGCAAATTTGTATCGTTTTTTTTTTAAAATCGGCACCGATTTTTATAAAATTTGAAACTCAGTCTCTTAAAAATATTTCATTGAACACGTGTTTCATGGTTTTTTTAGAATTCACCCCTAAGAGTTAAAATAAGGGGTTGAAAGTTTATATGGAAAAAATCTTTAAATGGCAACCGATTTTTATAAAAAATTAAATTCAGACTGTTAATAATATTTTATTGAACACGTGTTTTCGTGGTTTTTTTTAGAATTCACCCCTAAGGGTGCAAATAAGCGGGCGAAGCTGTGCGCGCCCACTAGTTATTAATGTAGTGAATTCTGTATGAAACATACCTATGGTAATAATATGATCAGTCCCTTATCCTATAATAATAAAAGTTTTGTTATTAACAAAAACTTATTATTATTATTATTAAGTTCTATTACCATTAGAATGATTGTAGTTTCTATAGGTATAAAATATACAATTTGTGAGTGTAAAATTTAATATTTTAATAAATACAATAAAATCAATTAATAAATTTTCTATTCTTATATAATGTTAAAATTAAACTTAACATTAACATCACACATTACACACATACATAGCCACATCTACTACATATCAAATGATAAACCTACTATCCCATAAAATATCCAATACAAGATACAACTAGTCAAAGTTTAACTATTCCATTTAATACTCCCTATAGTCGTGTATCTTAATAGAAGTACACGGAAACATCATGTAGCTGACAGAGCAGTCTTGAGTGATTTGTGGTGCGATTGGGCTCGTGCGTGGATGTGGCAATACAGAGCGAAACTATTGAATGCAATTAGCGATTTTGCACAGCGCTGTCGGCGTAGCAGCGGCGAGCTGGCGCGGGCGCAGGCCGCCGCGGACCCCCTCGCCGCGGGTCACTCGAGGACGTTGAATATATGTGTTTGTTAATTCTCTACATATTTATTTGTATTTTTTTCTGTTTTTCTAACAGTTTTTCACTCACTTAAGGTTTTTTTGTTATGCATAAATTAAATATGTGATTATTGTTGGTGTTCGTGTTATGATTATTTCATAACTAACTATAGATTTTATATTAACGTTAACCAACTATTTTAATAATTAGTCTAAATATTAATTTAGAAATAATAAAGAAAATAAAATTTAAGAAAAGCTTTCAGAGTCCTCTGTTGCTTCTTCTGATGCAAGCCGTTGATTGTTGTGGTTACCTAGGCCGAGGCCGCGGTATACGCCTATCCCTAAGGCGGGGCGGTAGGCATGCCCATTGGTTACTGCCAGAGCGTGACAACACTCATTGGACAGTCCAAAGAACTAGTGAAAGTGAGCAAGTGACGACTTCGCCGTAGCACCTTGCGCAAAATAATTATCTATCATTAGATAGGTCAATTGCAAAACTTCAAAATATTTCTCAATGAGCAGCTATTCTATTGTTTTTGTTGTTCTCGTTTATTTAACAACAACTTAATAATATAGATATCACATTATTTGTATAATAGAATTTTCAAAAATGTAGAATTATATTAATGCCATTGTGAAAAACTGATAGCTAATAGAAATATTTTTTTATTATTTCTATGTGGTAATATCAATGTAGATTAATTATTCAAACACTGGTATTGATAGTAATTTTATTATTAGTGCAATAAATTAAAAAAAATACAAATTCCTCAGCAAATAGTTCCTTATCAATTGCCTCTTTCTTTAAGTGAGAGGACTAGAATGGACATATCGCCAACTATAATCTCATATTCATTAATCTCATATTTTCAATAAAGGTATAAATTAAATAATAATCAGTTTTATTCTGTGCCCTGCATATAGAAGAGACGCAAAGGTGTACCTAGTGGTACACACTACTTCGTTCCCCACTTTTCGCCAATTTTATGAGGCATTGCATGTTGAGTGACAGAATTCACCACCGCTCTTTTCACCAGAGCGAAGAAATGAAAATAATAATTCATGACGGCCTCGATTTAAATTATAATTTCGACAATAAAAAAATATAACTTCAATTAATGAAAAGTCGAATAGGATCCCGTAATTATATACAGACGAATGTGGTCATGAAATCGTAAATACTTTACAAAAATACTTTATTGCAAATTTGTACAAAAACTTAAACTCATAAATTATATTTAAATAAAATAAATAAATCAATATAAAATAAATTATATTTAATGGTTCAAATTAATAACCAAAAAGAAATCTACCACTACTGTACCCTCTGTATCAATAAACATATTAACATAATATTTTGCTCTAAATTGAAACCATCTATTATAAACAAATATGATAATAGTACCGCAAAGCGTATTAAGATGCAAATCGGTACACGCATAACGAGAATATTAGCATTATGGGCGACAATATAGAAAAGTGACTCAGCGCATCAGTCAGTCCGTCAACTCCGGTTACATTGTGACGCAAGTCAGTCGACAAGTTAGCTGTAGCCCGCCCAAGTCCTCGATCAATAGCCGTGAAATTCAATTATAAAAATCAGGCCACAGCTCGTGTTATACTAAAACTTATTTTGTGTAGTCATAGGCGTAAATAACTTAGCCAGTTAAGTTACTAGTATAACTTTATTCTCTGTACATATTTAGATTTGAATATTAATATCTATGACTAGTTATAATATAGCAGTGGGCTAGCTTTTATTATATATATCGTCAAAAGGTACTTTTAAATAAGTTACCTTAACAGAATAGAACAGGTGGATGCTACTGAGTGATATTGAGTTTTTTCATGAAAGTGAGTCTTGAAATTCAGTTGAATTAAACAAAAGTAAGAATAATGGAGTAAGAAGCAATACAAATTCGATTTAAAAAAAATTAATTGCCAATAGAAAAAACACAATCGAAACACGTTTGCATTGTAATCTCAGGCAGTGAGTTATCTATTATATATTTGTTTCTCTAGTCAAATGAGATACAAAAGTCAAAGACAAAATCAAATTACTTTATACAAAATAAGAAGTTACAAGCTTCATTTTTAGATCGCCAAATAATTTACCACCAGTTCACTTAAACTAAAGCCTAAGACCTGAGAGACCGAAAATCGGGGCGGAACTCAGTAGGACTTTTTTTAAATCAATTACGTATATACAAATATACATTTAATTATATATGACAATGATACCTTTGAAACAGACTGGAGCGAGCATTTTATTCCCAAGGTGTATTATTAATTACAAAATCACTAATTTGTTAATAAAATAAACTAACATTCTCGGACGTTTTCTAGGATCCTATAGTAAAAGCGTACGCATTGTCCCATAAAGAATTACAGACTCGATGCAATCAGGTTTCGGGAGAGATAAGTTTACGCCTTTTAATATTAATATTATATACATCACCAATTTTAGTAAAATCATTAGTATTTTTCTTAACATAAGTACATAATATTTTCAAAAATGTATTCAGAATGAGATGCAACTGTCAATATATTAATTTCTTTAAGTTTGTGCCTTATCGAATCTTTAGGGCCTAAGTCGTCATAGATTGCGCGAATAGCTCGCTACTGCAAGACAGAAATTGTATTGTAGTTAATTAACCACAACTACTTTTTACCCTTTTTTTACAGTTGTTACAAGTATCTCGAACCTTCATAACCATATACTGTATGAGATGAGAAAATATAAATTTAAATAAATATTTATTTTTCTCGAGTGGACATCTAACCCACAACCAGTCGCGTTTACAGTCACATACGTACCCATGCACCACGACTGGCCTCAATACGTTTTATCGTCTTGTCATTTTAATATATTAAATATGGCAACTATGGCATTTGTATATATATAAAGAGGAAAAAGAGTAAAAATAGACCCTTGTGGGGGGAACGCCACATTGACTCATAACCCAGGAGATTTCTTGCCATTCACATTAACCCTCTGAACCCTGTTATCGAAATAAGAGATCAGAAGATTATGTGCACGTCCTTTTATGCCGTAATAGTGTGATGTGTGTGTATTTTAACTTGGGGGGTAGAAAGATGGAAGAGGAAAATATATTAATTAAAGGATATACGAATACTGTCAAACAAAAATATTTTTATTCCGTATGAACAAAAAAGAAATTCTCAACTCGCATGCTCGAAATGCCATAAATTAAGAACCTAACCGAACTAAAAAAGAAATTGATCCGCTTTGTCGCCCAGGCTACAGCTTTTGAACAAATTTCCTGGTAAAGCTACTACTGCTACAAACCTACGCTTGCAAAAGTTAATAGTAGAGTGTTTTGATTGAGTTTCTTCTTAAGATAAAATATTAGCCTACTTATTTTTGCGATTACCCTCCTTCGTGTGTTCTCCACACAGAGTGATATAGGCAAAGTTATTTTATGCTCAACTGGCTGGCACACTCAAATTCAGATCTGAATTGAACTGGCAACACTATATATTTGACATTTCTCAGTTCTAAGCTTTTTGTTGTCAAAGTCATTGTCAACCTCTAACTAAGCCAATAATAAGCCATTAACTCATTTGTTGTGGTATAAAATATATATTTAAATTGAATTTTTACTTCTTATCAAGATTAAGAAAAAGTCGCTATGATTACAAACTTTGATCAATTGTGCAGTGAATTAGAAAAGCAAGAACTCGAGGTAATAATTTTAGTATTAATGACCCAAACCGAAATTCTTGTTAATATTATTTATTTTATTTTATCTAGTTTCTACCTGCAAAAAAGTGAAATAAAAATACAATTTAAATGCCAAAATAATCTTATTTATAAACGTTTATGTTGTAGGCCACAAATGGTGTCGCTTCAGCATCAACCTATGCACAATTATTAGCTATATATCTTTACCAAAATGATTTGTAAGTACTTACTACTATTACTATATTTTTAAAAGAATACAAAGATTTAAGAGCTTTGTGTTTCTATTGAATGATATGAAGTAACTATTACTATTATTAGTAATCACAAATTTAACATTGTGTACAATACACATCGTTATAAGTGGTTTTTGTTGGTGATAATTTAGCAATTTTATAAACTACTACTTAGTTGCAGCCTTCTACTTTGTTTGAGTGGACTTTGTGACCATTGCTACAATAGGTAGTGTGGCACTACCACCACCTGTAATTGAAACCTGGCCCAAAATTTTTTTTTATTTTGTCATGTTATAAGAAATACTTCCAAAGAAAAAAAGGAAACAAATAATCATAACTCAAAATGGAAAAAATGTATAACATCATTCAAATTCATCTATCTTGGATCTCTGATGATACACATGTATAAACAGCCAGACAAAAAATTTTAAACTCAGATACATATTTTATTACTGACTTTTCTTTTTTATAATCTCATATCTTCTTCTTAGAGATTTTAAAATTTCATTCACAATATTACAGATGTAATGCAAAATTTTTATGGAAAAGAATACCTCAAAATATTACAAGCAGTAATCCAGAAATAGTTGCTATTTGGGCAGTTGGACAAAAACTATGGAAAAAAGATTTAGCTGGAACTTATCAAGCTTTAGCTGCTTACACATGGACTGAACCAGTTTCTAATATAATTAGAGCTTTAGAAGGTATGTAGATAAATGTTTATCATCACAATTGTAATGAGCATCAATATTTTGTCTTACAAAGACAGTATTATAAATGGATTTCTTTTGGAGAAGAAAATACTTAAAAAATATATAGATTCTCATTTTGGATGCCGATTTCATCAGTGCATCATTGCAAATGTCATTACACATTCATCCACAACTTAAGAATGTCAGTTTAACACTCCAAAATAATTTATTTTTTATTTATTACCAAATTAATAATTCTTAGATATTTTAAAACATATTGTTAACTTCATACTACCCCACACACACAGCAGGATAGGCAGAGAGAACCTGGAAAATTAGTGCAAAATATCCATTAAAAACACTCCCGTTCCCCACTTTCTGTCGAATTATAAAGTCATTGCTTATTGAGAGGTGGAATTCAACAACGTGATTTGACTCCTTACAAAAGCGAGGAAATGAAAATATTTATTTTTTTCGAATGTGAAACAAACCCACAACCTGCCGCGTTTACAGTTGCACGCTTGTGTTTCTGTGCCACCACTGGTCTCATTCATAAATAATATGTCTAAAATTATTGATGGTTAATATTTAAATTCGAAATAAAAATCATGTTTTTTTTACAATGTATTTGCAGTGTAAAACGTGTATTTGGTATATATATTTTATTTCAAAATCTTTCACATCCTAATATGTGTAATAATAATTAATTGAATAAACAAATACAATCTTATAACATTAACTATTTAGCTAGAGATTGTATACCTTTGGCATTCCTTTTTTTGTTTTTTTTTTTTATCCATAATAGGGAAGCCAGAGACAAAGGAGCGCCAAATGCTACAGTCTCTGTATACCTCTTTCGCCTAGTCTATTATCATCAACATTTTTTATATTATTGGAGTCCTTTTACAGGCTTTTATTTGATCCTCCTCCTGTACATCAATACTGTGTTCTTGAAGGTCTGAAGACCGATTTTCCCACTTATTCTCTTACTCACTCTAACTCACTCTTGCTTCATAATATTTTTTTCCATTCCTTCGTCACTTATTGTCGGAAGGTGCCCAAGCCACTTAAGCATGTTCTTGACAACCTGGCTAGTACCTGCTATTGTGTGTACCTCATCATTGCGTGTTTGGTCTTATCCTCATATACTATGAAGAAATCACATACAAATTTTATTTTTCTTTCGTTGTCCTTTTGTGTATATATATTTTTTCCTGATTTGATTTCTTAATGTGTATTCTTTATTTTAAAAAGTCACTATTTAAAACAAGATCCTAGAAAAGTTTCTTTTAATTGAAATTTAACATTTTCATAAAATTACCAAAATTATGGCTTCACAAATTATTATAATTGATTTGTAGATAGTATATAATTATGTGGAGATATTGGTATTATATTATTACATATATTATATATAGACTATTAGAAACTTTTTAAAGCCTTAATTATTTTTGTTATGTAATAAAAATTAATCAGGTTCACGCTGTACACACAGCACACCGCAGGATAGGCAGAGGGTACAGTACTAATTAATGTTAATTAGTGTATACTGAAGGCATTGCATGTTGAATGGCGGTACTCGCCGAGCTTGGCCTAAACAGCACAGCGAAGAAATGAAAATATAAATTTAAATAAATATTATATTATTTATATGAGGCCGGTCGTGGAGCAGTGGCACAAAGTGTGACTGTAAAACCGACTGGTTGTGGGTTCGATCCCCACTCGAGGAGATGAAATATTTACTTAAATTTATATTTCCATATCTTCGCTCTGGTGTTGAGGCAAAGCGCGGCGTTGAGTTCTGCCACTTAACACGCAATGCCTCCAGAATTCGGCTGAAAGTGGGGAACGGAGTGTCTTCACTAAGTTCCCTCTGCCTACTCTGCTGTGTGCGGGATACAGCGTGAAGCTGATTTTGATTTAAATAAATATTTCATTTTCTCGAGTGGAGATCGAACCAACAACTAGTCGTGTTTACAGTCCTGTGCCACGACTGGCCTTTAAAATGTTCTTTTTCTGCTTCACGCTTTGTTCCTGATATAGCTGGGTAGGACATTGCGTGTTGAGGCAGGAATTTTGTCCGACCTGAGCATGGAATGAAAATCAAGCATTGTTTTGAATTGATACTGAACCCGCAACTATCGCGTTTACTATCAGACTCTGTGTACGCTGCCAATGGTTGCCAATATAAATAAAATATTATAAAATATATATTTTATAATATAAAAATATCTGTTCTTTTTTACAGAAAAGGTTCGTGAAAGAGCTTTCAATCTTATTGGGAGGTCATATAGCTCAATTTCTTTAGATACTATAGTACTAATGTCTGGTTTAAGTCGTGAAGCTGTACTCCAAATATGTAGAGAACGCAAATGGGAAATTCACACAGATGGAATCACAATAAACCCATGCCCCCCCACACAGCCCGCTCCTCTACACACATCAAGCGAAGACCAACTCTTTAAACTCACTGAATTTGTATCGTTCTTAGAAAACTAATCCTGTAATTTATCTTTGTTTATTTGATAAAACAACCTATATATTAATAAATTGGCATTAAATAACGTGTCTTTTTTTTCTTTGAACGTTGGAATTCGTTCGAATTTTATTCGGAAATTAGAAATTGTAATTTTGAGTTTAAACTTATTATACTTATGACTTACAAATCATATATAAATTAAGAACAGTATTTGATAGAAACGCTCTCCGTCGCCGGCCGCTCCAAACTAGTAGAACTTAATTTTCTCTTTCTTTCTTAATTAATTAAACAAAGATATTAAGAAATGTATAACAATGGAATATATTTTTTATTTTTTTTTATTAATTAAACTTTAAAAAACTATATTATTAAAGTAAATTAAATAAAACGAAATTGGATCATATTCAAATATAATATATAGATATGACTTGTTACAAGTAGAAGTATAAAAAGTGGCAGTGTATGTTTAAGATACCGTACATTATTTATATAAAAGAACACAATGATTCCACATCAGTCACTTAATTTAATTCAAAATAAAAAAAATATCACAAAATATTCGATAGTTACAAAAAAATGGTTTGAAATTTATTAATATAAAAATAATTACTATACTACTAAATGAGTATCTACATTGCTTAAAACTAAACATTTTAATTCGTATTGTTGGCAGCTCTGCTTTACAATATGGCGTAGCATTATTCGCATCGCATTTCGTTTTTTGTTTTAATAAATATTTCAATCATACCATGCATTTTTGATCTTGTTTCAGCATAATGTAAACATTAAAATGTCATACAAGTTTAAATGTGTTTTGAGTCAAAATTTTAGATTCACAATTTGCATAATTCACAATTTGTTTAATGCGAACGAAAAGTTAATTAGAAAATTAAATATTTATTTTACTAGAATCTTCCTTGAAAAGATACTTGATTTTGTCTCGGTTGAAGTCTCATTGAGTTACTATCGTCTTCATCACCTAAGCCAGTTTCATATCCTCTATTAATCATTCCTCCATTAGGTTCAGCGAAAACGTCTTTTACTGAAATATTTGCAGTGGAAGTGCGATGCCGTGGCTGAACTCCATGGTTATTGTTCAACTGAAATTTTAATACATCTTATGATAAAACTGTATCGGATCGGTGTCTGTACATGGAAGATATAGAAGAAAAAATGTTTATCTGTGGATTTGTTAATGCTAATCTCAGAATAGGCTTAACCGATTTAAGTTCAGTTTTCACTATTGTATTTTAACAATCTCCCCTTAACATTAAGTCTTTCTTTTTTTTAATCAGTTTACAAATAAAAAAGTTATACTATTTTACAGAATGTTGTTTTTAAAATTGCTACTATTTTTTTTATTGAATTGGCTAAAACCTTTCTTTACAGTACTATTCAATAAGAATAGATATTGTTTTTAAAAAGATATTATTATTAGAAAACGAAAGTAATACAGATTAGTAAATTAATAATTATGTAGTTCTAGCGGGCGAAGCCGCGAGCGGGTCGCCAGTAATAATTATATATATTACAGATACATATAAACGACATTAAAAAGGGGTATAAATGTTGTACATAAAATAGAGGATAAGTGATTACCATTCCAGTAACTCCATATTCATTGTTTGCGCCAAGCGTTTGCATTTGTGATTTACGACGTTCCGCCATAACTGAATTCCTTCTCGTTTCTAAAGCTTTCAGGGTTTCTCTACGTAACGTCATCTTGCGGTTTAATACTGGTGTACCTTGTTGGAATGAAATATCAATTGCTTATAATTTAAAAATGATAGCTGTTGCTCCCAGACCAAAGTTATTTAATTTAAAAACTTTCGAATATTTTACCAGCAAAATTTTCGATAACAAAAGCACCAAAATAGTAAGTATTTATGTATTGGACTTTGAATACAAAAACATTTGGTAATTTTACTCTGCTATCTTAACAGATCTTCCAAATAAGCGAAAGCGATAGCACTATTATTAACCAACACTAAATAAAAAAAATTACCTGGACCATCATTGGCGTTCATATTGAAGAAACGCTTCTTGAAAGCCACATCAAGTGTCCCTATATTTCTCTTCTTTTGCCTGGCCTTTTCTAAATTATGGATTGTCTTTCGTCGGCCGACATTCTGTGGTCCCGAGCCAGAGTCATTATCATAGTCATCGTCTAGACCGTTTAATTTCTGTAGATCTTTTACTATTGCTATTGCATTTTTATCTAGTAATGCATCTTGTGATAAGTCTTCTGACTGCAGATTACAATTAATACTTTTAAATGAAATTCTGTTTAATTCATTAAAATTTATATTTTCAATTCAGAAATATAAATTAGGTAAAAATCTGCATTGGACTTACCTTTTTAGTGCAACCAAACCAATTGAGTTCAGTTGACGCTAATATGTGAGACAGTGTTCCAAATCTATGGAATAACATAGCACTGAATTGGATGACCAAAATCAAAGCGAAGAAAAACACAAAGACTAGACCGATAGGTTCCAGTTGCAAGTATTCTTTGGATATTAGCACCTAAAAAATAAAAAAAACATTATAATCTTTGCTGTTCTCTCATTTAATAATTTGAGCGAGGCGAAGCAGTATGTATAATATGTACAATAATGACAAAGATTTGCTTTTTTTATAATTAATGTTTACTTACAATGTCAATTCAAATATTTCAACAATAATAATATACTTGTAATAAAAATTACATAAATATAGATGTTTTTATAATAATCATGATTAATGATACATGATGATAAGAAAGTTAAACACACAGGTGCTATATATACTTTTGACAGAATATGATTTGTGCATAATGTATGACTAGTGCTAATTTAAATTTTAAAAAGTAGCAAATCCATTGAGAATTTAATCATACTGATATATTAATTGAAAAATTAGAAATCCTTAGACAAATGTTAATCAAATCACCCATCATCAGTGATTGAGAGTATATACAGGGAGTACCCGTGATTGTTAACGGACGTAGACGAAATTTAATAGAAGTACCATCACCTTAAGACAGATAGATACCTAGTCCTTAGGGATTTGGATTGTGCAATTAATAGAGGTATTTGGAAAACATTTTCCTATGACTAGCGTCATGCTCTTCAGTCGCACATGCGGTCGACTTACTGGGATTGTATTTTTATCAATTTCGGAATTAAGACAAGAAGAAGTATTTGGAAAAAATACTTAAAATTATTTTAAAATATTTTATTATAATACATATATTATTCACAATGATTTTTTTTTAAATTTGATATAGTCACTGGAGCCCACATTAATTAGGGTTTTATGTAAAGAAAAGGTTCATGGGGTCTTTTGGTAAACTTGGAGTACTTGTAGGAAATGTGAAACAATACTAAGATTTTAGTTCGGTGTGGAAGATTTAGAATCTTCATGCTGTTGTGCCATCCCAAGACAGATCTGTTAGAAGGAGACCGTTAGACTTGTGAAGTGACACACAGAATTTGCAATATTTGGCTGTACCTCGCCTGTATCCTCGACGTACGTAATGTTTGTCTTTACACCCAAAGGCCAAATCACGTGGAGTTGATCTTTGTTGAGTTGTAATAAAAATACTATCAATATAAATAAAGCATTGAACATGACAAACGCAAAAACTGATTTATTGCGAAGCTCAAGTAAATCACGTGCAATTCGAGCCTGTAAAATTGATAGAAAAAAGCATTAAATATATCAGCTTTCAATGGTGACTTAGATTGCGACTTTTCAGAAACATTTTTATAACATTGTGTTGTTTGAGGTTTCGCATGTCGTTCAGAGTCATCATTGAAGGCCGATCGTTGAACACAATTTATTCTCACGTTACCTCTTGCGAAACCTCATCATAAGTAATGTTAGTTTTAACTCCCAATGGCCATTTTATATGAAGATTGTCCTTGTTGAGTTGCAGTAAGAAAACAATGAGCACAAAAAGAGCATTAATAATTATAAAAGAAAATACTGACGAATCTCTCAATTCTTTAAGATCTCTGGATATACGTGCCTAAAAGTTAGGATAAAAATGTTATTCTTATAATACAATTATATGTTAATAAAAACAAAAATCCTGAAAAAAGAATGATAATTAAACATCATATAAATTTAAATATTTTTAATACTAAAGCGTAGTACAATTATTAATTTTTTTAAAAAATCTGTACAAATATTAACCATCGTCATGATGGCCATATTTGCTTTAAATTTGAATTGGAATAAAAAAATAAATCGTTTTTAAATTATTCACTCACTTATTATATTCATTAATATATATATATATATATATTCAAAATAACATATACAACAACACAATTGTACATAAAAATATGAGATGAAAATGTTTATATTTCTATTTAAGTTTACCTTCTCTTCCTTATTTTCATCTATAGGATATAGATATTTATCAATAAGGTCTTTCCAGAATGACAGTTCAGATTGACTTAGGAAATCTACTTCTCCTTTTTTCAATTCAGGGTCTTCTATCCAATATGGATTAATAAGGTCATCTCTTTTTTCCTAAAATATACCAAATCAAATTAATTTTTTTATATAATAACTCATACGTTCTCTGCATATCTCTTTCGACTCGTCTTCTATCATCAACCCCTTCATTCCATTCGGAGGGTCTTCATGGTTTAAACCTTTGTCCAGTAACATCGATACTGATCGAAAGGTCAATGGAAATTTTCTCTTACTTCTCTTACCATTCACACTTCTTTCATCCCCTTTATTGCCGTTCTCTCATCACTCATTCTCTCAACGTAGCCTAACCACCTGAGCACGTTCTCTTTTATTGTCACTATGCCATCTTCGCTATTATGTGTATTTCATCATTGCGGATTCGATCATCTATACTGACTCCTATCATATATCTACGAAAAAATCGCAACTCCACGACATTCACATTACTGTCATTCTCCTTCTGACAATACTTAAGACAAGATTCACGACAACACATTTTACTGTTAAATATTTTATACCCTCGGTGTTGAAGACATTGTGTCTGTTTCCGAATCAGAATCATGATCTTCCTCTTCACCTTCAGCCACGGGTCCCAAGGCATCTCCATTAGTACTACCTCTTAATCCTAATGACAATTTACGCCCCCTTGATTGTCCATGTGGGTCGACAATTCTAGAAACAAAAATATAATGGTTATTTCTAATTAATCAAATGAAAATTTAAATAAATCAATAATAATATAATTTATCAATAAATAATAACTCACATAAGTTTAATATCTTAACATGTAAAAATATTAAGTAAAAATTAAAATAAAACCACTAAAATAATTTCATGTCAATTCCCTTCAATTCTGTCTCCTGTTTCAAATGGTGAAGCAGTGGAAAATAATTATTAACTTTAACGAAGAGACGGATACACCACTTATAAAAAGGTTATGGGCGCAGCCACCTTAGAGCAAATGAATTAATCGTATGAACGTATGATCAGTGATGATCAGTTTTCATTTTCTCGTAAGAAATGTCACTGGGATGTTTCACGGTTGCATTTTTGATCATTCATCATTGACTATTTGTTATATCGTCAGTTCATCAATCTTAATAAGCCGAGGAAGTATTTGAAGACTAAAAAATGTAACGTCATACCTTAATTAGGGAGCTATTCCTATCGTGCGCTCAACTATGAATCCCCGCTTGTTTAAACGTAGCATAATATAAATTGCACTAACCTTTCCATATTTTCTAACTTTTTCTCTAACTTGTCTAAGGTCGTCGCGATATGAAGAAGTTGTACTTTCTCATCATTTCCTTTAGGATGAGTACATAGCAAACACTTGAACAATCCAGCAAAGGAAAATTCAATTGAACCTTCTTCTTCGTTACTGTTTACTCCTTGAAGGAATCCTAGTAAAGATTTTTGCTTTGCAGTTTTCTTAGCGTCTTCTGCTGCTTTCTTTTCTTCTTCGATTTCCTTAAAATAAGAAACATTATCAATGGCAAGTAGTAGCGAATAAGAGCATGCTACAATATAAGAAATTAATTTATTATTATTAGAATAATATTAAAAAAATATATAACCTTTTTAGTCTTTTTAACTTGTACTTCTCTTGTTCCCCATGTTACATTGTTTAGATTGATAATGGAATACAAGATTAACAACAAGTACATCGATGGAATCGAAAGTAAATAAATGATACCAGGCACTATACACCAAAACTCTTGCGGATGTAAACAGGCCGCTATGAAAAACGAACTCGAAAGTGATATTAAAAATATGGCCGATGGTGATCCGATACCGTCCTCTCCTAACTGAAGCGCCGTACCAACAATCACAGCCATCATTATCATAGCATACGCTGTTGATAAAATCTGTGCGACGAGTAACTGAAACATAATACGTTGAGATTATTAACACAAAATTACCATTATTGGACAGACAGACAGAGACAAAAAATATATAAAATTATTTTTTATTGTATTGGAGCATTATGTAAATAACCACATGCACTTGTAAAAACATTTAATTTTAATACTTTTAAATATTCATTTTACTTTGATAATATTGATGTAGTTGGTTGTATTTAGTTTTTTTTATTAATATTTTACGTTGGTTACGTTTACTTATTATTTTTGTTCATTTAAATTAGTTAGATATTTTTTAAAAAAATAAGAATTTTCTCTATTTATTATTCTTTTTCGGATCATTATGATTATTTAGGCTTATATTTTCTTACCAATCTTATTAAAAACTGAAAAGAATTTCATAACTATATTTAATAAGCATTCGTAAAGTTCAAGCGGGCGAAGCCGCGTCCGGGTCCGCTAGTTTTATATATTTAAAAAAAAAATTAAATATGTTGGTTGTTATATTACCTGGTATTCTGATTTCATAGTGAAGCAAACGAACATAAAGATTGCAATAGGATATAAGTTATATTCAAAAGAAGTCCAATTGTCATGTTGAGATTATTAACACAAAATTACCATTATTGGACAGACAGACAGAGACAAAAAATATAAAATTATTTTTTATTGTATTGGAGCATTATGTAAATAACCACATGCACTTGTAAAAACATTTAATTTTAATACTTTTAAATATTCATTTTACTTTGATAATATTGATGTAGTTGGTTGTATTTAGTTTTTTTTATTAATATTTTACGTTGGTTACGTTTACTTATTATTTTTGTTCATTTAAATTAGTTAGATATTTTTTAAAAAAATAAGAATTTTCTCTATTTATTATTCTTTTTCGGATCATTATGATTATTTAGGCTTATATTTTCTTACCAATCTTATTAAAAACTGAAAAGAATTTCATAACTATATTTAATAAGCATTCGTAAAGTTCAAGCGGGCGAAGCCGCGTCCGGGTCCGCTAGTTTTATATATTTTAAAAAAAAATTAAATATATTGGTTGTTATATTACCTGGTATTCTGATTTCATAGTGAAGCAAACGAACATAAAGATTGCAATAGGATATAAGTTATATTCAAAAGAAGTCCAATTGTCAATTCTGAAAGCGGCCACGAAAGCACCCACCAACATAAGAAATATAGTACCCGGACCCAAAATCGTACCACCCATCAACATCATCTGCAAAAATAATAATGTTATGTCATTTTTTGTTACGCGTTGTTATAAAGCGTGCAGCTTTATTTAGCATTTATCATTCTTTTATTTTTCTTCTGTAATATCCACGTTTCGCTGCTGTATAACAGCGTCGTTACCAACACTGTATTGTGTACAGCCAATGTGCAACTATTACAAATCTATTACATATCTTTTGTCTCATTTCTAAATAATTACTTTTCTAAAATTACTCGAAACTAATATTCTAAAATAACTCAAAACATGGTCGTACCTGGTAAGCGATGTAGGGAGTCGAAATGTTGTCATTAATCTTAATCGTATGTTTGTAGTCCACAAGCAAATCCATAATGTTAGCAATTGTAGAAGGCACCCAGCGACGACGTTGATTATAAAACTCACTGAAACCCTCGGGGCAATGAGTGTAAGCATCCGAAGCAGCTGAATATTCTACTCGATATCCTCTTTGTAATAATAACGTGCATAACCAACGATCTTCTCCTGTGAAAAAATATTAATTTATTTTGAAAATAATCTATTAATTTTGATCAATATTATTTATTATATAAGCATTAAGCATAGTACTGACCCTGATCGTATTGTACATAATGCCGAGCTTCATCAGATCTCAAAGTATATTTTTTCATGACATTGTCATCCATCAAAGCCTTGCCACGGAAAAGTGAAAAGCATCCAGGACTACAGAGGACACATCCAATCATGTGCTCAGTCGCCTTTTGCAGCCAATGGCCAATAGCGTACTCGAACATTTGATACCATACCATCATACCTTTTGAAAAAATATAAAGTATATTTATATTAAAGAATAATAAATTATTAAAAAAATGTAGTTTAAAAACTTAATAACTTAATAATCAGATGGCAGGACGATTTATCAAAAGGGGCAGTGGAAAATAATGAAGGAGGCCTACTAAGTCATGGGATCACCTTACCAAAAAATCATTTTTTTATTTATCTTTATAGTGTATCTTTGTTTTAATTATTGTTTTATTTTATTTGGTATTTCTAAAAAGTATATTTAAACCTTGTAATTTAAAACCTTTAGATAAAGGCTTTGTTTATTATCTATTTTTACTTATTTAAAAAAATACCAGAGCCAACAGGATGAATACGACCACAAGCCGCGCCTAGATTTTTGTTTTTCTTCATCAAATCGATGAGTAATCTCACAGCATGTGGTTGAAAATCAATGTCTCCGTCGAGTGTCAGTAAATACGTATTCTCAGCCATAACCTCCTTCCGATCAACTGATATTGGCAGTTCCATAAGACGATGTCCGAGAAGGTAGTACATGTACATGACCTGGAAGTATCCCAAAGTATATACAATTACGAAAATCATAATGATGAGCTCGATTTGATCGATCTTGGTCAAGGCGAACACTTCTAGACAATAAAAAATATAAGTACCTTGTCGAAGTAAAAAATATGTAAATAATATGGCTTAAAAATACGATATATTTACATGTATTACCTATAAATAGTCACTTGACACAGTTGTTCTCATATTAATTTTAATTACAATAATTGAACCTTGTAACATATTTTATTTTTCATGATAGAATAAAAAAGATATATCACCTGTGACCAACGTTTCCTGTGACGAATCTTTGCCTTGTCTTTTAAATGACATATCATTTTAGTTTTACCAGGGAGCACCCATGTTAACCGTCCTCCGTATGGAGCTGGATATTTCTTCGGTGGCCGAACACGAATAATAGTCTGATGAACTTCGGATGCCGCTTCGTCGATAGTCTCAACAAGAAGTTTGACGAAACGATTCACTTGAGAATCCTCGTCACTGTGATCAGATATTTCAAACGCATCGTCCAAATATATATGAGCTAAAATTATAAATTTTAGATTACTAGACTGTAACATCAATTTCAGTTAGTTAGTATAAAACAATACTTACTTTCGAATTCATAATAGTCAGGATCAACAACACGTAAGTACTTTTGCGCGACGCGCCGAGCACATTGATCTTCGTCTAATCTTAAAATAGACTTTAAAAATTCCATCATTTCATCTTTAGTTTCATGCCACATAGTAGCGCATGCATATATTCTTGTAATTTGATCGGATGACTTGATTGTTTTGGGCGAAGAACCAGTATTATCAGTATGTACGGATATAGTTTCATAATATTCGTCACCTTTCTCCTTTTCTATTTCTGCTAGATCCTATTAAAAATAATTACTTTTAAATAAAATACAAAAATATTTATAAGAATTTTATTTCACTTATATGGAGCGAGTGTTTTAAAATTAGATGTTTTTTACCTCAGTTTTAACATCCCTTTGGTCATCTCTTTTTCTATTCAATGCCATACTTTGATCAATCAAAAGTCCATTGTACATTGGCAATACGAACAACTTTTCAGTCGAAGCCAAACGTTCAGCCTTAGGAGTCCAAATGTGTAATGTAATCCACGTTTGAGAAAGCAACCATAACAGCCAAATCCAAGCCATTTGGCGAGAAATAAAATCACTAAGCGAGAACTCTGAAAGGAAAGTAGTCTCATTGATTAGCACCACAAATTATTTCTTTAATATACCAAGATGAAAATAGAAATATAAAATATTCTTACCTGCTGGGCTCTCAAAGAAAAGATAATCGGGCACCGTACCGTGGAATATGCAAGTGTCGCCATTTCTAAGGCCACATGCGGCTATTAGGAAATTTACTACTAAAGGAATTACGAGATTTATCGGAAAAGCGTAACTGAAACCTTGAATAAGAATTTTGCAAGCGAATTTTCCAAATATATAACAGAAATATGCGGCAAAAATTTGAATTAGTAACACGTAAAACGCTGATTTATATATTGCTGCGACTTCGACGGAATCTCCTGTCAGAGTAGCGTTTGCCAGATCCGGTATAACTGTGCCACCGAGTTGTATTTGAACCTAGAATATATGTACATTATTAACAAAGTTGCGTTACTATCAATAAAAAAAAACTATTTTTGTACATTATTTAAAAAACAATTTAATTGTTTGCAAGATTGCTCATATATTTATATAAGGACTTACTTCTTCCACAACGATGTTGTGTGGTCCAAAACCAGGATTAAACAATTGGAAAAACATAGCAGGATCATCTCCATCCATCCATATAGTGAATAAAATTATCATGAGAAACAGGATGACTTTCCAAAGAGACATAATGCGATATGTATAATATCGTGTATGATTTAATTCTTCTTTTAGTCTACCTAAGCTTTTGATTATGCCTGAAAAGGAGAAATAAATACTTTAGTAGCAGCAGTAGCTTCATTGATTTTTAGAATTTTAAAGGTAAAAAAAAAAAAAATAGATGTTCTAAAATGGCTACGTATGTACATATTTCGTATGTAAGACACAATACATTAATTAACTTCATAATTTTCCTAGGGTAGAGATAAAAAACCTAGTGCTAAGATAGTCAATTCTTCAGTTATTGGTAATTGTTATTAGTTATTAAAAAAATTTAAACACTTACCAATTGGACTTTGTCGTGTTACGTAGTTTTCCCACCAGCCTAAAGATATGCATAAAGATGAGATCGGGATGAGCCAAAGAACAGGTTTTTGCTCCAATAGAGGCCAAACAATGAAACCAGTGACCTGTGCGACTATGGCAGCCATATCTACAATTACTTTCATAAATCTCTTAGAGTCGCGTGAGTTTCTAGAGAGCAATCCTAGTATCGCAGGCACGATGCAGAGACAGTTAGTTATCATAGCTCCCTTAACCACATCCAGCTCGGGCAATATTTTGAAAAATAACAAACCCAACCCAATTGTGTGTAAAGATTCTGCTATGAAAACCTAAAAAAAAAAAGAGAAAAATAATATCTTTAATGGACTTTCTAAAAAATTACATTTGTAAAATTAAACATTGTAAAACTATACTGACAAATTAAATTTAACGAATAGATTCAAACCTCATTTGTTTTTCTTTGAAATTCCAATAATTAAAGAAATTTTATTCAGTTTAGTTAGCTTATTTAGTATACATTTAAAATACTTACCACCATAAATTGCACAGCGCTCGGTCTCTTGGAGGATTTAAAGAAACATATTCTCACTGCGCGTATGAATGCACCTATTTCTGGAATGGCGAATGCTGCCAATATGGCCCACATCCACGCAACGCGCTCCTCATCTGGTAATGTGACTATAAATTGCTTATCTCTACCTGAAAATTAAATAAGAAGGAATAAAAAAAAAATCGATATATATTTTTTTAGCAATAATATGATGTTTGTATCATACATACCTAAATTTCTATTACAATATGCAAGACGCTTGTCTTTTTTCAATTGGGAGGTCATAAAAAGTACTGTGCCTTTAGCTATTACACCAGATCCAAGGACCACTACGAAGGTAATGGTGTAAGCTAAGACTTTGAGCACTCTTACTGTAAATTCTAAGCATTTTTGACTCTCCATGGACCCACTGTCCTGCTTCGGCGGAAACTCTCTGAAGACGTCCCATCCTTTTGTTTCTTGTACTGTCCGTTGGCTGAAATAAATATTAAAATTAAATTAACATACAATATTATGCACTATTAAGGCAATCATGGCGCAGTACCACAAGATGTGTTGAGGGTTGGTTTCAAACTCGGGTAATAATTTATTAAATTATTTAATATTTTCATTTCCTTGCTCTACAAGACAAATCGGGGTGCTGTACCCCGTCAGTGTATCGAAAATTGGGCATAAAATAGGGAACAGAGTGTTTTAACACCCTCTTTCTAAAAAAAAAGACTGAAACTAAAAAAAAATTATGCACAAAGCAAAGTTTTTGTACTATTTTATACTTTGGCTATTACTAGACGCAGTTTCATTGTATAGGAAACAATGTGGTTTATATGTCAATATCGTATTCGAGCTACTTGTGACAATGTTAGAAAAAATCTAATTATCAGTACTAATATTGTTTTCTATTGTATGTACTGTAATGCTCACAGTACGTGAAGTATCTAGTTGGCGGACATATTAATCAAGACAAACAACTTTCACACGCGCCGCGCTACCAATGTTAGAAAATATTCTTGTATTTGTATGGCATATTTATATCTACATATTATGTACTTCCTTCCTATTTCCGTTGTATAGTGAATTTATAATATAAAAAATAGTTTGAAATAAAATAGATGACATTTTTTTTAACCCAGCACTACCTTTTAATATATTATAGTTTTATAATATTCTCTAGCTTGTTATATGTATGTTTCAAAATTCAAAATATACTGAACGAAAGTCGTTACAATGCAGTGGTTTCGACACTGCCTCTTGCTTAGCCACTGTTGTGTCAAGGGTTTTACGTAAGGTATGAGCGGGTATATAATTTTAACATTGCGACCAATTACATTGTTCAACTTATCTAAGTTAAATTTATGAGAATATATGAATTATTTCCAAATAGTCCTACATTTTGTATTAAAGTTAGGTTTATATTTTTACAGTTGTACTTAATAATTATTAAGAAAAATAAAAATTATTACACATCATCAATATATTGAACTTTCTAAATATTTTACAATAATCGATGTTATGATTCATATAAATGATTAAATAATGCTATTACTTCAGTGAAATACTTACATATATATATGTATGAGTAAACACGTAAAATCTACAAAACTACAAACCTGTAAATACTACAATAATTACTGTAAATCGAGTTATTATTGTTGGCTACGTAAACAGGCTCTATATCAGTCAAATCCTGCCTCTCGTAATAGCTCTTGCGATCTTGATCACTCATCGTAACGTCACTAACCCCTAGAGGGTACACTGCTATCGCACATCACTGATTATATCACAAGAGAAAGGAATTTTAATTAACCGAGAGCTGGGAGTAAGTCCTGTTCGTTCAAATATTATTTAATAACTCGTTGTTTCAATCAATCGAGTACGGACAACGGTGCCATCGCAATATCTAGCACTGGTGGCGGCACGCGTCAACCAAAGCATTTGGTATCATATAGAAGTGGACAACAGAGGAATATTAATTTTTTTGTTTGCAATAATATAAAATGTCATTTGAATTTGAATTTTAAAAAATATTTTATGTGTTTGTAATGTGTGCTATAGATTTATAAAGTACAAGTAGTAGTTGATTTATAATGTTATTTATATTATTTTTTTATTATTTTCCAACATAGATTAAAATTTTCAATTTATTGTACATAAATAAATATTATTAATACTTTTTTTTTAATTTTATTTTTAATGTTAATATTATTCAAACAGGTGGTAGTATATTTGCAAATTAATGTGAATGATAAATATAAAAAAATGGCGTCGTGTCTGCGGTGTTATGTGCAACAAGTTCCTCGTTCTGCGATACTGAGCACGTGAATTTATATCGTTTCACTTAATAAATTTAACAGTTGCGCGTAGGCACTAAATACACTAGGCACTGTAGGTACTAAAAACACCGGAAAGTTAATTTACAAATTTGCTAGACTAACATTTTTATTTATTTTAATATTCTTAATCCTTCATATAGCTGTGTATACCTAACTTACTATTAAGGTTTATGTTCCCAATTTTCTAACCAATTTCAAGATACTGTGAAACACTATTAAGTAATGGAACTCAACACCAGTTAACACTAGACCGGAGAAATAAAAACAATATTCCTCCTATTTGGGATCGAACTCAGGACTATCATAAAATACTACCTCACTGCGTCAAAATAGGGTAAAACTATAATCAAAGCATTCTTTGTAAATATAACCGACCGATAAAATGATATATACATATATAAAAATAATAGATTTTGAAATTTGTGGCACAACTGTAATAAAAAATATTAACCTTCCAAAAATCACGAACCTGATAGACGACTTAATAAATGCAGTTTGCTGCCACACGTGCAATTGTATCAAGCAATTTTGGGTACACAATATAGTCTTTATTGTAGAATGTATAAGGTATATATTCGTAACATTTTTGTATTAAACATAAACAAAAAAATATTCAATGTCAGCGTCGATCACGAAAACTTACGAAAGTCGTACAAAAAGTATATATTTAAAAAAAAAAAAAAAAAATTAGCTTCACGCTGTATCCCGCACACAGCAGGGTAGGCAGAGGGAACCTAGTGTTAAGACACTCCGTTCCCCACTTTCTGCCGAATTCTGGAGGCATTGCGTGTTGAGTGGCAGAACTCAACGCCGCGCTTAACCTCGACACCAGAGCGAAGAAATGGAAATATAAATTTAAGTAAATATTTCATCTCCTCGAGTGGGGATCGAACCCACAACCAGTCGGTTTTGCAGTCACACCTCGTGCCGCTGCGCCACGACCGGCCTCAAAATCTATTTTAATTTAGAGCTAAAAATTATATTTATATAATATTAAAGAAATCGAAAATATTTTCCCTTATTTAATGTAATTAAGAGTTACAATTTATGTAAGTAACTTTGGAAATTAATATTGCGTATTTTATGAAAGTGGTTGTGAGAGACGTTTCAAAACTCTTATTTATACTTGACGGTCATTGACCACGTCACTGACGAGTACCATAAGCTAATTTTCCGGTAACAATAATCGAGACTCTACATTTGATTTTCTCACTTTTTATTGATTATTCTTTTTATTTAGTTGTATTTAAAATCGAAGTAAATGCTGGATAACTGTATTTCAAAAAATATTTTATCGTAAACTTAAGTAGCATAGAGTCAACTTGTACCCGTTGTAATGTAATATTCCTATCACGTACGACCCCGTGCCCAGAGTGTACAACCTACCAGTAAAAGTCGAGATTAGAAACGCATCCAAACAAATATATACCTTATTTGCATACATTATAATATACATTTCTTCTGCAATTAGTTAGTATTTTTAGCAGTATAATGTAGTATACATATTGTATCTCAGAAATACCTAAAATTTTTATTTTACCTCGTTCATATATTGCATTGTAATGATTTTTTATAATAATTATTAAGTTTTTATATAAACTAGTAGTTAATTATATCAAGCTTTTTAAAATTTACATCTATATATATTTGATCAAGGTGAGCGTTTAATACCCTTTTGTACATAAACTAGTAAATAGTAATTACATATAACTTAGCTTAGTCTATCTATATAGGAAGAAGTGGGGCGCAAAAATGTGGCGCACTCGATCGAAAGTTGTGTCGTCAGAGTTGACAGCCTTGGCATTTGAGCGGGTTCCGGCACCACTCCGATCGTGGAGCGACCTCTAGCTTTATAGCAAACTTATTTATTATTTTCAAATATCGTTATTGTTGATTTTGAATAAATAAATACAGACAATATTATATTTTAACTCTCTCCTTTTCATTTTCTTTTTGCGTAATTAAATACAGTGATATTTAATTTCCTTAAAGCTTTATCATCATGTTAAAATCAGAAATTTATACACAAAGACATAAACATTTAAGTGTCGTTCGTAGATTATTCTAAAAATATATCTCTATCACATTATATAGAGGCCAGTCAAGGCGCAGGGGAAGTTTGACTATAAGAGCGACTGGTTGTGGATTCGATCCCCAGTCGAGGAAACGAAATATTTAATTAAATTTAAATTTTAATATTTCGCTCTGATACCGAGGCAAAGCGCGGCGTTGAGTTCCGCTGCTCAACAGACAGTGCCTCCAGAATTTGGCAAAAAATGGGAAACGAAGTGTTTTAACACTACGGCTCCCTCTGCCGGGATACAGCGTGAAGCTGATTTTTAAATATGATTAATTTTTTAAATTATATTTTAATATGAGACATCAATTCATTAGGTGATTCAAACATAATACATTCTCATTTCATATTAGTAATTATTGGATTCCTTGACCACCGGCAGACGGATAAAAATTATTAAAAGTGATTCATTTTTTTTTTAATGGCAAGGTTAAGTTATTTTATGCATATTTAACGTGTTTACATTATAAAAGTTCTATATTATTATCGTTTTATATGTTTCAGATGAACTGGATATAATATATATTTATCTTACTTTTCTTTGTTTGGTGTGTGTCGGTAATCAACAATGATTTTGATTTAACCTCTGCGCTATCTCTACTTATTTTTACCACTAGACATTGTATAAACACACACAACACACAGTATATATCAGTATGATTTAATTTCTATTATATCTCATTTTAACAAAAAAAAATGAATATTTTAAACATTTTTCAAGTGTTATGTGTATGTGTCCACACATAGGAAAGAAAAATACGTTTTTACCAACCGAAATCGATCGGTTTGCAGGAAGCGCGGGTCCGAGTCCCGCTACGTTCAAATTTTTATACGTTTTCTAAATAAGTGAAAAAAAAACATATCTGCAATATCATAACATATCAGCTTAGACAAAGTGATGAGATCATGCGAAAAAAATGAGAATTACGAAGCGTGACATCACAGCGAATGTAAAATATTTCAAAAGTACTTTAAATCCAAAATAAACATTTACATAAATTTATTTAAGAGAAAACAACAAGTTCGATTTCACTTTTCGAATTGTAAAAGTATTCATCGAGTACGTCTTGAAGTAAACCTCAAAATTTAAATGTCTAAATCGGCCATTAATTAAGCCAAATATGACTCACCAGCAAATTTTTCTATAATAAAGTAAGGAATTTACACTTACATCATATCTATTTCAACATATCGTTTAGTAATTTTGCGTTTAATAATTTTGTTATTTAGTTTACTTATAAGTCCTAACGACTCTTAATTGTTTAAAATTTTTGTGACATAGCTTAAGTACCAACCTTCCACCGTAAGTATCGTTTGCGAGTGGCAGGAGCTCGTCGTCGGAGTTGTCACTGGCTTCCTCACGCCGCGACTTCCCCCCTGAGGTCGCCATTATAAGTTTTTACTCTGAAATACATATATTATATATAGATATAAGTTATTGTTTCAAAATAAAATTAAATTAAGATTTAGAAATAACACATTACAATATTTATGTACGAAAAACATGTTTGTCTTAACGAGACGTGTGTCTGTCTTTTATAGCGTCAGCTGTGAAGCGAGTTCCAGTTGGGTATTTAATTTTTATTACAAAAACAGTAAAGTATTTCACGTTTATTTAATTTGTCATATTTAAATTTGAGGCTGTCGTAGCGCAAGGGCAGTGTGTATGTCTGTAACGTGACGGTAGTGGGTTCGATTCCCACTCGAGGAAATGAATTATTATTTATTAATATTTTAATTTCCTCTCTCTGGCACCAAAGGTAAAGCCTAAACCTAACGTTGCCTAAGCCCTAAGCCTAAGCGTTGTGTTCCGCCACTCAACACGCAATGCCTCGAAAAATTCGGTGGAAACTGAGTGGAACGGATTGTCTTACTTTGCCTACTCTACTGTATGCGGGAGACAACGTTAAGCTGATTTTTACTTTTTTTAAGTAAAAAAGACACTAAGTCAATTTACATTAACAAAAAAATATCAATAATCTCAAATCTGCCAGCTGCAATATAAGATTTCGATTAATTAACAAGATACGTAGCGTATGATTGTCTATATTTAAATATTGACATCTATCTATATAATTACAAATACTATAATTGAACTAACTCGTATAGATTTTAGTTAGACAACGAAATTTTGGTTAATCTCAGCCCTGAAAAATTTTATAAATTGTAACTATAAACTAAACTTAAAAATATCTTTAGTAACGTTCATTATGTAAGAAAGTTTTCATAAATGTATGCATTATTTTGGGTGAATCATGTTCCTGCAAATAAACTGCGCATTCCGCTGAGGGCGAACCCTGTTCTGCTTCGGTCATTCATCCTTATTCAATTTATTATATTATACATATTAACAGTTAAGATTTTTTATATATATAAATATGTATATAAAAATATAGCTCTATGTGCAAAAGTTAACAATGTTTTCTTATAATAAATTTGGATATATCAATGTTTTTTTTTTGGCACATAAACGTCTTTTTTTAGTACAAATGCACTGCAATATGTTTTTTATTGATTTTGAATATTTATTAATTAGTCACGTTTTATCTGTTTTTATATGTAACAACCAGCTACTTCATTCTGCCATCAAACAAATATACAAAAATATCGAGCGAATTGTTGGCGGCTTGTATATGTAATAGTGCAGCGCTATACACATTTCTAATTCCCAAAATTTATAGAAATATATTTTGGGAATTAGAAATGTTTAGATTTGAAGTGCTTACTTACTAAAAAAACTGTTCTGTAAATTTATAGATTTTTTGCTAAATTAAGCTAGAAGCTAAATAATTTATAAAAAAATATTGTAGCTTTAAGTATTTTAGTTACTCTGTTACTTAAATTACGATTCACGACATTAATTAATTTTAAAAGCATATGTTAAGGTCAAAATGTTGATCGATAGATATACCTGGTAAAATTAAAAGCAACCTTTGGATTATACATTCTCAAATTTAAAAAATTACATTGTTTACATACGTTATAACCTTCATTTGCATACACATTTAATCAGTTTTTTTTTATAAGTAACTTATGTTATGATATTGTAATTTTGGATTACAACAAAATATATAAATAACAATTTATATATTATTTATAATTGACAAAACTGCATTACTAAAAATATAATTATTAGACTACATCAACATTTTTAGTATATTTGTATCTATGTATAATGTATACGCATAGTTGGGAGTTGAAGGCGGAGGGCGTCGACGCGGCAAGGTCAGCGACTTCCGTGCCTTCTGGACAATAGACCTGTAGCTCGGCAAATATTTCTGGCTTTATCTTATAAAGAAATACAGAAATTACCTACACCAATAACATATTTTTTAATTTATTTTATAGTTATTTTATAGGTATATCCCTTTTGAATACGTATTTTGAATGCGAAATAATACTACCTATTATATAATATTTTTTGACTTTGTACCGGTAATGATATATTTTGTAATATATAAAAGTATTTTATATGACAATTTATGATAGTGACTTCGTACTTTCATAACATATTAATACAAGTTAAAAATATATATATATAAATATAGCGATTCTAAGGCCTAACATTAATGCTGACTAAAGCAGAGTTCAACTCAAACTCACTTTCACTATTGGCGGCCGTCAGCTGTTGATCCCCTTCCCCTCGTTCTAACGCCTTTACCACTTTAATACTGCGCAACACTGTGTTAATCTCTTAAAAATGTTAATAATAACATATCTAATAACTATTTTATTTATAAATTTACCTAATTATAAATTAGAGTAATATATAAAATTTTCTCAATTTAAATTAAAATAGATAAAAGTAATTAAAATGTTTAAAATCAATATAAATATATTCAGCTTATTTTATCAATTTGCAACTAATGTTTTTTTTGGAAAAAAAATGATTTAAAATAATATTGAATCCATGCAAATATGTGAGTTGGCAAGCTGTCTGATTACGCATTGCAAGATAATATTTCAGATTGCCTGTGAGTGGTTGCGTTATAACGTTACATAGCATAGTACAATCACAAGGCCGTTGATACATCATGATAGAGTATCTATTATATTCAGTACTCATTCAAAAGAGAAAGTTATATTATATTATAATCTAAATCATTGAAAATGCTTCAGATGAGAAATCCTATAAAATTTTACATATTTCTTAGTAACTTCTATAGTTTTTAATTATTTACGCCATAGCAGGAAAGGCAGATAGGATTTATGTGAAGACAGTCCGTTCTATATTTTTTATCCGAGTCCTAGATACGCAGTACCTTATCAGTATATGAAAATATCACAATTTACATTAAATAAAAATATTTCATATATAATCGCTTCTTCGATTGGGGATCGAACCCACAACCATCGCGTTCACAATTAGACGCTGTCACGATACTAAAAATATGCACATGTAAACAAACAAAACTGATAAATGAAACTAAAAATATAAATACTTCAAAATACAAATAAAATATTAAAAACTCCACGTAATGTAGACGTGCTCGCGTTGAAGTCTTTTTTATAGAGCTTTATCGTTACACGCTACATTGTAATTATTTTTTATTGAAATGATTAGCGAACTGCACAAAGTGGGTTTGATAGATTACAAAACTGAAGTAACCCATAGAAATTTTAGAATAACACGAACCGGTTAGTGTTAAATAAATAAAATAAAATTTAAAAAATAAATAAATAATAATAATAATAATAATTATAAATTTACTGTGAAATCTTATTTATTATTTAACTTTATTGCAAATTAGAATTGTGTAATTTAAGATCACTTTTTTAACATCATTACAAACCTTTTTGGTTTTTTAGATGTTATATGTATTGTTGTACTTTTATTAATTTTTAAATGGTAATAAATTGAAAAATAAAATGAATTGGACCATACTTGACTTATTAAAAAAATCTTAAATCCAACAATAAATAACTTAGGAACACGTTGATTGTGTACAGTTAAGTAATAAATCAATATAACATATTATATTAACTAGCAACTGAGCATTTGCAACATTATCAACAATTATCTTGTCATATACACTTTCGACTACCTTGTGACGGTTTATGCTGTCGTGTCATACAATGGAACATATTGCTTTATAGATTTAAAAAGCGAGGTCACATACATAGTAAAAAAATGCTGAAACTTTGTGCTTATACATAAGAAAACTGTGTTTGCTAGGTAATGGAGCAATAGTATTGCAATAGAAAAAATATATTTGCGAAAATTATATAGGCGTATATTTAGTATTATATATTTTTGTGACGGATATTCTACCTGTGACCATGGACTACTATAAAGTGTTCAAAATGTCGGGTTTCTAAAACAATATCATACTAAACATACGTGAGTTTCATTTAAAATGAGTATTAATTGTGTAAATCAAAGATCTTATTATGATAAAATCAATTTTTCAGCTCTTTATTGGGTAAATTCCATTCATCTTTTGGGTCGGCTTAATCAAAATTGTTACCTCCATTATAGCATGCAGAACAAGCTTAAAACAGGTTCGCTTTACAATGAAGAAGAATATTTTAAAATAAATAATCTATATCTATACTTATAATAAATCTGTAGAAAAGTCGTTTCTCTACATTGAAAATATTTTAAAAAAAATTAGCCAGGGTGTTAAAGGATAGTTAACAGAATCCATTTAGAACATTTTTGTCTGTTTGTCATACAGTATCTATGTGCGTACATACGCAAGGAAAACGTATAAAAAGATTTTTCTCGGGTAAATCAGTAAAATCAATCATTGAAAGTCCAATAAAAATCAGTTCAGTTGTGCTTGATATTAGCTCAGGGAAACAGAAAACCAGACAGACAGAGACAAAAAATATAAAATTATTTTTTATCGTCTTTGAGTATTATGTAAATAGCCACATGCAGTTGCAAAAACATAGCACAACACATTTAATTTTAATACTTTAAATATTTATTTTACTTGGATAATATTGATAATGTAGCTGGGTTTGTTAAGTTTTATTATTAATATTTTACCTTGGTTACGTTTACTTATTATTTTTGTTCATTTTATATTAGTTAGATATTTTTTCTAATAATAATAATTCTCTACTTATTAATTTGTTTCAGATTATATATTTTCTTATCAATCCTATTAAAAACTGAAAACAATTTCATAAATATACTTAATAAGCATTCGTCTAGTTCAAGCGGGCGAAGCCGCGTCCGGGTCCGCTAGTATTTAAATATTCTTATTTACGCCATTTTAATTAAGCAGTTTCCGTAAAAATCGTAAAGGTCATCAGATTTGTATCATTCAATCAAAAAGAATTGACCTTTAGCCAAGATAAGACACGCACATCCTTTATACTCGTGTACCTTTTTATTTACATATATAAATATACTGGTAGTATAGTTTTAATTTAAAATACTTTGAGTACAGCTAGACAATTCAAGGCCTAAATACTAAAGAAGTTCTTTAATAAGCCCAATATTTCACATTTATTGATATTTTCTACGACATTTTTATCAAAAAAAATATATATTTGTACGCAGAGACAAAATCATAACTTTGTGAAGAGAGTAAACTTGATAAGTTACAATGACGAAACCGAGCATTACAAATGAATGTTATAAGAGCAATTAGTATTAGCGTGCACTTTGAATGCAATTACGTTTTGTAACCGAGCGTTGGGCAGACTGCGTAATGTATTATTTTACTAATTACATAATAATTATTGTACGGAAATAACTAAATGTTTTTGTTTAAGTGAGAACGACCCTCTGTCGGTACCGGATATACGCGAGGCCTAGAGGCCGCGCAGCTCATTCTTTCATAAGATTATTTCAGTTAATAAACAGTTATTTAGTAAAAATAATTATACTACGATCTGTCTCTATAATATGATAGAGCAGCGTATATATTATGTTACATTTACATACATACATTATACATTTTCTTTGTTTACGAATCTAATCCAATCCAAGATGAGTATAGTATATTTACATATTTTTCTATAACTATATTAAAATTTAATTATAAACTAAAATCTCTCTCATTAACAGTATACTTGTCAGATAACGACTATTATCAATATCTATAATTTACGTTTATATCTTTTGTCATTAGATCAATTGGCTGTATCATTTCTAATTTCTTTAGAATTAGCTAAAATAAAAGAATAAATGTTGCAACTGGTCTATAAATTACTGTATTACATTATTAGTATATGGTCTGTATCCAGTTTTCCCTCTTACTTGTGCGTACAGTGTAGAGTGCACCAACCACCTACATACATTCACTTTTGTTTGGCATTGTGAATAATAATATCAATACTATTAGTATTGATATTCAAAAGTAACTTCACTAATCAATTTAAAAATATATATAATTACTAAAGGTTTATATTTAACCTACTTTTCGGAGAGAGAGAGTGTGACTTTAGAAATGACAAATTCACACTTTCGAAAGCAAATCTCTATAAACTTACAGTAGATCACTTTATGCGTGACATAAGACTTTTATCGTGAAATTTAAATATATATCAAGCACTCTCTATATTCTAAATAGAAATCTTAAGCAAAAATATACACATATGTGTGTACATGTATATACCTATGTTATAGAATAAATTTGACGCAGCTGATCGCGTAGCCTTCACAGAATTAAATCGAACTTTTTTTATGGAAATTTGCAAGAAATATTAAAAATATAGTTAAAAATACTCACAATTGTATCGATATTTAAATCCAGATATTAAATCACTTCACTATAACACACTCGCGGGTCGCATGGTGCGTGAGTGCGGTGAGGTCGCCGCGCGATCACTGTGCTCACTGTGCTGCTCGACGCGAGCCACTCACTTCTAAAGCCACTGACTCACTGTTGAGGCTTTCTTAATGAGTTTTTCCAACTTTAGTCACTATTTTTTCTATATTAATCAGTAGGTATATAGTAAAACCTTTGTCATTTAAAGCTAAAATTATCTAATCGTCGTAATTTAATAATAAATTATGTATGATTTTTAATTATAATAATAATATTTATTTACCATATATTTAAATGTCTTTAATGTAGAATATGCTTTAAATATAATGAGACACATTTAATGATTTTTTCTATATGATTCATATATTTTTTAATATCACAAAAATAGAAAGTAATGTATGATATAATAGTTTTAGACAACATATGGTAGTAAAAATATACATAATATGGTAGTTATAGCTCTTGCTATATACTGTATGTTACATTATACCATTGGATAATCATATATATACCCGGTATCATTTAGAATCCGTGCCAGAAACTCTATATTTGGATATTATGCATCGACGACATGTATTCGACGTTTTAAATACGAAATACATTTTTTTTTTACTTTACGCTTTATGCGAGGGATCCAGTGGCATTCTGCCCCCCATTAAAACTTCTTGAGGCATTACATGCATGGCGCAACGCAACGCTCGCTTTGCCTCGTTACCAGAGCGAGGCAAAGATTTTTTTTATATTTCATTCCCTGAATGGGAATCGAGCCCAAAGCCGTCGTATTTACAGTCGCTCGCTTGAGCACCTACGCCACGACTGCTTTATTAAAATAAAATAAAAATGAATCAGCTTTACGCTGTATCCCGCACACAGCAGGGTAGGCAGAGGGAATTTAGTGTTATGACACTCCGTTCCCCACGTTCTGCCGGATTCTGGAGGCATTGCGTGTTGAGTGGCAGAACTCAACGCCGCGTTTAACCTCGACACCAGAGCGAAGAAATGGAAATATAAATTTAAGTAAATATTTCATCTCCTCGAGTGGGTATCGAACCCACAACCAGTCGGTTAAACAGTCACACCTCGTGCCGCTGCGCCACGACGAGACTTTATTTAAATATGTTCTACATAATTTTTTAGGGTTCCGTATCTCACAAGATAAAAACGGAACTCTTATAAGATTACTTTGTTTTCCGTCTATCCGTCTGTCAAGAATATTTATCTCTAAATCGCATAGATATATCAAAGTGAAATTAATATTAAATATTTAGGTCTACAGTCCCTTAGAGTACCGAGATAATCAAGCTCAGCAGCTCATCAGCATAATCAAAAGATATGAGCATGTATGCATATATGGTTTTAGTATTTTGTATGACATTCACGGCGTTATCAAAACTTATAGAGTACGTCTCGTGAATCAACACTTTATAAAATTTGGCATGATGTGAGAACTTACAAATAAAGCAAAAAAACTAAAAGTGAAAATCTATACGTATTTCTAACATTTTTTTTTTTTTTTTTCCACACTCAGGAAAGAAAAATACTTATTTAGAAGACGTATAAAAATTTGAACATAGTGGGACCCGAATCTGCGCCTCCTGGAAATCGACCTGGTCGGTTTTCTAAATAGTTACTTTCTTAAGTTTGGAATAACACTTTTAAAAATGTAAAAACTTTTTAATAAATAGCATTCTCTCTTGCCAGCCGATAATTCTTAGTAATTATCTCTGGGTAGCAGAAATTTGTAAAAATCTCCCTACAGAGATGCTAACAACATAAATAAGTTGCAACAAGCGTATAAAAATTTCCACGTATCTTCTTAACGTGTGGCTTAGTGGTCAGAGCGCCTGGTCGGTTTCCAGGAGGCGCGGGTTCGAGTCCCGCTACGTTAAATTTTTTATACGTTTTCTAAATAAGTACTATACGTATTTCATCAAACCTAAGTTTGTCAACCTCCAGAATCCGGCAGAAAGTGGGGAACGGAGTGTCTTAACACTAGGTTCCCTCTGCCTACCCTGCTGTGTGCGGGATACAGCGTGAAGCTAATTTAATTTAATTTATTTTTATTCTAAGTTTGTCAACTTTGTTCGTCTCATAATCAGTACCTCTATATTTCACGTAGACCTTCAATCATGAAATTTTGCAGGAAATGTATATTTATATTACAGACTAGTGATTCTAGATTTTATAGTGATGATATATATGTGATTATAGATTTTTACTAGTGCCCCCCGCGCGGCTTCGCTCACTTGAACTATATGAGTATTTATTTAGGTGTATTTAAGAAAAACAATAATAATGTTAGTATGGTTATCTATACTGTAATATTAAGTAAATCGCAATTAATATAAATTCAATAAGTCTTTTGGTAATTTATTGGTATTTCAAAAATATGTTTAAAGTTACTATATCTATTTCCGTAGGCGATAAGTACGCGCAGGGGGAAAACGTAATTTCTAGGTGGTAGATACAAACAAAATATTACAAAAAGAGAAAATAATAAAATTTTTCAAAATTTTCTTATTATGATTGGTTCTGTATACAACTCAAGTTGAGGTCAACTTACGTTGAATCCTAAATTTTGAAATCTCGTTTTTTTCTATCATTAGCGCCATCTAAAGAATTAGTCAATTCAATATATTTAGTTGTATAAAAGAAATTGCTACTTGCTAAAATAATAAATCTTTTAGCTTTAGTACGCAGCAATTTTATAGCATATAGAACAACATTAAATTAATATAACTTTTTTGTTTATAAAACGACAAAAGATAAAGCTTGACAGAATCCAATAGTGAAAACTGCATTTAAATCAGTTCAGCTATCAGTGGTATTTTTTAATTAGACATACGAGTATATGTATAATTTTTACTATTTTATTGTGATAAAGAAAACTAAAGCTACTTTTCTTTTAATAATTTTATTACATAAATTTTGGAGTAACTTAATATATTGGCACGTAGAAATAAGTTAATAATGATGAGTCAAAAATAAAAATTATTGTTACATGAATACAAATTCTACAAAGTGATAGATAATATATATTTTTATAGACAGTAACATAAATTAAATAATTATAATCAATATAATAAAATTATCATTAACTTATAATTAATGTAAAATAATTAAATAACTACAATAATTTATTATACACATTTTTTTAAAAATAAATAAATAGTTATGATTACGTGCATATAATAACATAATTATGGTCAATCAGTCAATTAATGAATTGTCAATCGTGGTCAAGAATCATTAAAGACATTATTTTTATCGGTTAGCCGTAAGTTTTGTAAGTATCTCTAAATCGTACGGTGCTGCGACGCGGGTGCGGCGAATTGTTGTCGTCGTCGCTGTCGTACGCGGGTTCATATCCGCGGTTCACGTATGCCAAATTCGATGTTCTCGCCATATTTAACTGTAAAACAATGGTTCATTTTGAACCAGATGTAATCTTCATAAATTTTCTTTTTAGTAGATAACAATTACAGATGTCGTGGGCAACATAAAATGGATGGATTATTTGTATTTAAATTATAATTACAGAAGTCACGAGTCGTCAAAAATGTACATAGATGTATTTTTAGTATATAAAAATCTAGGTAAAGAACGTTTTAGTAGCTCAATGACATAGTGATATTTACAATTTAAATAGACACTTCTGGTGTTATATTAATATAATATCAGTATTAAATTGAAGATCTCACCGTGGCGGGGTCGTCGTATATGTCGGGCGCGGCCTGCAGCTGCGAGCGCCGCCTGTCGGCGAGCACGGAGTCGCGCCGCGTCATGAGCGCGCGCAGCGTGGCGCGCCGCGACTCCGTGTTGGCGCCCAGCGACGGCATGCGGGACGCTATTGCTATGGATGGAACAACTATACGTTAGAGACTGTCGGAGTAGAGATACAGCGTCTGACCGTTCGTTGTGGATTCGATTCCTACTCGAGGAAATTATTTGTTTGAACTCTGGGCGGAAAGTGAAGAACGGAGAATTTTAACTAGGTTTCCTCTGCCTGATATATTTGGAATTCAGTGTGAAGCGGTGAGAGATAATTAACACTTACACGGGTCACCATTTTGCAGGATAGTGAGTCTTCGTTTGAAATTAGCATCCAAATTGACAAAGTTCTGTTTTGCGTCTCTTGTTTTTTCCAAATTGTGTAATGTCTTACGCCTTGACACGTGTGACTCGTCGACGCCACGTTTTTCTAAGTCATCCACGTTTAGCTTTTGTAGATCTTTCGCTATTTCTACCGCCCGCCTTTCGAATTGAGCATCTTCTGTCATTTCGTTCGCCTGTTAATGTTAAAAAACTATTAGATTTTCATTGTATTACATTTTAAACGTACATAAATCCTAAAATATAACAGATACGGACGTAGTAGCTTTTGTTGTTGCGTTGTTTTTCCTCATTTTTAACAATTCCTTATAAATATGACACAATAATGTTCTAATCCGTAAATCGTATTTTAACGCATTATGTTACTACTTATTTGATAGTTAACATATAAGTAATCCCATATGATACCTTCAAACATACCCTGATAATGAAACTATTTTAAAATAGTTTTATTTTTAATTACAAAATACAGAAAAAATATGAGTTATAAAATAAACATTGGTTAGAATAGGTTAATAGTTTTTTTCATTTTTTACCATATTTCATAGTTATATAATATAAATGTAAAATGATATGAAAGCTTACACCTATAATTATTTTCTTACCTTATTAGCAAAATACCAATTGAGTTCAACAGTCGAAAGTAAGTGCGTTAGTGTTCCCATTCTATGTAACAACATTCCAAAAAATTGTATTGCGAGGACTGAACCGAAGAATATAATCAAAATGGACCCGATAGGTTCTAGTGTTAAGAATTCCTGCTCGATGGTTATCTATGGAACAATATAAATGATTGACGACTGTTAATTCTTGATACCCATGTTACAGTATTTGACAAAAAATATTTCTTTCACTGAACTCTATTAATTTTGGTATGAGACAAAATGTAAACAAAGAAATATAGTTTCTAAAATTTTTATGTAACGTTTTGATTTCTATTTAATTTGGTCCAGGTTTACTCGTGTTTTAAAATATAAAAAAATCAATATTGTTATATTGATTTTTTTATAAACAAAACATTACATATGTACACACAAGATACGCGCGAAAAACATAACCCAGTCGGGTCTAAAATACTACTCAAACAAAAATACAAATTCGCGACTATAGAGAAAGATACTTACAATATTCGTTTCCCTATCGAACATCAAATCGATTTTCTGTCCAAATGGCCATTTGAAGTGCAATTCTGCCTGTCTTAGCTGGAGTAAGAAAATGGCGAGAACAAAAAGTGTGTTTAACATGAAAAAAGCGAATACCATAGTGTCGCGCAAATTCTTCAAGTCGTTTGTAATACGATCCTAAAACAAATTTCATACAATACAAATTACTAATTTAATTACACAACGAAATTAAAATAGTTGTTTATGTTTAGAGGCTGTGACCACTGACACCAACATGACAGACTGCCGGCGGCAGGCGTTAGCAGGCGCCAGGACGCTTGCTCGTCATGAGAGGCCATGTTTGCACAAACTAGCGTGAAAGAGGGTAGATGTAGGTGAAAAAGACTATAAAATCAATAGAATTGTGTGAATCTCTTCAGGGGCGAGCTACTCTCGCACCTCCCCGCCGTGTCAAGACCCGTCCAGGTCAACAGCTATAAAGTCCATTCGAAAAAAAAGTCAATCGAGGACAGTTGCTTGTAGGCCCTTATTGGAAGGAAGCTCGTGTGAAATATTGTTATCGGGTGATACATATCACTTAATGCAATTACGTAGTATCTCTTTCCGAATAATTTAGAAGCATATACATGATATGTGTTTTTTTCTTGTTTTTAAAAACGTTAACCGCTCCCAATTTCTAACAATATAATTACAAACTAAATATACATATAATATTATGAATATACTTTTTCTTCTTTATTTTCATCAATTGGTCTCAAGTATGTGTCAATGAGGTCTTTCCAGAATTCCGTTTCAGCTGTAGTCAAGAAATCAACTTCTCCTTTCTGCAGGTTTGGATCCTCAATCCAGTAAGGATTGATCAAATCATCTCTTTCTTCCTAAAATCAAAAATTTGTTATTTGTGACCCGCTCGCGGATTATATAATAATTATTTATTACCTACTACTACTAATCTGAATTACTTTCATGTTCCAATAACATTATCATTTTATAAACAATATCCATACATCCAGACAAAAAGTTCCAAAAGAAAGGAAAAATTGTTTAAATATTTATATTATTATTAATAGAATAGATTTCATTTAATTATTTCACAAAAACGAAACAAAAAATAACTTGAAAAAAAATATGCAAGGCTAGCAATAAGTCAAGCAACCTCTTACAGATAACCTTTTATAGAAATAAAAATTCTTAATTCTATACACGAAAATAAATATATGTAAATATAAAATTTTATTACTCTTGGTAAGTCACTAGAAGACACTTCGCTGTCCTCATATTCTGGTAACATTGACAAAGTATCAGTTCTCATTCCCATTGAGGATTGTCGCCTAGGTATTAATTTTTCTGTCTCCTGCGATGCACCCCTTTTGAAAAAAAGATGGATATTTACTTTATATTTATTATAAACGAGCATTTTTAAAACATTTTTTTTAGTTTAGCGTGTTGTCCAGCGTTTAGCAGAGTGGGCAGAGAGTAGTTTAATTATGTGTTTAAATTTGTAAGTGAAATGATTGTTATTTATAAAGAATTGTCATTTATCATATTAACTTGAACGAGGTAGCAAAAACAACTACCCTCAAATTTGCCTCTCAAAAAATCTATAGCCTATTCAGCCTGCTGGTAAACCCGCCACGGGGCGCAAACCTGTAAATGTCTGAAACAATGAAACAAAAAAAATACATACAAACTGTCCAAGCGTTTATCAATTTTGTCCAAAGAGCTAGATATCTGCAGTAAGTGTAAATCTTCCTTATGGTCCTTCGGGTTGGTGCAACAGAGGCATTTAAACAAACCGGACACACTAAACTCTAGCGAGCCAGAAGTCTCATCAGCAGATTTGCCGAACCAATTCAAAATTGTCTTATTATCCATTTGCTTTTTAGCTTCTTCGGCTGCTTTTTTCTCCATTTCAATTTCCTGAAAATTATCAAATATATACCTTACTGCGGCCGCGGCAAAGCGTGTGCCTAAAATAACAGGACGGTTGTTGATTCCGGCTCATGGAAATGAATAATATAATTTTTCCTCACCCTGTTAATAAGTTCTTAAGTCCTAACATTAGCTTCATACTATTATCACATATTTTTTTTTAGTTTTAATTTAGATTCCTAGCTACGGTGGCGATGCACTAGTGTGACTGTAAATGCGAAAGTTGTGGGTTCGATTTCCACGCAGGGACATGAATTGTTTAATATTCATTTCCTCACACTGATGACAAGACAAAGCGTGGCGTTGAGTTCCGTCACTTAACATGCATTGTCTTGAGATTTCGGCGGAGAGTGGACGGAGAGTCCCTGATTCTCTCTTCGTTCACTCTTCTACCTCTACAATGCTATATTTGGGATACAGCACGAAGCTTTAGTTATATAATAGCTAAGAACTTAATTTGATGGTACAGCATTTAAAAAGTAAATAGTATAAAATAATTTAAGTACATACAACATTACCTTCAACGTTTTTTTTTGCGCCACTTCTCGGGTACCCCATGTGATATTATTCAAATTACACAGCGAATATATAATGAGTAACATGTACATACTAGGTATAGTTATATAGTATATAAGCAAATATATTAAACATAAAAATTCTTGTGGATGTAAAGCCGCCGAAACGAAGAATATACCGAAAGTGGCGACAAAGAATATACTAGAAGGGGCCATCCAACCGTCTTCAATGATTTGTAGAACCACGCCCACGATCACCATCAACATCATCATTGCGTATAAACAAGATATTATGTTCGCTAATTGTAGCTGAAAATAATAGGTATTTTTAATATTTATTAGCTTCACGCTGTGTCCCGCATATAATAAGGTAACAAGGAGTGTTAAGGTACTCCGTTAATCGTTTTCTGCTGAATTTTTGAAGTATTATGTGCATTTTGCCTTGTCCCCAAGTGAGTATATAAAAATATTAAATACTTCACGCTTGTGTCACCGTGTCACGACGCCCTCAAATATTAGTTAAGGATTATTTATAGACTAAATATAATTTTAATAACATTATTAATATTAATACTTTATAATATATTAACGATAAATATAAATAAAGTGTTTAATGTCATCATGGAATTGCAGGACAGCGTCTGACTGTAAGCGCGATGGTCATTTCTTTGATATGGCAAGACAAAGGACACTGTAAAATTTCACCACTCAATATGCACCGTCTCGAATTCAGATGAAAAACGAAGAGCGGAGAGTCTTGACACTCTTTGCCTACCAAGCTATAAGCAGGATGAAGCGTAAAACTCAAACTTATTAAATCTTATTAGTAAGAAGAAAATATTAATTACCTGGAATTCAGATTTACAAGTCATACAAACCACAAAGAATATTAAAAGTGGAGCAAAATTGATAAAAAGTGCGTTTAAATTACTTATGCCAGTGAGAGCATTGATAGCGCCTATCATCATGAGGAAGATCGTTCCGGGACCCAATACTGTACCTAACATTAACATCATCTGAAATGCAATAGATTTTTTTAATATATCTATATTTCTGAATGAATAGATGAAAAAGTATATCAATACGGTCACATTTGTCTTAAGTCTAATTTGCGATTTATTAACCACAAAAATCAAAAAACTATGTATACTAATAAACGGTTATTACTCGTCTGTATAAGAAATAACTATCACCAACTCTTGTTAACTGAACTATTTGATCAAAGAATTAGAAACAAATTGTATTGCCCATAATAATTATTAATAATTCAAAGTAATTATTAGAAAATTTACGTAAAACGTGTTACATGAGAATAATATGTTTACGATAATTACATTTATTTAGACGGTCGTAGCGCAGCGGCACTTCGTCTGTCTATAACCGCGAATGCTGGTGGTTCGATTTCTGCTTGAGGATATGAATTGTTTTCATTTCTGTGCTCTAGCAACAAGACAAAGCACGACGTTGGATTCCACCACTTAACATGCAATGTCTCGAAAATTAGGCAGAAAGTGGAATAGAATGTCTTAATAGAAGCTATAAAAATACATCTATTTACCTGATATATAATATACAATGTGGATATATTATCATTGACTTGAACGGTTCTTTTTGAATCTGCTAATAAATCGAAAATGTTGGCCATTGTAGAGGGCACCCATCGCCGTCGCTGGTTAAAGAATTCATTAAAACTTTCTGGACAATGAGTGTAGGCGTCCGACGCGGCTGAGTACTCTACACGATAACCTCGTTGTAGGAGTAATGTGCAGAGCCATCTATCTTCACCTATTTTAAGCAATAGAAAAATATATGTTAGCGTAAATCTTTTTTTGTTATGGAAAAGACAACGCAAACGAGCGTATGTGTCACCTGATAGTAAGTGATCACCACCGCTCAAGAACCAGTGTAACAGCAGAAGAGCATTAGGTGCGTTGCCGGCCTTTAAGGTGAAGATACATGAGCTTTTTCAACGACCTACCTGCAATATTTCCAGGTCCATACACCCATGTATGAACCTGGAAATATTGCAGGTTTGCCGTAGGGTTTGGCGCTCCGTTCTCTCTGACTACCCCGCTAGGGATAAAGCGTGAAATTAGTTTAGTTTAGTTTTTATAAATAATGTTTATCCATAAGTGTAAAATTTATGGATAAACATTGTATTAAGTATTTTATACTAAATAATAATATGGATTACCTTGATCATATTGTACATAATGTCTCGCTTCAGAAGCTGTCATAGTATATTTCCTCATAACGTTGTCATCCATCAAAGCTTTTCCTCTGAACAGAGAGAAGCATCCAGGACTACAGAGTACGCAGCCGGCCATATGTTCAGTCGCTTTTTGCAGCCAGTGACCAATCGCATACTCGAATATTTGATACCATGCCATAAAACCTGTCACCAAAACATTAAAAGGCGAACCATAAATATTTTCTATGTTCTCGAATATTGTAAACTGTTCACTAGGCAGAAAGAGCTTTAGTGAGATTCTATTATACATCTTCTATTAATATTTCGTGATTTATAGCGCGACCTAAAGCCGCATTTTATCTTTCAAGATCAAAAATTATTCGACTTTACTTAATTACGTGACTCAAGAGTGGTTTAAAAAACAAATCACATTTAGAAATAATCTGATTGTGACGATTCGTTAGCCTTTTGCCATCCTTATTTTTCCTATTATTTTCCTATTATATTAAATAATGTCTAATTAGTTTTACATTTTTAATAAAATTTTAATTTTTATTTTTGCAAAAATCTATTTTAGATGATATATATTAAATTCTATTATTTATTGATATGTTTAATGTTTGTGAGTCTTATCGTTCATTTCGCACAAATACTGTATCTTATCACTCACATAATTGTGAAATTGAATAAATTCCCGAAACTGATAAAGAGTTTGATCACCGTTTATAAAATAAATCATAAGAATACACATGTTTTGAATATTTTTAATTACAAGGTATTGACAACTATGTATTAATATCGTTAAAGTATTATTAATAACAAGTGGTTTTGCCCGCTTGAATTACACAATTATTTATTTTCCACCACCAAATTCAATATAAGAATAATTTTGTAGCAATTTAGGCGAAGAAAATATTTTGTATTCACATAACTTTTTATTTATCCACTGCTTTAAATAAAACAACAATAAATGTTGTGGGATGTTTGCCAAAGTAGGTACCTACAACTGCATTGAAATTGGTTAAGTCATTTTTGTGATCAGCATGCACAAACGAACAGACTAACAGACAAATCGAGAAACAGACATAAAAATTTACATTGATAAAAATATAATAATATATCTAGTTTTTCTCATATATCTTCCATGTACTGACAACGAGTTACAATTTTTTTTATATGTATAGATTATTATTGATAATTATTACTCTAGTTAGTGAGGCCAGTCGTGGCGCAGGGGCACAAACTGTGACTGTAAAATCGACTGGTTGTGGGTCCCACTCGAGGAAATTTAAATTTTCATTTTCTTTGCTCTGGTATCGAGGCAAAGCGCGGCGTTGACTTCCGCCACTCAATACAAAATGCCTTCAAAACTCGGCAGAAAGTGGGGAACTGAGTCTTCATTGAGTGGGGAACCTCCTGTAGGTTCCCTCTGCCTACCCTGCTGTGAGCGGGACACAGCGTGAAGCTGATTATTACTATAAGTGACAACAACCAAAACAAACTAGCAACAGATTGAATGACAAAATAAAATATGACTTTGATTACTGAGATTACAAGGATTTACAAATTTAGTAATAATCTGCTACTTGGCTTAATTATTTAATTGTAAATATATAAATGCCATTTCTAAATTATTCTAAAGTTATGAGACAAACCTGAGCCAACGGGATGAATTCTACCACACGCTGCTCCCAAATTCTTGTCTTTCTTCATGAGATCAATAAGCAATGTAACTGCGCTCGGTTTAAAATCAATATCTCCGTCTAAAGCCATTAGATATGTATTTTCTGCCATTACTTCTTTACGGTCGACGGATATAGGTAAATCCATTAAGCGATGTCCCAAAAAGTAGTACATGTACATTACCTAACAGGAAGAAATATATTATCAGTAATGGAAGAGAGGAGGAAAACGTAAAATATTGAAATTTTGTTCACAATTTAAAAGTTTTTTTTTAATAATATAAGATTAGAAAAAAAAATCATATTCCTCATATATCATATCGAAGTCAGCTGTGTGTGAGCATACTGTGGATAAACCCAGCCACTACATTAGGTTTGATAAACCCCAAATCCTCGCTAAGGAAAACAGATACATCCCTAGAATGATCCGCGAGGCTATTGAAATACAAAAACATCCTAATTTCAATAGAGAGGACGGCTGGAAGCTTTCTACCACCTGGGACCCACTCATAAAATCATTGAAGTCTCAAACCCACCATACCAGAGGGCAAGATACCATCAGCTCATTCTGCAGGAATCCAGGGCAGTACGCGAGGCAATTGAGAAATCGTTGGCGGTAGTTTGATATAATAATTATGTCAAATGACAGACGAATGCCACCTCAGTCTACCCGTGACCACGGACTACTGCAAAGTGTTCGAAACGTCGGGTTTCCAAAAATGTATAAACATACAAAATATACGCGATTAATCCGGTTAAAATAGTTTTATTTAAAATGTGTAATAATCGTGAAAATCAAAGAACTTATTAAATCATATTCCTTTTGGAATACAGGACACAAATGCGAACTCTGAAATCATATATATACAAAACCTTCACATCCATTGGATTTAAGATAGTCCGACAGTAATAATCCACAACCACGGACCAGAAATCGATTTTTTTGATTATTAAAAAAGCTTAAAACTACTAAGAACTATTTAGTCATCGTTGAGCTATGGTATCTAAATATCGTAGCTCAAATTATTGGGTTAAATCGGTTATCATATTAAGGTGAAGGTGAAGTATTTGTTACAATCGATTAGTTATCGTTTAACACTTGTATTATTAGATTTACAAGCAATCATATGTTTACCGGTCAAATATAAAAAATGTGACAGCACAAAGTATGCGACTTTGATTGATTTTGATTAACATTCACTTTTTCGTCTTTGTGGCATTTTTAGAGTTCCCTACATCAAAAGCAAAAAACGGATTATACCATCTCTTTATGGCGCATCTGTCAAGACGGTGAAGAATGAAGGTGTCAAGCTCTAAATAATAGGAAATGTTCAGGTCTTCGGTATCTTAGAGCACAAAAAATCAAGCTTCTAAGTTAACGCAATCAAAAGATACTAGAATGTATGCATCGTTTTTGTTACATTTTGTATAAAATTCTCCGCGTCTTCAAAACTTATATACGTGTGCCTATAGTTATGAAATATGGCACGAAAAGAGATTTGGAAGAAATCCAAATAGTGAAAATATATACTATTTCATTGGACTTATAATTCTAGTTCATTTCATACAAAATGATTGCATACACCCGCAAATTTAAGTTCGTCAATTTTTATAACTTGTACTTCTCGTTGGCCTACAATCCTGACATTGGTACGGAACTCTCAATGGGCGAGTCTAATTCGCACTTGACTAGTTTTTTATGTTAAGACTTTCGTTTCCGTTTCCTTATTAGCAAAGTTATGTATAAAAGAAGCAATGAATTAAATATTAAGTCGCGTGACTATTGACAACTTCCAACGCTAGAACTTCCTTAATCAATATACAAATATTAGACCAAATCTAAACATTAATAAAAAACTTAATATAATATAGGTATAAATAAATAAATCAGCTTCACGCTGTATTCCGCATACACCAGGGTAGGCAGAGGGAACCTAGTGTTAAGACACTCCGTTCCCCACTTTCTGCCGAATTCTGGAGGCATTGCGTGTTGAGTGGCAGAACTCAACGCCACTAGGTATAAATAGGAGTAAAATATGTGTATTCACCGTATTGTCCTGAATAATCAATTGTCATAGCAATTACTATTCTTAGCACTAAGTTGCATATTTTTAAATATTAGAGTGAAAAGGTAAAATTACGACACAGAGAATATTGAGGCTCCGAACCAATTTCAGGATTGTAGGTCAAACGGTGAACGGAAAGTACACCTCATTTTTCATAACTTTATTTTTATATTTTTTTCACAACCGCGGTAGGTCCGCGGAAAGTATCATATATAGTCATATAATCAATTATGAGGCAAATAACAAAACGGCTTCTTACAAAATGCAGCAAAATCGATGCATAAATGCTCGTATCTTTTGATTGCGTTAACTTAGAAGCTTTATAAGGTTGCATTTTTACTTTTTGAAGTATGGAACCCTAAAAAGAACCTTACTTAGCATGATCTTAAATAATCGTGACTTACTTGTGACCATCTCTTTCTATGTCTAATTTTAGATTTATCCTTCAAATGGCATATCATCTTGTTCTTGCCAGGCAAAATCCATACTAATTTTCCTCCATAGGGTGTTGGGTATTTCTTGGGAGGCCTTAGCCTTACGTTAGTAAGATGAACTTCTGAAGCAGCTTCGTCAATAGTGTCGACAAGGCACTTAACGAACCGATTCACTTGTGAATCTTCTGCACTGTGGTCTGATATCTCGAAAGCATCGTCCATAAATATATGCGCTGAAAATTTATATAAAATTCAACTATAGTAGTTTTCTTGATTGTTATGATTTAAAAATATTGTGTGTTTCAATAAGTCTAATAATAAAGCCATAAAATAAATGATGAAAGACAATATCATTATGTAATAAAATAAAATTAACTTAAATTCAAATCTTTGTATATTGCAATATCTAGCAGATTGTTATATAATAGATAAATTACCGTAAAACTGAATTTACAAATATACATAAATAGGCAATCACAATGATATAAAAATAGCATCAGCAAAATATAATATAATAACAAATATTAAATAAAACATAAAATTTTTTGATGTGACCTTTGCTAAGTAAATAATTGTAATCATCATTATCATTTATTACTTAGTAAGTAAGCAAACTTAGTAAGTGATTATTTTTACATAACAATTATTTGTATGTGTTTGTAAGTTCCAAACGTCATAAACTAAGAACTGAAATGAATTTCAGTTTAAGATTAGACGGTATTTACCTTCAAGTTCATAATAGTCAGGATCTATAACGCCCAGATATTTCTGAGCAACTCTTCTAGCGCTTTGGTCTTCATCCATTCTAAAGATAGACTTCAAGAATTCTATCATCTCCTCTCTTGTCTCATGCCACATCGTTGCACATACATAGATTCTGTAGAAGTAAAATTTAAATATACATATAACATACACTTAAAAGACGAAATTCATTTAATATTTACTAAATAGAACCTGGTGAATGAAACTCAGGACTATATCTGTTTTATTTTAGATAACACTTCTTATTTTATACATTAAGATTCAAACTACTGAAGTACTTAAAAAAGGAAATAACTTACCTAGTAATTGAGTCTGAAGGTCTTACATCTTTTATAACATGATCAGCACTAGCGTTTGATATTTCATCTGAGTTTCTATAATCTTTTGATTCCTAGAAAAACAATACATTACATGACGTGTTCACAATTATTTCAAAACTATATAATATAAACATAAAAATCTTACATCAAATTGTTTTTCAATCTCTTCATCTTTAGTTCTATTCACCAATAAAAATTGGTCAACAAATGCGCCATTGTACCAAGGCCTTACGAAAAGTTTGTCTGTCGCAGCCAATCTCTCGCATCTCGGAAACCATGCGTGTAAAGTAATCCAAAACTGGGACACCAGCCATAATATCCATATCCAAGCCATTTCTCGTCCTACATAATCCTTTAAGAAATATACTGAAATGTTGCAATCGAATGTTAACTTTTTATTATTAGGCGTAATATAATGTATTTGAACAAATTATACTTTTACGTTCAAATTTTTACCATTGTAAAAATTTCTTTGTGCTTATATAACTTAGTAATTTACTAGCTTATTAGTATATGTATTATGTACACTAATACATAAAGAAACCTCCATTTCAAATATTAATATAAATAATAATAATCGGTTTTACTTCAGGTAATCGGTAAATTTTATATACTTACCAGGTGGTATTTCAAAGAACAGATAATCCGGTATAAAGTTACGAAAAGCACAAGGATCAGCATTTCTCATGCCACATAATAAAATCAATAGGTTCACACAAACAGGCCCGACTAGCGCTAAGGCGAATGTAAAACTGAATTTTTGTATTAAAATTTTGCAAGCAAACTTAGCTGCTCCATAACAAATATATGAACATCCAACTTGTATCAATGCAACCCATAATGCAGAAGGCCAGTTTGCAGTTATATCAAAAGTACCGCCTGTTTCAGCATAGTCTACTGTGCCTTGATAGAGATTGTTTAATACGACTTGAACCTGTAAATAGTTAGTAGTATAAGGTTCTGTAAATGAATACAAGATTTAAGTTGGGTTATCATATAGCACAGTGAGAGATTCTTACCTCCTGCACTTTGTATAAGCGCTCTCCAAACGCTTCGGTAGCATTAGCAACAAATGTTAATGGTGCATTGTCCGTGATTTCCAACGATACCATGATACAAATCATGAATACGACAATTTTCCACAAAGATAAAAACAGGTGCGTATAATATCGAGAATTTTTAATTTCATCCCGTATTTCACAAAGAAATATTAGAGACACTGAATAAATATTAAAAAAACATAATAAAATAAAAAATCAAGATCAAGAAAGTGTAAATGGACATTTTTGTGTAGATTTGTATTATTTATTTATTTGTACTTCATATTATTCAAAATATTTAAAAACAATTATTTTACGTTTTGTTATAATACTATATAACAATACGTAAACGCGATGATTATAGGGTCATTCCCAACTGGGGAGAATAATAATTGTATTTAATTTTTTTTTGTCCTATTCCGTTTTTTTCGTATTCCGTTGGGATCCGCCACTCAATATAACAATATGGCAACTAACTATGACAGTAGGGTTACTGTGGGCGTAAGATTCCAAAAGCTAATAAAATTTTAAGAAGTTTAACAAAAATTGTACAACCTGATGTATGTTTTCCTATATATCCTACAAAATTTTCCCACCAGCCAAGTGATATAAGGAGGCATGCAATCGGTATGCACCATACAGCCGGCGTCCCATCCAATAATGGCCACACAACAAACGCTGTCGCTTGTGCAGAAATCGCCATAACGTCTAAAATTAGCTTTAATACATATCGGGACTCATTTCGATCTCGTACAAATGCATTAAGTATTCCTGGCACTATAAAAACTGCGTTCATTAACATCGCGCCTTTCACTACATCCAGTTCTGGTAAAATGAATAGTAGCAGCAGAGCAGTACCTATAGTCTGCAATGTTTCTATTACAAATGCCTGTAATAAAAATTATCCTCGATTATTATAAAAAGATTCACTTAAGGTAGTAATAATACTACTAAAGAATTCATTAAATAGTTACTATGTGAGTCACTGTTTAAAGAATTCCTTCAAGATTCAAAAGTTAAAAACATATCCTTGATAAATGTAGACATATAAAACAAAAATTTACACTGTTTTTACATTCAAATATAAGTTTTAAGCTCACCGTTATAAAGTAACCTTTAGAAGGTTTTCGCGTGGTCTTGAAAAAGCATATTCTGAGACTCCTTAAAAACATCCCTATTTCTGGAATACTGAACATCAAAAACAATGCCCAAAGCCATGTTATGCGTTCTTCTAACGTAAGTACTGTTATGAACTGTTGATCTAATGCTGAATAACAACAAAATATTATAATACGATTCAATTATATATATACTATTGATAGATGGGAGATGTCATAAAATGCTATTGAAGTATTTTGTGATTTGTCCAAAGCCTTTGATTATGTAAACCATAAAACGCTTTTACTAAAACTGTATCATTGTGATATACAAGATACTGCCCTTGTCTTATTGCCTCATATCTAAACCAAAGAATCCAGAAGGTTAATATAAATAATGTAAAATCATCTGGATCTCTTCTAAGGATGGACTTTCCACAAGGATCAATTCTTGGTCCCCTTTTTTTTCTTCTTTATATTAACAATCTGCTTTTTTATGTGAAAAACCTATGTGATATTGTACTTTTCGCAGATGACCTCTTTAATATTTAAAGTTGATAGGTACAAAATAAACTATGACGAAATGAATAGTGCATTATCGTATATTCTTCGTTGGTTTGATATTAACAATCTAATGTTAATAATTGTATTGAGTTAGCTTAACCAAATGTGAAAAAACATAATTTTAGTCTTGTAATTAAAGAAGAAAATCACAATGTAACTTGCGGATATATTCAGCTCCGCCACGTCCGCAATTAAAAAAGTAAGACAAATGATAGACGTTGAAACTGCCCGTCTAGTTTACTATTTTCATAATGCTTTGAGATCTATTTATAACCTTAGAGCTCGAAATTGTTCTATAATATTCTGTTTGTCCGACTGCATATACAATGTCATAGTAAAAACAGACATACGATAGGAACGGAGAAATAAAGTTAAGCTTATTACGCCAAATTTTCGCCTATAAAAAGTAAATAAATCTTTTATGGGTCTGAGTATACGTGTACATCTTAAAAGTACATAATGTATTCTAAAATTGCCACTACACATAGCCGGACAACAAAGTGATTCCGTATTTTGCGTTCCGTTTTTTCGTTACTGAGGTACGGAACCGTAAAATATGAAAAAAAGTATGTTATGAAATCTTGAAACGTACCCAAAGCTTTGTTACAATGACTAATTTGACGTCCCTTTCTTATCTGTGAAGTTGCGAATAGCAAAGTCCCCTTTGCAATCACCGCACCACCTAATACAACAGCGAACACAAAAATATACGCCAAAAACTTAAGAGCTTTTACACTGAAGTCTATCCACCGTGTTGAAGCCATAGAACCGCTCTCTTTTTTGACTGGTATTTCTCGAAATAGATTCCATCCTTTCGTTTCTTGAGCTGTCCTTTGACTGTAATAAATAAAAATATTTTACATGGCCTCACCAGAAATTATCAAAAAATAAGTTATCAAAAAATTATCAAAAAATAAGTTATGAATGCAGTACAAATGCAGTCCACTCGGGCGAACTCGGGCGAACGGAGTAGGTTATAAATTCAACTCTATTGTTTTTATGTTTGTTACCTCAGAACTGGGTGAACCGATTTTAATGATTCTTTTTTTATTTGAAAAGCAGTGTTTCCTGTCCCGTTTTAATTTGATCAAATAGACGCGTGTAGATAGTGTAGATAGTACGCGTGGGACAAATAGACGAATAACCCAATATCTCGCTCTCCTTTTTAGATGATTCTTGTTTTATTGGAAAGGATGTATCCTTTTCAATAAAAAAATAATCATTCAAGGGTAGTTTGATCAAAGTTTGGTTAATTTCTGATTATAAGATCCAATTAAAATTGAAGAAGTCGGTTTTTCTTTATTATCTATATATATATATATATATATATATATATATATATATATATATATATATATATATATATATATATATATATATATATATATATATATATATATATATAAAAGGACATGTACTGACTGACTGAGGTAAGAACAGCAGGTAAGAACGCACGCACAGCCGTAACCGCTGTGCGTAGAAACGTGAAATTTTTACAGATGTTCATTTTCATAATCTGGACATCCATTAAGAAGGGATTTTGAAAAATTTTAATCCTAAAGGGATGAAATTGGGGTTGAGAGTTTGTATAGAAAAAAATTCGGCACATAGAAAAGTCGGCACCGGTTTTTATAAAATTTGAAATTCAGACTCTTAAAAACATTTCATTGAACACGTGTTTCACGGTTTTTTTAGAATTCACCCCCTAAGGATTCAAATAAGGGGTTAAAAGTTTATACAGAAAAATCTTTAAATCGCTACCGATTTTTATACAAATTTAAATTCATACTGTTAAAAATATTTTATAGAACACGTGTTTCGTGGTTTTATTAGAAGTCGCCCCTAAGGGTACAAATACGCGGGCGAAGCTGCGCGTGCCCACTAGTAACTTATAATTATTATCTAAATTCGCGTTATGATAATCAATTCTGTTCGTGAGACCAGACCTATCAGCAATAATACTTTAAATAAATTTATCATCGTCTATTAGCAGAAGTAAAATTTACCTACATGTCGAGTGTCGTTTTTCAGATACTTTCCCATAACCAAAAATATAAAAAATAGGTTCTTGGTCAATTATTCATTCTCAAAACACTGGTATTTTTGTCTAATTTCATGTTTTTTTATTGTTTTCAATTAAATACTTTTAAAATTCCAAAGAAATTACCGTACTAAATATCAAGCATCAAGTATCATGTTACGAGTACTTATGTATATGTACGAGTATGTACGTATATCTAATCAGTAATCTATAAATTGATTGGTACCTAAGCAATGCTTTTGAAAATACCACTATCCTAGATCCTTTGGATATCAATTTTCTGATTCATAACTGTAATACTTTGTACTTTCAGTTTCAATTTTTAAGCTTCACGCTTTATCGAAACCTAGTGTTAAGAAGACACTATTCTCATTAAGATACTTCCGTTCTCGACTTTCCTTCGTATTCTGGAGACATTGCGTGCTGAATGGCGGAATTCAACGCGCTTTACCTCATTAATAAAGCGAGGAAATGTAAATATTAAATATTCTATTCTCAAGTGCGAAACGAATCCAGAACTGTGCCGCTACAGCCTCAACTTTCTGTTTATTATTTCTTATTTATAAAAATGAATTTTGTATTACTTAAACAATTTTCTGAAATAAAAATAAAAACCCAATGAAGATAGAATTTCCGTAAGAAAGTTACACCTAATAATACTTATATTATAAAATCTCTTAAGCCAAGTTATTTCGCTGATTAGACTAAACAAATTCTAACTAAAGTACTTCAACCTAAGTAGATACTTAAGGCTTCGCATAAGTGAATAATGAACCCTATATGAGAAAACCTGATTTAAATCATTTTTATTAATTATATATTTTTTAAGACTAGTGCGACAAAATCGACATATGTAACTTTAACGCTTCAAAAAGGCAACTGCCCTCCAGTGAAGCTCGAGTATACAGCTCTTCCTCACTCGCAGTGTTCGATACCTGGGTCTCCATCTACATCGGCGAATGACATGGAATGACCACACAAAGAAGAAAAGAGATGAGCTGAATATCAAATACAAATGTATACTCTGGCTATTGGATTTGACGGAACAGTAAACTATATATAGATCACGGACTGCTCATTTACAAGTCCATTCCAAAATATGTATGGATATACGGCCCCCAACAATGGGGTAGCGCAAGTAAGTCATCACACGCATGCAAAGAATGCAAAACATAATTCTTCGAAAAATCTGTAGTGTTCAATGGTATGTCACTAATGCAAAGATCCACCAAAACCTGAATATGCCTACAATAGAGGAAGAAATAGCCAAAGTCACAGAGAGACACAGGGATAGACTAGAAGTTCATCCTAACGCCCTAGCACAGAAGATAATAATAAGTAACTATGTAAAACGCCTCAAAAGGAAAGACATCCTGTAGAGAATTACGAGTAGATGTCGTCACTGGAGGATATACTCTTCATGACAAAGTTCTTTAACAAATTTTCTAAAAGTAATGATAGATATTCCCAGATAAAGAAATAAAAAAATATATGGAAAAGACAACCAGAGAAACTACAGGTTCGTTGCCGGAATTGAGGGTGATAAGAAGGAAACTCATGTCGTCCCTTACGACCACAGCGACTACGGTATGATGCAAAAAATATAACTTAAATAAAATTATATTTAAGTTTGAAGCCGAGGTATTGCAGATAGGCTGTGTCGCTTGGTCTGGCAATCTAAGTCTCCGTCAGATAATAAGGCCGGCCGTGCCGCCTTAAGATGATGATGGACGGCATTTAAGTCAGGATACATCTGATGTTACAAAAGTCCAAATCAAGTGTGGTAGGGGCTGCCGTAATTATAATAAAAGTTATCACATTATTTGCGATTAAATATATAATTTTCGCTTTTTAAGGCAGGTAAAGATTAATGTATGAATTTTTCTCTTTGTGCTAATTTACCAAAAAATCTATTTATTTGTCAAGTCTTTTCTTAAAGTTTTTAAAGTCTATGCTAGTAGTATGGACATTTTTTTTTGGTTGATTATAATTTTACATAATTATTAAAGACACAATTTTCATATTATAGGATTCTTATACTTCCTATTCAATTGCTAGTATTCAATGAACCTAAGACGAGTAAAGAAAACGAGAATGAAATAATATCATACTCCAAATCATCATTGTCATCGTAAAGTGGCTGGAATTCTGCGTCGGACAGATCTGATTCTTCGTCTGCAACTCCCTTCAATCCTGCATTTGGTGACTTAGCCATGGAACGTTCTGTAAAGAATTTAATTATACAATACATATTTTATTTTCTTTGAAAATAACTGCAAAAATAGTATTTTCTTTGTTTTATATTAAACAAATTATTATACGTAACCAAATCATTATACATGTATATTTCACGCGCCTATATCCCCAGGGCTGGGTTTATTTTTTTTATCAGCTTCACGTTATATCTACTTTCCGCCGTATTTATCGAGACAATGCGTGTTGAATGGCGGAACTTAACGCCGGGCTTTTGAGAGCCAGAGCGAAGAAATGAAAATATTAATAAATAATAATTAATTCTTCCGAGTGGGGATGGAACCCACAACTCTCGCGTTACAGTCACACCCTTGAGTTCCTGCGCCACGATGGCCTCAGAGTCTATTATTAACATTTAATAAAGATATGTGTATGTAGGTAAAGTAAGATTAGTTAGTTACTACCAGTTCAAACTAAGCAATCATACCTTTTCGTGATCTGACTCAATTTGCACTATTTACAACACTATTGTCAAACATAACTTTGATTGATGAACGACCATGAACTGTATAATTTAACATTCTACTATAATATTCCAAAATCAATGAATAAATAATCCTTACTTACAAAGCAAAGTAGCCTTTGACGCTGAGATGCGTTATTGTGCACCTATATGTATTAGTACCTATCTATACACATATTTTAAAGCGTGTAATCTGAGAGGATATTGTTTTGGATTAACAAAAATACTTGTCTAGGATTGTCTCCACGATAATATTTTGGATGTAACCCATTGTACTTGCGGTCAGAGTTACCGGAATCTTAGATTGTTTCAAGTGTTACACATAACTCTTAGTTATATATATGTGTGTATAAGTATCTGTGGGACCATACGGACAGAGTCACAAGCAAAATCTGATAATCATAAAATTACTTAAGAGTAATATACAGGGAGGTCTGGTTATATAAAACATCGAATATTACTAATACCTTTATTTGTCAAATATTAAATTACATTTTAAAATATATAACTTAAAAAGATCCAGTCTTTATAAAAATAAATAAGAAGAAAATATAATTATCTTAAAAGAGTAATAGACAAAACTTTGATAGCAATTATAAAAGGTTTGCTTTTCAATTTCGCATTACTCTGAAATTCGTTACCATACATTCAGCCTTTTGAAGCCCTATAAATACTTAATACACATTTATCAACTTTACTTCAAAATAATTTTCTAATTTCTACTACATTTTTCTCCTGTTCGCTATTTTTCACGGACCGTAGTAGGCAGAGAACCAAGTATTAACTTCGTTCTCAGATTTTTGCCCTATAACTAGACGTTACATGATATGTGGCGAATTTTAACGCTGCGCTTTGTCTTTCCAGAGCAAGTAAATGAAATAACTTAAACATAATCATTCCACCGAATGGGGAACGTGTCCACAATCAACATGTTTACGATCAGACGTAATTCTAATGTAAACCATACAATAAATTCGTGAACATTCGAGAAATTTACTGTATCATATACATACAATTAATTAGATATAATAATTTAACATTATGAAATACCTACGTAAGAAACTTGTGAGAATACTACGACGCAATACATTTGAAGCACTTTTACTCATAGATTTGAAGTACTAAACAGCAATTAATTATACGTATACATATATATAGACAGATGATATAAGAAAGTTAATATTTTGAAGTAAATTGCTACATTTTACTTGATGCCAACGACATTAGGTTTTATCATTTGTAGAATTAATTCTGTTATAAATATATTAATTTTAAAATAATAATAAAAAATGGTATACTTTAAATTAAATCAACTATTACTTTGAATATAAAACATGAATGTTTTATAACTTGTTTTCTTTTAGCTCTTACGCGGCTATGTATAATATTTGTTTACAAAATATTAATGACTTTTAGCAACTAACTAAAAATGCGTATTATTTAGCAAAATAATAAACAAAATAAACATACCTTTTAAAATATAGAATAAATTAAAGAGACATCACTGTGAAATAAATCACTGTTGCGGATTCCCATGCACAATTTATATATTATAATGTATAATTATATAGTATTATCGGAACACGACGATCACTGACTGAACTTGTTTGTCACTCAACAATACCAAATGAATAATTTCAAAGCATCATGTTATCAGAACGTCATTATAAATTATCATCAGATTATAAATATATCAATGATAACTGATCATTGATGACCGTGATTTTCTATGTTCTAAGGAAGCGACATTGGCGAGATCTTATCAGGCGTATATTAATAAATTCTGACAAATTTAATTATAGTACGAAAATATTGTTTGGTTGTTTATTTCAATTTAACCTGCATAAAAACCATGGATTGTATAAATATTTATGGTCAATGGGAGTCCCCGTCGTAAGCTGATAACGAATAGAATATATACTTTACACGTTACTTGAACAATAGTAGGTAATAACCAAGACAAAATAATGAAATTACTTTTAACAAATAATAAGATAAACGGTTTTCTTTAATCTTATCGATATTTTATATTTATATACACATGAGTGTATACGTACGTAGCTGAAATATATATTGTTTTTAAGAAATTATGTTGTAAAAAAATGCAAATATACAATTAATTAGTACTTAAATTATGTCAATTTTCATACTATGCCATCTTTGATATATTTAAAATTTTATGCAATTTTATTGGGCACAAATTAGTAACTAAAATTGGCCAAAATTTTGTCATGTTATCTTAAAAAAACAGAAATGTAATTTAAAAGTAACAAAAATGCAATTAAATTTATTTTTTAATTAAATTGAAAGTGCCACTTATCACTTCAATTCAATACGCATGATTCTTTGAAATTAAACTTACAGTAAAAATGTTACCTTAAAAAAGCTGCACATAATCACTAATAATATTAACAAGGAGTACTAATTTTCATTTTCGTTAGCCATACTTTTTGGGTTGCTATAATCCTGGGTTTTACTATAATCTACTACATCATCCATTTTGGAGAAATTACCCATCGCTACTTGAGCGATTGTGTCTGCTATGCTGGCTGCACTTGAGTAAGACAGCGGCGTCGATATTTTGGGCAGCTCTTCCTCACTTATTTTACGACTTTGACTATAATCTGCCACATAATCTGGCAAAGTTGTTTTCTTTGTTAGTTCCAGCATTTGATTCAGGAATGGATCTCCTCCGATTCGAGGTGAAGAACTAATCTGAGGGTAGTCCATCTGCGATTCAGATGTAGATTTAGATGACTCACTTTTCGATGTGATAATGTCAGAGTGCTTAACGGATTCAATAGAGGGATCCTTGCCTTTACCAATACTTCCAAAATCTGGTGGCAGATAATCTTTGCTGCTACTTTTCAACAAGTCGTGTGGACTTTTCATCATCATATTCTGATCTAGACCGGCTTTAGAAGAGATTGGACTACTACTTGAAAGTGGTTTAAGAAGTGATTCTTGCATTTTCAGCAAAGACGGCGACAAGAACATATTGTTGGCGGCGAGAGTGGATTTGGACATCGGGTCGGGTATGCCCAGTATACCTGCGCTGGAGTACTTACTAGCTGAGAACAATGCGTTCGCTATATCTGCTGAACTCATCATAAGATTGGACGCAATACTCGCGGGTATGGGAGCAGCAGATGTAGTGCAACTCGTAGATGTACTAGTTGATGTTTTCTCATACACCATATTACTGGAAAGATTTTGTAGCGAAGCTGCATATGAAGGTAAATCGGGAAGCTTTGAAGATGGCAGACCAGCTAAATTGGATGCGCCTAAGCCTGGGGTAAAACCTGCAAGCATACTATTTGCAGCCGCTAAATTTTCTAGGCCCGTTGCTCCAAGTGAAAGCGGCATATTAGAAGACCCTAAACCTAAGGCCATGCTTGTTAACATATCCAATCCAGTTGGATAGGCAGGCAGAGATGATGTTGTGGATTTCGATGGTTTCGAGGAGTTCGGCAGCACCGGGATGTTTAATGGCGGTGTTTCAAATTTATGTGGCGACACTGATCCTATAGCAGATGATACATTTATTGGTGGGATCCCAACTGGCCTACTGACCATTTGCTGTAATGTACTGACTGAAGGGAAATTAGGCACAGAAGATGAGCTAGGTTTAGATGCAGGTATTGGTTGTGGAACAGCAAGTAGCGCGTCCAGATCCATTTTATCGTCATTCTCTGATGAGCAACCTAATTCATCTCTAATAAAGTGCCATAACAACCCATCACTTTGTTCCCGAGGAAATTTTGGTGTTAAAGTGCACTTTAATTTATCCAAAAACATTATATCAGGTTTGAAGCTTTCTTTAAAGTTAATAAATGCTTCATCCATGTATGTGATATAATATTTAATACTTTTCTTTATTTGCTCCATTGCATGAGTCGAGAGATGACTGTCATGTACCATATTGTATTGTAGTAAAAGTGGGCGTGGATATTCTGTAGGCCGTTGTTCAGGTGGGGGCATCACCCAAAAGAATGTTAAAGAAGATTCCAGAACTGGACTCTCAGGGTTATAAGGTGCTGAAATAAAAAAATGCACTATTACTTCCATTATTACAAAATGGTAAGTCCTTGTTTTATAATGAATGAAAAACTACTTAGAAAGATTTGAACTTGCGTCATTGAAGGTTGTTCAACTGCTATAGTCATGTTTACACAAACATATATTATATGAATTCGTGGCAAAAATATTTTCGTATTGTTCATACAAAGTGTTTTTTTAGGTATAATTTTTTATTTATAATATGTATGTGCCGTTTTCGTTATTGATGTTATCGATGACTTGTTGCCATCTTATGGGTAGGGCCATGGTCCCATGTCTGTAGAAATTTTGAGATTTTTGATTAAAAAAATCTGACAGGTAGTGTTCATGGTGTTCTTTTAAGGTTAGCTTTATGCTTCCTAAAGAGTTCCACAATGACCGAAACAGGCGGAAATCTGATGGAGCAAGGTCAGGGCTATACGGAGGATGCATCAACACATTCCAGCCAAGCTCTCCCAGTTTTTGCTACGTGGCTATAGATGAGTGCGGTCTGACGTTGTCATGGTGGAACACCACGCCTTTCCTTTTCACCAGCTCGAGCCAGTTTTCCTCAATAGCTTTTTTTAACCTCATCAGCTGCTGACAGTAAAGATCAGGATCGATCGTGGACGATTCCTTTCCAATCCCACCATACACTTAACATCATTTTGTTCCGAGTCAGGCTGGGCTTGCTTGTCACGGTCTGTGGGGCTTGTCCATGCTTCGACCATGATCTTTTTCGCACATTCTTATCTTAAGTCACCCATTTTTCATCACCCGTAATCAACTGTTTAAGTAATGGTTCAGAATTGTTACGTTTCAACAAAGAATCGCAAATGGAAACACGTTGCGTTAGGTTTCTCTCAGTAAGATCATGTGGTACCCAAATGTGAAGTTTTTTCTTGTACCCAGATTTTCGTAAATAATGTAAAACTGTTTTATGATCAACATCCAGTTCTTCACCAATGTCGTAGTTCGATCTTGCTCCACTTTCTCAAAAATGGATCTAATTTTATCTGTGACTTGAAACGCTTGAACCACATTTGTGCTACTCTTATTGATACCGCATTAAGTAAATTTTATTCGCGACGTTCGTCGCATTTTTACCTTTTTTGTAATAAAACTTTAAAATGTACCGAATTTCTTCGTCACATACGTTCGATTTGCTTGCTTGAAAAACGATTTAAAAATGGCGGGAACAAGTTTTTTTTATTTATTGCATCTTCAGATTATTACATTTAATGGCATTAAATCAGCCAGTTACATTTAGTACAGCTGAATAGGTTTGATTACTTATAATGTATCCAAAATACGAAAATACTTTTGCCAAGACCTATTATGTAAAATATTTACAGCAATTAGCATATTTTTCTTATAGAATTTAATGCTCCATACATTATATTACATTTATGTTAAACAGTTACAAATAGATATATTCTTTCAACTCAGTGCTGCAAAGCAGGAATTTAACAAGAATTTAAATACAGTAAAAATATATAGATCAGCTTCCAGCAGTATCCCGCATATAGCGGGGTAGACAGAGGGATCCTAGTGTAAAGACAGACGTTATTGCCTCGAGTGAGGATCTAACCCATGACCGTCATGTTACAGTCACACCTTTGTGGCCCTGCACCATGACAGTTACAAATATATATTTAATATATATGTAATTAATATATTGAAAATATATTTTTTATTATATTTAAATTTATTAAGAATTTTGAAAAAGAATATTATTCTACAATTAAAATTAATATAAGTATCCAAAATATAAAAATTTAAATACACAAAACCATACTTACAGCATATAACACCAATACAGGGTATATATGATATTTCTGAAGGGCCTCTTAACTTTATTTGGTATTCCAACTGACTATCACAGTCCCTCAAGCTGGGCATTGCCGGGTTGGTTGGATGTGAATGATACCAGCCTAGCAATGTAAGCCCTAATTTTTCTATCTCCATTTGTATTTCTAATTCCACTAAAACTCGTGGCCTTGAGTCCTTCTTTGTTATTAGACATGGAAATGTATGAGTTATCATCACGTCTGAAATAATATTTTAAGGGTGTATTTGTAACTATTCATATAATATGTTCATATAATATATGAAATCTTAATAGCAATACTTGTTCACTATGAACATATGATGATCATTGATCACTATGATATTCAAAAACATAATAATCAACAATATCTGGCACGCTCAAAACGCCATTAATTAAGAAATTAATCAATCAACATTATATTAAAAAAACAATTTAATTTCAGTGTAATGGTATATCTATCAAATAGCAATATATATTAGGCAGTTGTAATAGAAAAATAACATTAATTAGAATAAAGGTTTGTTTGAATGTGTTTTTATGTAAAATAGTTACTGAATAAAGAAATTATAATCACAATTATATACTTACTATGGTTATTTAAATCCCAAGTTCCTGCAACATAACCATATACTTCCTCTTTCTTCAAGTGACAGTGAATATCAAGTACAAGTAAAGCATTAGAGCTTACAGATACCAGAAAAGGTTGAACTTTCCCAGCTGATGAAAATGATACTGCTTCAATAAGCATGTTTGAATCACTGAAATAAAATGATTTATTTGTAATAATAATTATACTTAGTTATAGATTATTTACTTATAATAATGTAATACACATGAAAAAAAAAAAAGCTTTAGACTTTTTCCCAAATAGTAGGATAAGGTAAGGTAAGAAGAGTACTAAGAAGGTAAGAAATGTAGGTGTTAATACATCACTTTCTTCCAATTTTTTTAAAAATTGTGTGTTGAGTGGTGGAATTCAATGCCATGACACATCTACTAAAGAAAGGAGTTGAAAATAGTTTAAATATTCATCCGAATGGAGTTAGAAGCCACAACCATTGTATTTATAGTCAGATGCTATACGACTGCCCCATAAAGGTGTCAATAGATTTAAAGTGACCTTTCAAAAGAGTTTTAACAAATTATTGCTGTTCAATCTCAATATAATATTTATTTTAAATTGTGAATAAATTAAAATTAAAAATCAAATCAGCTTCACACTGTATCTAGCACACAGCAGGGTAGGCAGAGGGAACCTAGTGTTAAGACACTCCGTTCCCCACTTTCTGCTGAAAATAATAAATATATACTTAGATCAAAATAAAATAAATTCAAATTACAGAAAATAAATTATGAGCATGGCTCATTGAAATGGGATGGAAAGAAAAGAAAAAATGGAAAGGAAACATGGAATGTATTAAAGAATTACTACAATTGTAGGTTTTAACTCTAAAGCTAGATGACTTACTGTTGCATCATTCTGTTTGGAACAGTGTTATGCTTCATTACAACTCTCTGTGGCGGAGGCTCTGGAGGGCTCTCCACTTCCATTTCTGTCTCTTCTACAAGAAAATAAGATTATTTGTAAACCTAGATAATTTTAAAATAGTTTTATGCATTATATTTAAATTCAGAAATTTATCTATGATCCAAACATATTTTAATTGTTTAAACAATTATTTTATTTGCATTCTATTCATTGCAAAAGAGACAAGAATTTATGTATCCAATTCATACACAAAGCTCAGTGTTAGGTTCACCACGCATTAGGAACCTGAATTTAAGAACTGTGTAATGAGTGGCAGAAGACATTTTGTTTACCAAAGCTGGCAAATGAAAATAATTCATTTCAGTAGAGATCAATCCACAACCATCACATCTACATTCACACTTGCCCATTAAACAATAATGTCTTTATATTTTCATAAGTATACGATAGATTTAGCTAGAAACAATATATTTATTGAGTAAAAAAAAGTGACAATGAAATTACCATCACTATGCATATTTTCTCTTTGCAATTGCTTCTTACGAAGGTATGTAGCTTTAATGGTATCAAGCTTTTTACCCCTGTACTTTACAGAAGCCCATCCACAGCCAGATCTTTTATCAGGGTTAATAATTCTTTTGCAATGAATTGCCCAAGCCGAGGGAGAGCAAAAAATTGTTTCAGTTTCATGTGATTTGATTTTACCATCAGCTTGCAGGTCTCCAACAAATTTTTGACCCTAGTGTATAATAAAACTACATAAAATTATATTTTCTAAAATTTACCAATTAATTCAGCTTACAATTTAGAATTAGGCAATCAAACTTGTTATAGTATAAGTATATCAAGTTTGTTATAATAAAGTAAATTACCAAATATTCTATAGTCATTGCAGCTGTTCCTGGCTCCAACATTTTATCTTCTAAGAGCATTTGCAAAGTTACTCCTCTACCAGGCATAGATTTGCTCCCTGGCTGAGTTTCAGACTCCTGAATAATAATAAAATATTTTTCAGTTCATAAAAATATAGTACATCTTATTAAATTAAAATATAAAATTCAATAAATTAAATGTTTAAATTAATTTGCCTTCTACACCTCATCAGAAAAATCCTCCCCGCTTGCAATTTCTTCTTTATCATCGAATGCAGATTCTTTTTGAATTTCATTTTGGTTTTCTTTCTTAGCTTCTTCAGCAGAATTATCAGGTTTCGCCGATTCTGATGGTGTAGATGAAAAGTTATTGTTTCCAGACATTAAAGCTGCGGCCAATTGCGATGTTTGTAGGTCCATGTTTATCAAATTATTGTTCTATTTACTAATTTTAATAAGCAAACGCTTAACATTAACAACAAACGCAATCCCTCATAATCACAAAAGTCAAACAAAACCACAGAATGCATATACCCAAAAGAAACAAAACCACAGAATGCCGCAGATTACAAATTTGGAAACGAAGTTTTAAGGTCAGTGTTCAATCAATCAAAATTATGCACAGATGGCTGGGGGCACAGTAATCTGGGGTGAAAAAATGTCAATAAAGTAAAAACTTGTTTGTTATAATAAAAATAAATCTTGGTGTCAAATTTACGCAAAAAATTTTGAACGTTTTGGAAATACATTTAAACAAATAGACATTGAATACAAAGTCATGATCAAATAATAAATAATAAAGAGATATTGAACTTACCTACATTTGTAACAAAGTAATCTGAACAATGGTTGTATTTTAGTAAAATTTTGTCATTTGAACACACCTCAATTTAATTTCTTTTTTACTGTAGGCCACACTCATTCTTAATTATCACTTAGCATACAATATGTAATATTGGTTTTTGTCTGTATTTTTGATTAGGAGTGCCGAAATTTTTAATTTTCACCTCTTACTAAATGTGGTGTAATCAAAATGTAATAATTCAGTATGAGACGTACAGCTATGATGTATATTGAATTATAACTTAAAGCAATGATGATTTTGTAAAATCAAAATTTACCAAAATAGACAATAATATTTGTTAACGTCAAAACAACGAAATTCGACAATGGCTATTGTAAAAACTCCAATATTAAAAGTTATTCTATGTGGTGAATATGGTGTTGGAAAAAGCTCTATATTTCGTCGATTCATTAATAATACTTTTATGCCCAATTCTGACAGAAGGTCAACCTTAGGGCTGGATCACTTCGAGAAAATGTACCGGGTGGGAGACAAAGATGTCAAGGTTATTTGCTTATTTGATTATGTATACATATTAATAAATATTTAATTAGCAGTTTTTATAGCTAAAAGTAAATTTTAGTTACAGTTATGGGATACTGGCGGAATGGAAAGAATAGCGTCTGTTACATCTAGCTACTACAAATACGCTGAGGCGGCTATTCTTGTATTTTCTTTGGACAATGCTTCTTCATTTCATGTATTAAGCCAACATCTCCTCGATATCGTGACGTATGCTGAAAATGCGAAAATATATTTGTGTGGTAATAAATCAGATTTAGAAGGAATATGTCCCCAAGTTACAGACACTGATATAGAAAATTTTTGGTAAATATATTATTATATCGCTTTTATTAAGTTACATGTTGCTTAAAACGATAATTATCCATAACCTGACAAGATTTTTTTTTTAGCGAACAGTGTCATAACCTCATCAGCACTACTTATAAAACATCTTGTAAAAGTGGCCAAGGCTTGGATGAAATGTTCACAGATATTGCTCAACAGTTAGTTGAGTCAACTAGATCCAGAATCGAGCTTCAGCGCTTAGATCACAATAGCTTCAAAATAACAAATCCTGAACCCCCGGATGAGCCGTCCTGTAGTTGTTAATTTTTATATACTAAAGATGATGAGTTGCTCAGACTAATATACATGATATTTTCTTTTTACTACATTTTTACGTAATATATTCAAAAAATATGCATAACAATAGTGGCATTATGAATACAAAATTATTTTTGTTAGGAAAATGTTAAGTATATATAATAAGCTAACAACCTATCATTTTTAACCATCTTGTGTTTTTAAACTACAGTTCTTTAATTACCAGTATTTACAAGGCTTGGCTTTATCCAGTCATTTTGGTGATGTTCACTGAAGTTCTGCTCAGTTTTTGAACTTATTATACAATGCAAAATATATTTAAACAGTGCTATTTTGAATGCTAGAATATAAACATTGAATAAATACCAATATTGTTTTGGAAATAATAAAAAAATTTTGTTAATTCAGTTTAGGGTTGACTAAAAAAAAGTAATATTTATACTGTACAGTAAAACACATACCAAGCATTAAGTGAAAAATCTTAGAAGATTTGAAACAACAAATAGTTGATAATTATTGTATAATTGAATTTTTTAAGTATTTATATGATAAATAGTTGATTTCATTTTAACACTATGCATATGCTCTGCAGTCTGTTTATTTTGTTAAACATGATTATTTTAGATGTAAATATAGTCTCAAAGTTGTAATCTCTGTGGTTAATAAATTTTAAGCAATAGCACAAATAATTATTGTAACTTCTGTTTCTGAAGTATTTTCTGCAGTTCTGAAGTATTTGATTGTATCAATGAAGTATTACTTTATATTGTATGTTTTGTTTACATTTCTTTTAGGCATTACATACATAGATCTTATATATTTAAGTACCTGAAACTTCTTTCATTTCAAATAGACTTAAAACCATATCATAGATGTGTGTTATTTTAATAACTGCAATTCACAGTAAATATTGTATTGCATAATAATTATTTTTAAGTTTTTCTCTAAGTCATTATTTTATTTATTTACTCTTATAATAACATAACATGTCAGTATATGCAGTATGATTAATGAATATTGAATCGCAAATTTATATTTTACCATGTGACTAATACTATTAACAATAATATATAATATCATTTTAAATATCAATAGGTTAAAGTTAAATTCCATAAGGTTCAAATGAGTAAAATGAACATGATATTGTAGATTTTTATATTTTTACAAAAAAAAATATCCAATATTATATAGCTTAATTCTTTTAAATAGCAAGAAAAGAATGTATAAACTTTGTAAAACTGTACTGAACTTTATAAATGTTTAAAGAAAATGTCAAACATTTAGTGGCTGTTGTGGTGGAGCAGCACAGTGTCTGACTGTAAGTTGTCAATTTAATTTCTACTTGTGGGGAATGGATTATTTTAATTTCCTTACTCAGGTAACAAGACAAAAAGTGACATTGAGTTCTACCAGTCAAAGGGTAATGTTTCAAAATTGTGGTAAACTAAATGTCTTAACACTGTTCTCTTTTCCAGCAGGATAGGCAGGACACAGTGTGAAGCTAAAAAATAAAAAACACATTGAGATTTAAACTGTATGGTTTTGCTCTACTTTATAATTAATTATGTTGTTTATCAACAGTGGTGCAGCTTTTAGTTAAATATACTCACCATACTTTTCTCTATTATTAAAAGTATTGTAGACAATTCATAATTTATTTTGTTGTTATTTGTAAGCCATAATTTTAAGAGCTGGAAATAGCTTTAATTTTGCTTAATTCATTTTGCAATTGCATTTTATTTAACAGTGGTTGTGTGGCATGGCAAACCTTGTATTTATTCTACAGTATCACTTTGATAATAAGTATTTAACTGTTAACTGTAATCTCGTAGCATATTTAACAAGTATTTTTTAATTAAAATCAGTAATTCATCGCTTTAATTATGTTTTGTTAATTTTCCACCTTAAATTACTATAATTATGCATATCGTACGAAGATTTGCAGCTAGCTGTATTATTTATAACAAACCGGCCAGTTTCACCGGTTAGGAAAAAAAGTTTCAGATAGTAATCTAATAGTCAATCTTACAGACAGCTTGAAAATACAACATAGCTGTTTCTTATATTTTTAAGAATAATTTTATCATTAATGAACGATAATAATAGATAGCAATTCATATATAAAAACAAAAATCCTATCATATATAAAAATAAAACTAAAAAGAAAATAAACAAGCCCAATAGTTTATTAGGATTAATGGACCTCTTTAAATTATGTGGGGTTCCTGGTAAAGATTTTATTGATTGAAGAATTACTTATAGGTCCCGACTGTTAATCCTAATAAACTATTTTATACAACTGTTCTACTGTATTGGCTAAATCTTTAGCTTTCAATTTGTATAATGTCAAAAACACCGAGATTTTAAGATCGGAAATCGGGATCGGAGGTCACGCGCACTTACAGTTTACCTAAATACCGTATAGTTAAACATTTTTATTTAAATACATCAAATTTTGCGAGCAATATCAAATTAAATTCCAAAGGACTTAAATTATTAAAAGAAGTCGGCGTGGCGCAGAGGATAACCGTGTGACTTTAAACACGACAGTTGTGGGTTCAGTTGCCACTAGGGGAAATTAATTATAATTTATTATTAATATTTTGAGGCCAGTCGTAGCACAGGTTTACACTCTAAAAAACTGTACACGCGACTGCTTGTTTGTTTTGGCTTCGGCACCCACTCGAAGAAATTAAATATTTATTTAAATTTCCATTTTCTTCGCTCTGGTGTCGAAGCAAATCGCGGCGTTGAATTTCGCTATTTAACACTGAGTGCTGAATGCAGAATACGGCGGAAAGGGGAACGGAGTGTCTTAATACTAGGTTCCCTTTGCTTATCTTGCTGTGTACGGATACAGCGCGAAGGCGATTTGATTTGATTTAATATTTTCATTTCTTCGCTTTGGTAACAAGAGAAAGGGTGGCATTGAGAGCGTTACCACCCAATACGCAATGCCTCGAAAGCGGAATCTTAATACTAGATTCCCTGTGCATCATCTGCTGTATGCGGGATATTAGATATAGCGTAAAGCTGAAAAAAAACTTAAATTACTATTTACCTATGTCTATCTATACATCTACACATATAAATGAAATTAAAGAGTCTGTGTATGATATCAACATAACTGTTTTCTTAACATTTTTAATAGTACGGGAGACGAAGAGGGGACTTTCGGGATTTACTCGAGCGCGGCAGATTAATATACTGGGGATTCCTTGTACTCGGTTACGTACTTTCATCAAATATGAGCCCCAAATATATAGTGGCCCGTCTAGGTTAAAGGATCAGATTAGTAAAAAAAATGTATCATCTGAAATTCTCGAGCGCGTCAGATTAAAGTAGAGTAAGTTAGTTACAGCTAAATCGTGTATACTCCACTAATCTGACAATTTGAGAGTGACGTAAAGAAGTGGGAGGGCTACAAAGTTATAAAAAAAAACGTTATCTCGACATTATCGAGGGTGGCCAATTTTTGTTTTATTATGAAGAGAATAATTCAAAGATTACGAAAAATATACAATGTGACGAATTCCACAAGCCGAAGTAATAAATATTGATCGATAAATGCAGCTACGTGTTGCCTATATTCCTCTCTCCATGTGTCAATCGAGTCAGAGGAGGAAGATGATTCTACCGATAAATCTTCGTCGTCAGAATCATAAAAAAATAATAAGATAATTAAATTTTAAAATTTAAGTTCTCAAAAAAAATCAATTATCTTCTTATAAATTTGTAATATTTCTACTTAAAACATACTCTTTTATTTACATTATATTTCTTGAGCTTTTCAATTGATTACGTTCAATGAATTAAAAATTGAGGCCAGTCGTGGCGCAGGGGCACAGAGTGTGTCTGTAAAACCGACTGGTTGTGGTTTCAATCCCCATTCGAGGAGATGAAATATTTATTTAAATTTATATTTCCATTTCTTCGCTCTGGTATCGAGGCAAAATCGCGGCGTTAAGTACTGCCACTCAACACTCAATTTTTTTTTTCAATGTAGCCTTCAAAAATTGGCAGAAAGTGGGGAATAAAGCGTCTGAACATTAGGTTTCCTCTGCCTACTCTAATGTGTGCGGGATACAAAGTAAAACTGATATGTTTATTTTATTTACTTAAAAAAATATTAATAATTGTCAGATTAAGCAAGTCCCTTCAGATAATCGTCAGATTATGAGATAGCACGTCTAGGGCATTAAAATGAACCATATATATCTTAATCTGACCCGCTTGAGTATTTTAAAATGACGATTTTTTTTGCACATTCCAACAATGTTTGCGAGCTTGCGTCACATCCAAACCGTCAGATTATTATACAAGACCTTTTTTTCAGGTTCGCTTAACATCCCCTTAGAAAATCTGACGCGCTCCATGATTTTTATTTTTTTTTTAATTTTTAACTCTTACGTCCACGTCCATCACGGAAACAGTCAGATTAACATATTTACATTTTTAAGAATACGTAGGGATTTAATGATATCAATATCTGACGCGGCCGAGTATGTCCATGCAACAATTTTTTTTTACATTTTTGCACTCCACCGATCAAAAAACATATTGTATGACATTTTTTTCTTGTTATCATCTTCGCAACACAATAGGTCTCTACGACGCTCGAGTAAATCCCGAAAGTCCCCTCTTCGGCTCCCGTACTATAAAGTGTTATTCCACACTTCTAAAATAGAAATACTTCTAAATGAGTATACTTAACTGTTTTTTTTTCAAGTGCATATAGTTATTTATACACGACACCGAAACACAATTAAAAAAAATTTTCATTTTTGTCAGTCTGTTTCCAGACCAGCTGAACCGATTAATATGGGGGTTGTGGAGCAACATAAAGGCTAGAATATACTTAAGTCTAAGTTATCATCGAATTGGGGCACATCAGAATATACTTAATTCTTAGTTATCATCGAATTGCTTTAAGTTTACGGCCGCAAGCCTAGGCTTGAGTTCAGCGGGGGGCGCCCTTGCCGCCGATGACATCGTCGCATGCAACCCCGTAGTACGTGCACTTTCTCAAATTTATATGTATAAATCATATAATCTATCTGTTGGCAAATGCAGCACAATAAAAGAATTATAGGTGGTATGTGGGCGAAAGTGCGAAGGGGCCGCTAATCTCTATATCTTATAAAATCTCTATCTCTATATCTTATAAAATAAGAACGATTTTTTTCTCTGTCTGGCCTTTCTACGTTATCTTCTTCTAAACCACCCAACGGATTTTGATGCGGTTTTCACCATTATGTAGAGTATTTCTCAGGGAAGGATTATATATGGTTTATTATATGTATATTTTATTGTAATTTGACGTAAATATGATAAATGTGTATAAAGTACTACCCGTTCAGACACTTTCACGCATGCGCTGCTTTAATGGTAAGTCCTACATGAAAACAATGTACTAGAGTATTATTCCTCTTAAAAAGATCTACAAAAAAGTCAGCGACAGCATATTCGTATCTTCTAAGGATAACATACAGTGAGCATATTTCTGTCTAAAAATAGTAATTTGAATATATTTTTTATTTTGAGGGATGTTTGTCCATAATGGTATCAATCCTTATCCTTTTAAATACTTTATTAATTTTCTACGTTAAACGAAGATAAAATTTGCTCTTTACACTAATTTGAAATTACGAATAGTTTTAGAGAAAAACGCATTTAATTGTTGACACATCACGCCGGCTATAAACCGCAGTTTTGGCGCAAGTTTTATTTATTACCTTACTCTCAGCATATAAATAAGTATATTAGTTACGTTGGCCATTTAATGTAGATCAAAACTGTCTTTTACTGTTTTTCATTTTAATAAGTACTTTAGAAGTTGTTACAATATCAAAAAATCCTTGCTTTGAACCGGCTCGCCACACGCCATGCGTCCCCCCGCGCCCCGCGACCTTTTGCTTATAGAAGCGCGTCCGCCGCGCCCACCTGCCTCTGTACTGTAGAAAAGTAGATGTAGATGCGATTGTACGTATTGGATAATTGGAGTTTAATATATTTAGTTTCGTCTATTTTGATTAATAGAATAGTAGGTAGTCTTTTGTTCATAATTTCTTCCGTATAAGTATTTTAGTTTAAGAGAACAGTAGGTAGGCTTTTGTTTATCATTTCTTGCGTTTAAGTATCCTTGTTTATTTTGTTTACTCTTTTTCTGTTCTTTTATTATTTTCTTTACCTTTTAAACATAGGAAATGTTTTTAATTTAATTATACCACGACAAAGTCGTTCAAATATAGGTCGTAGAACAAGAAATGCAAATAAAAATCGTTTAAATCTTAGTAATGAAAGCGTATATGAGACGGAAATTAGATAGTAATTTAAATATATTTACTTATTGAGAGGGATGTGTGTCAATACTGATATTAATTCTTACCCTTTTAAATAAGTTATTAATTTTCTACGTTAAACAAAGATAAATTTTGCTTTTTACAATATTTCGAAATTACAAATAGTTTTAGAGAAAAGCTATATCGACTCATGTTATCCCTTACTCTCAGTGTATAAATAAGTATATTAGTTATCTTGGCCATTTAATGTAGATCAAAATGTTGATTAGTAGCACAGATTTGAAATAACGATACTAAAAAATTCTTGCTGTGTAACGGCTCGCCGACTTCCACGCTTCCCCCCGCGCCCTCGACATTTTGCTTATAAAAATGGATCCGCCGCACCCGCCTAGCTTCCCCCGGGCATGGAAGGAGGGCCTGCTCATCATGTTGCCCAAGGCTGGGAAGAGCCCATAGCAGCCTGAGGGGTATCGATCTATAACCCTCCTTTGCGCGGTCTCCAAGCTGTCTGAGAAGTTATTCCTCTCACTTCTCCAGGCGCACATCCACCCATGAAGCGAGCAGTTTGGCGAGCGGGTATACTACTCTGGTTACACTACGCCGTAACAGCGATCAACCGAAAGGAGAGAGCAATAGCAGTCTTCTTCGACGTAGTACGCGTATTCGACCACGTCTGGCACCCGGACCTACTTCATTAAGTGCTCAGGGCCGGCACCCCCTAGCACGTCGCGCATGTCTTTGCCTCCCTGCCTCAGTAACAGGACATTTTTCCTTGAGAGTTAAAAGTTCGAGGTATAGCAGCGACTCGATCGTTGCCGTTGTTCCCCAGAGCAGCATTTTGTCACCTGCTCTCTACGCACTATACACTGATGACATCACATCGCCCTAGCGAGTATCACTCAAAGAGAAATCCTGCAGGTGGTCCAGAACCTCATCTTCCGTCGAGTGACGCAGGCGCCATACTACGTGAGAAACACCTCGCATCACCGCAACCTAAAAATAGAAAGCCTGGAGGTACACATTGGTCGTCTCGCGTCCAACGCATTCCGCTGCGCCAATGTATCGGGTCACCTGCACCTAAGAAGCAGCACTCCGTGGCATATCCGGCCGCCCGAGGTCAGACGTCAGATGACTTCCGAGGGACTTTCCATCCTCCTCCTAAATGCGACTCATGAGCCTTGCATTGATCCTTGGTCGTTTAAGCTGGGCCTCCCTCAGGAAACCGAGGGTCTCACCTGACTGAGTTGACCGCCTAGATGGCATTTGATAATCTTTCCAATCCCGTCCCGCACGCCTCTCTCTGTGTCTGCTCTAGAGCAGGTTATCGCTTGAGACCACGGCCATGGAACCAACGCCCAAATGTCGTTCGGAGCTACTACGGAGATGGACGAGAGAATGCTTCAATTCTGCGCCTGGCTCTATAGCAAAGTAAATTTAGAAGCAATTGCACGTATTTTGGAGTTATCCAATAATTATAATGTATTTCGTTCGTTTTCGCGGCATTGTTGGTTACATCTTTCGTTTAAGTATTTTTGGGTAAGAGAATAGTAGGTAGTCTGTTGTTTATAATTTCTTTCGTTTTAGTTTTCTGTTGTTTGTGTCATTTGTTCAGGTGTGTGTTTTTTAAACAATTGGAACATCCTTATTGGAGCTACGAAAATGTGGGTTGCATTAGGGTTTCAATAATTTTCACATTAGTAATCTTAAGTGCTTTGCAAACAGAGGTACATTATATGAATAATTCAGTAGCTAAAGCGGGCGAAGCCGCGAGCGGGTCGCTAGTATCTTATAAAATAAGAACGATTTTTTTCTCTGTCTGGCCTTTCTACGTTATCTTCTTCTAAACCACCCAACGGATTTTGATGCGGTTTTCACCATTATGTAGAGTATTTCTCAGGGAAGGATTATATATGGTTTATTATATGTATATTTTACTGTAATTTGACATAAATATGATAAATGTGTATAAAGTCCTACCCGTTCAGACACTTTCACGCATGCGCTGCTTTAATGGTAAGTCCTACATGAAAACAATGTACTAGAGTATTATTCCTCTTAATAAGATCTACAAAAAAGTCAGCGACAGCATATTCGTATCTTCTAAGGATAACATACAGTGAGCATATTTCTGTCTAAAAATAGTAATTTGAATATATTTTTTATTTTAAGGGATGTTTGTCCATAATGGTATCAATCCTTACCCTTTTAAATACTTTATTAATTTTCTACGTTAAACGAAGATAAAATTTGCTCTTTACACTAATTTGAAATTACGAATAGTTTTAGAGAAAAACGCATTTAATTGTTGACACATCACGCCGGCTATAAACCGCAGTTTTGGCGCAAGTTTTATTTATTACCTTACTCTCAGCATATAAATAAATATATTAGTTACGTTGGCCATTTAATGGAGATCAAAACTGTCTTTTACTGTTTTTCATTTTAATAAGTACTTTAGAAGTTGTTCCAGTATCAAAAAATCCTTGCTGCGAAACGGCTCGCCACGCGCCATGTGTCCCCCCGCGCCCCGCGACGCGTCCGCCGCGCCCGTCTCTCCGCCTGCCTCTGTAGCGAAGTAGATTTAGATGCGATTGTACGTATTGGATAATTAGAGTTTAATGTATTATTTCAGCGCGATATATTTAGTTTCGTCTTTTTTGATTAATAGAATAGTAGGTAATCTTTTGTTTATCATTTCTTTCGTTTAAGTATCCTGTTGTTTATTTTGTTTACTCTTCTTCTGTTCTTTTATTATTTTTTTTACTTTTTTAAACATTTCCTTTTTTAATTTAATTATGCCACGAAAAAGTCGTTCATAGGTCGTAGAGCAAGAAATGCAAATAAAAATCGTTTAAGTCTTACTAATGAAAGCGTAGAGGAGACGGAAATTAGATGGTAATTCAGTGGCGTAGCTAGGGTATTTGCTGCCTGGTGCGGCTTAGGACTTGATGCCCTTTAAAATGGTCAAAATAATTTCAGATTTCAAAACACACTAGAGTAGATATATAAATTTTTATTGCTTCAAAACTATAATAACTATATATAAGTTATAATGGGGGTATAATGGTGTGTCAAGTGGCGACGAATGCGGCGTTGGAGACCGCCACCCAACACGCCACGAGGTGGAGGACGGAGCTACAAATAGCTACGTGGAATGTAAGAGGAGGTATGAAAAAAAGATGAATGAACTGTTAGATGTGATGGATGATAGAGATTTGGATGTCGTCTGCGTGACTAAGACCTAGCGGAAGGGCAATAACACTACCGATTTACCGGGCAGTCGAGTCGCTTTCTGGGCCGGCGTACCAGAAAACCAGCGGGGCTGTCAAGATGTAGGTGTGCTATTATCCTCTCGATTGGTTAGTGCAACGGTTGAATACAAGGCGATCCACCCGGGACTGCTTTGGATTCGGTTTAAGCTGGGGATAACAAGAATATTCTTGTTAGCGGCGTATGCGCCAGTATCCTCAGCTCATGTATACATGGGAGCGAGCGGAAGGGAAAAGTATGATTGATTTATTCCTAGAGGATCAGCGTATTCGAAGCCAAGTTATAGACACGCGAGTGTTTAGTGGTTCTGAGCTGGGAACAGACCATTATCTAGTCGTTGCTAGAATAAGGGGTCTGTTTGCAGGTTGGCGCAAATACACAAGGTGTCCAAACTTGGAGTCAAATTATCGCATAAGAAACTAGAAACTTCAAGATCCACCGATTAGAGAGGAATATCAAGAAAGAGTTTCCAAGAAGCTAGACAGCAGCGAATCTGAAAATGAAAGTATTGGAGTATGCTGGTAGAACCTTAGGGATTGCATGAAAGAAGCAGCAATAGAGGTATGTGGTAAAGGGAAAAGAAGGAAGGCTTTACCAAAAACCGCGACGAATGGTGGGATGATGAAGTGGAAACTGCTATAGAAAGAAAAAAGAAAGCATGGCAGGATTATAAAGCCTCAGCTAAGGATAAAAGTATGAGAGACATTAAAAAGAAACAGTATAAGCTACAAAATCACCAAACGAAAGTACTAATGAAGATGAAGCGTGAAAAGGCAGAGAATGAAAGAGACGAAAGGTTAACGAACAACTTCAGAGAAAACACGTAGCTTTTCTGACGAGAAGTTAGTGTTTCTCGAGGTTGATTTCGAAGGACGATGAAATTTTAATGGAAGAACCACACATTTTGCAGCGATGGGCGGAATTTTACAAGGAGATGTATGAACGTGATGGAGTCCTCAGTCTCAAGTAACAGCGAAATGTTAAGTCTTGATGTAGCTGATGGCGAAATCAGTATAAAAGAAGTTGAGAATGCAATACGAAGTCTGAAATGTGGTAAGGCAGCGAGAGCAGATGGAGTTATTGCCGAGATGATTGAATATGGTGGGCCACGCATCTTGGACTTGTTCTGGTTTTTGTGCAATTTATGCTGGAAATCAGGGGAGATCCCAGATGATTGGCGAGGTGCGTTCATCGTGCCTTTGTATAAAGGCAAAGGTTCACAGAAAGACTGCGCAAACCATAGGGCTATCAGTTTGATTAGCTTGGGTAGTAAAGTTTATGCTAAAATATTAGCGAGAAGAATGCAGGAGAGATCTGAAAGGCTGTTGTAGGAGGCCCAAGGAGGTTTTAGACCTGGAAGAGGGTGTATCGATCAGATCTTTTCCCTCCGCATGATCACGGAAAAATTTATGGCCGTTAACCAAAAAGTTTTCTGTGCTTTTGTAGACTTGAAAAAGGCGTTTGACAGAGTTGTAAGAGCGAAATTATGGGAGATACTACCCCGGTACAATGTGAGCGGACCCATGCTGCAGGCCGTAAAGTCTCTTTACAGAGATCACTCAGCCTGCGTGCGAGTAGGAGCTGGCGTGTCGCCCTGGTTTGACATCCGATCGGGTGTTAAAAAAGGTTGTGCCATGTCAGCTTGGTTCCGGAGGGCGGCACACAATCGCCGCCTTCCGCCCTAATGAGCCAGAGTCCGCAAGTCACACATAACCCGCTCGAGTCCCCACTCGGGCCTTTATCCGTAACAGGATTTCCTCACAAAAAAAAAATGTCAGCTCGGTTGTTCAATTTGTATTTGGATAGCTGTCTCCATGGAGTGAAACAAAGTAATATGGGAGTGAAAGTTGGCCTGAAGTGAAAGGTGACCTGAATGTGAATTCCCTGCTGTACGCAGATGATGCTTATTGCATCATCAGAATGCGAGTTGCAGGCATTGGTCACCACTCTGAAAGAAGGGTGTGAAAATAATGGTCTAAGCCTCCATGCGAATAAGACAAAGGTTCTGAAATTCATCTGAAGGTCATTTTTGAAAGAAATGCAGAACGGACGCAAAATCTGTGTAAATGGTAAAATATTAGAATAAGTGAATGAAGTGGTATATTTGGGAAGATTGTTCAGTAGAGATGGAAAATACGAGATGGATGTGGAAAGCGTATTGCTGCCGGTAACAAGGTTAACGGAGGCTTAGCTGCATTGATGTGACGGCGAAACGTCAGCACAGCTGCGCGTTTGGCCGTACACAATGCAGTGTTGGTACCGACGCTGTTAAACGACAGCAAAACGTGGTATTACAGAAGAAGAATGAAAGAAAGATGAATGCCGTGGAGATGCGATCTCTTCGTAGGATATGCGGAGTCAGCTTAGCTGATTGAATCCGTAATGAGGCGATACACAGAATGGCAGGTATTAGCGAGGATGTCACGGTGAGAATGAAGAAGAATACGCTCAGCTGGTTTGGGCACGTCGAACGATTAAGTGATGAAATAATGGCAAAAAAGATTTATGATGGACAAGTGAGTGGTAAGAGAGATAGGGGGAGACCTCGGTTGACCTTCGAAAACACAGTATCAAAGATACTGGAGGAAAGTCATATAAAAAGCATGAGGACTCCCCGGAGGGCATGTATGAAGAGGTTGATAACAGTGGACAAGGCGAAAGAGGTATGTAGAGACCGTAGCGTTTGGCGCACCGTTCTCTCTGACTACCTCGCTAGGGATAAAGCGTGAAGCTAAGTTAAGTTAAGTTATAACATTAGATTTTGGTAAAAAATATTGCAAAAATTTAAAACGGAGATTACGCGCTTATTAACTAGCAAAGTCATTAATCACATTTTCAAAATCAATAGTATCGACTAGTTCATGTTCAATTGACATGATAGCGAGATTGTATTTTTCATTTTCATTCTCTTATTTTTCTTGTACATTTCTTGATTCTTGATTGAAAAAAAATTAGAAGAATTGATCGTAGACTTTGATGCCCCTTTCCATTTGTTGCCCGGTGCGACCGCACCGCTCGCACCCCCCCAGCTACGCCACTGTGGTAATTTAAATATATTTTCTTATTGTAAGGGATGTGTGTCCATAATGATATTAATCCTTATCCTTTTAAATAAGTTCTTAATTTTCTACGTTAAACAAAGATAAACTTTGCTCTTTACAATATTTCGAAATTACAAATAGTTTTAGAGAAAAGCTATATCGACTCATGTTTAACCCTTACTTTCAGTATATATATAAGTATAATAGTTACCTTTTGGCCATTTAATATAGATTAAAATGTTGTTTACTGTTTTTCATTTCAATAAGTACTTTAGAAGATTAGTAGCACAGATTTAAAATTACGGTACTAAAAATTCTTGCTGTGGAACGGCTCGCCGCCCACCACGCGTCCCCCCGCGCCCCGCAACCTTTTTTTGCTTATAAAAATGGATCCGCCGCACCCGCCTGGCTTCTTTCCCCCGGGCATGGAAGGAAGGCCTGGTCATCATGTTGCCCAAGGCTGGGAAGAGCCCGCAGCCTGATGGATACCGATCTATAACCCTCCTTAGCGCGGTCGCCAAGCTGTTCGAGAAGTTATTCCTCTCACTTCTCCAGTCGCACATCCACCCGCGAAGCGAACAGTTTGGCAAGCGGGTATACCACTCTGGTTATAATACGCCGCAACAGCCGCGAAAGGAGAGTGCAATAGTAGTCTTAGCGAGTATCACTCAACGAGAAATCCTGCAGGTGATCCAGAACCTCATCCTCCGTCGAGTGACGCAGGCGCCATACTAAGTGAGGAACACCACGCATCATCGCAACATAAAAATAGAAAGGCTGGAGGTACACATTGGCCGTTTCGCGTCCGACGCATACCGCTGCGCCAATGTATCACCTACATCAAAGGAGCAGCACTCCGTGGCATACCCGGCCGCCCGAGGTCAGATGTAAGACTACTTCCGAGGGATTTTTAAACATTTTTAAAGTGTTATTCCACACTTAGGAAAGAAAAATACTTATTTAGAAAACGTACGCTTTAGATGCTAAGAACATAAATAAGTTGTAACAAGCGTATAAAAATTTCGACGTAGCTTGGCGAGAACGCATGGCTTAGTGGTCAGAGCGCCTGGTCGGTTTCCAGGAGGCGCGGGTTCGAGTCCTGCTGCGTTCAAATTTTTATACGTTTTCTAAATAAGTATACTTCCGAGGGACTTTCTATTCTCCTCCAAATCCGACTCTTGAGCCTTGCATTGAACCTTGGTCGTTTAAGATGGGCCTCCCTCAGGAAACCGAGGGTCTCTCCTGACTGAGTTGACCGCCTAGATGGCATTTGATAATCCTTCCAATTTCATGCTGTGTCAACGCCCAGATGTCGTTTGGAGCTACTACAGAGATGGACGAGAGAATGCTTCAATTCTGCGCACTGCTGCTCTAAAGCAAAGTTAATTTAGAAGCGATTGCACGTACTTTGGAGTTATCCAATAATTATAATGTATTTCAACGCGACATAGTTGGTTACATCTTTCGTAGTATTTTTGGAAAAGAGAATAGTAGGTAGTATGTTGTTTATAATTTCTTTCGTTAAAGTTTTTTTTTGTTTGTGTCATTTGTTTAGGTGTGTTTTTTTAAACAATTGGAACATCCTTATTGGAACTACGAAATTTCAATTGGAAATGTGGGTTACATTAGGGCTTAAATAATTTTCACATTAGTAATCTTAAGTGTTTTGCAAACATAGGTACATTACATTAATAATTCAGTAGTTAAAGCGGGCGAAGCCGCAAGCGGGTCGCTAGTTTTATATAAATTGTTAGGTATATTTAATTGGTCCAATCTTTAGTTTTCAATGTTTTGTTTTTTTAATATTATTTGTAAATTATTATTTGTATGATGATAGAAAAACCGCGAGATTATCTGATTATAATACAGACTGAGATTTCAAGATTTAGGATTCTCCAATGTAAGTAAACACTCTTTCAAGCAGCCGCGTACTGCTCGAAATTTCTTAATGTAGTAACTAGATAGATTTGTAGGGCGAAATCGGTAATTATGTGGGAAAAATCACGTTTGCAGTGTTACGGTTTACCTAAATAAATGAGAAATAACTAAACATTTTTGTAATAAATACGAAAATTAAATTGCTACAATACTTAAATTACGATTTACTTAATGAATAACCAAAGAAAATTAATTAATTCATTTTTAGGGTTTTATACCTCAAAAAGAATAAAATGGAACCCTTATAGGATCACTTTTTTGTCTCTCTGTCTGTCTGTCAAGACCACGAGATGAAGTTACTTGAAATTGCGTTTAGGTATCAATCTGAATTTAATATCAGATATTCAGGGCTTACAGTTGTTTGGAGCACAGAAATTATGCCTTTAATACAACGCACTCAAAAGATATGGTCATTTATGTATCCTTTTTGTTTCATTTTGTATGAAATTCACCGCGCAATTAAAACCTATAGTGTGCCGTAGACCTACAGTTATGAAATTTATGACAAAGTAAAACAATGAAAAAAACGAAAAAATCCGAAAAGTAATAAAATATTAGTTTATACTAAATAAGCGTATACGCCCAAACTTAAGTTTGTTAAGTTTATTCGCCGCATAATCTAAATCTATCAGGTATTTTCCAATTACTATCCTGAATTTGGTACAGAACCCTGCGGCGTGTCCGACTCACGCTTGGGCGGTTTTTTCTTTAAATACACTTAAATTAAGCAAGTTGTATCTACTAGATGTGAAACCGAAAATTTAGCTTGTCTGGCAGATAAGGCTGTCCAAGACTATATCACCTAATAGAGAAACGGGCCCTTGTCTCCACAATCCCAAATTTAATATTAATAAAATAAAACTTTCTTTTTTATTTTTAACCAATGCCATGAAATTCACAATAGAAAGTTAATTAAATAAAGTTAATGATGTCTCCCGTATATTCTCCGGCGTATAGATTTGTGGCCATTAGGAAAAATTAACACACCTAGATTTAAGTTTTAGAATTGACACCAACTTATGTACATTTTTGAGGCCGTTGTGGCGCAATTGGATATCATCTAAGGGTAAGAACAATGGCTGTGGGTTCGGTTCCTGAAGGAATGATTTGGCATACAATGACTCGATTTCGAGAAAGTAGAGATCAGTGTCTTGGTGTTAGGGTCTCTTTTCTCTCTTCTACGCAGCTATTCGGGCTAAAGAGTGATAGTAATCATTTTAAAATTAAGACTAAGATTAAGTCATATAAAATATAGCATAAGAATTATTTCAAAATAAATCAGTAGGGGTTTATTTAAATTAAAGATGCATATTGATTTTTTTATCTGCGTGTATCATTTTCCAGTAAATATTATTTTTTTCATAGAATACAACATAAGTTAAACGTGTTTCAATGCTTTACATAGTAATTCTAAATTGTAAAGCACTATATTATTACATGTTTTTGGTGTTCTACAATACATATAACAAGTTTATACAATTGTAGCATATAAAAAATAATAGTATTAACATTTGTTAGACTAGTAACAGCAATGTTATGCAGCAAAGCATATGATATGGAAAAAAGTTAAGAAAGAAAATATTGACATTGTCATTACATTTCTCATTATATTATCACATTACGTAACTTTTATCACAAGTTTGTGTCATCCGCCAAATATCAAAATTATATCGATTTCACAATTGCCAGATCTATTTTTTCTAATTTAAGCTCTAAAAAATTTAAATTTTTATATTTGGAATTTTATGATTAATGCTGTGACCATTGTATTGTTTTCAAATCCACTCCTTCTTGGACCATTTCCCATAGGGGACTCATCTCTCTTAAACGCTCAACATGTCTGATTGTCTTTTCAGCTGTATAGTCTACCTCTTCAATTGTCGTAAATCTTCCTAACCCAAATCTGCAAAACATTTTATAAAAAAAAAAATATAATGTTTCTGTGAAATTTTGTAACAAAGTAAGCATCATTGTTAAAATCAATAAAAATTGTAACAAAACGATAGATTATATTATAATCATATATAAATATATATATAAATAATTACCTGATTGAACTATGGGCAAGATCTTCATCAGTTCCAATAGCTCTTAAAACATATGATGGCTCAAGAGATGCAGAGGTGCAAGCTGAGCCACTTGATAGAGCTACATCCTTCAATGCCATCAATAATGATTCACCTTGGAAACAATGTGTTTATATCAATATACATAAAAAAAAATCTTCATACTGTATCCAACATGTAGCAGGGTAAGTAGAAGGAGCCTAGTGTTAAGACACTTCACACAATATGTTTTCGCACTTTAATGGTGATGAAAATCACTCAACTTATTGGAAGTTTTGAGATAATGAAAAATAAAATGGAACAGTCTATTAAAAAAATTTAATAATAGCCAAAAGCAAATCCAACAAAAAACTATAATATATTGAATCTCTGTTGAGTCTCTTCACCAAGAATGCAAATGGTTTTTTTTTGTCAAGTGATAATTTTTTTTATATTTAGTATCACTTTATCAAGGTCTTTAAGACATTTCTATTATTTTTATTTGTGTTATTAACTGTTTTATTTAACTAAACATTGAAAATATTCTCACCTTCTACATATGCAAATGACAAATTTATGCATCCAGGATATGACTGGTCAGGGTCACCATTTCTTATGACATGTTTCAATCTAGAATATATTTTGTCTAAGAATCTTTGAGATAGTTTCTCCATCCAAGAATGATCATAAGTCATTTCATGTTGAGCTAGTTCACAAGCTGCACCTTTTTTTTAATATTGTAATAAACATATAAATGATAATTAAAATTTTAGTACTAATGAAAAATATTATTTATGTAAATTTAGCTTCACCCTCTCAGCAGGATTGCAGAGGGAGCCTAGTGTTAAGACACTCATACACATAAGTAGTATGCACCTTGAAGCTGACTTCAAGCTTTTTCCCGCATTACAGTTTCAGCAGTCAGAAGAAAATGTTGAAGCACTTGGTTCCCCATTTCCTGACCAATTTTGAGACACTGGATTTTTAAATACAGAACTCAACAACATGCTTTGTCTAGTAAAGGAAAATTAAATAAATTTAAATATAACTATTACCCTGAGTGATAGATGAAACCACAACTATTGCATTTACTATCAAACCCTGTTACACTGTATTAGGATGGCCTCTATAATGAAAAACAATTATATTTTTGTACCTAATCCCACAACTAATGGTGTAGGCACAGTTCCACTTCTCATTCCTCTTTCTTGTCCACCCCCACTTTGGATTGGCTCAACTCGTACTCTAGGTCTGCGTCTGATATAAAGAGCACCTACACCTTTTGGTCCATATATTTTGTGACCAGAAATAGACATAAGATCTATATTCATGCTATTGACATCTAAAGGTACTTTGCCAATAGCTTGTGCTGCATCAGTGTGAAAAAATATATTCTTTTTTTTACATATTGCTCCGATTTCAGCAATTGGTTGTTTGACTCCTACAAAAAGAAAAGTTGAATAAAAATTAACAAAAATTATATTTCTTTCAAAATAGCAATATACACATAAATAAATCATTTTTATACCAATTTCATTATTTACTGTCATTATTGAAACCAAGCTTGTTTCAGATGTAAGTGCTTCCTCCAGTTCTTTTAAATTTATAATTCCATTCTGTCCAACAGGTAAATATGTAATTTTGAAACCTTCTCCTTCAAGTGCTCGGCAGGAATCCAGTACACATTTATGTTCCTGGTTAATAAAGATTATAAGTATTTACTATAGAAAGGGGAAATATCAAATATATTTATCTACTTACTATTTGTGTTGTAACAATATGTTTTTTTCTTGATGCATAAAAATGGGCAACTCCTTTTACAGAAATATTATTTGACTCTGTAGCTCCAGAAGTAAATACTATTTCTTTTGGGTCTGCACCTATGAGGTTAGCTACTTGCTCTCTGGCTTTTTCTACACCTGCCTCACTTTCCCAACCATATGCATGCGTTCGGGAATGTGGATTGCCATGATAGTTTACCAGATATGGCAGCATTGCATCAAGTACTCTAGGATCCTAAAAATAGTTTATTTTAAAACATATTTGACACAAATATAATTTTAGAATTTGTCATAACTTATACTACTTACAACAGGAGTTGTTGCTTGTGCATCGAAATACAGCGGTCGGCCAACTTCTTCATGATTTAAAGAAAATTTTTCATTAACTATAAAAAATGCGACATTATATATAGTAAGCACATTAACAAAATATTATAGAAAAGATAAAATATTTAACGTTAATCGCTATTCTTGTTATAATATTATGAAATTTTTAATATTTACCAGAGTCTGATAAGCATTTTGCTTGAATTAACATGAAAACATTATTTTCTTGTTGTGACCGGTGAAGAAGATTTTTGGAAAGAAAGGGTGTGACATTTTTTAAAACGCGAAACATGTTCGATATTTTTAACTTTGCAATTTAATGGAAAATTGTTTTCTTTATAATGAATGACATCTCCACTATTCTGAAATACAGATTATAACCTAAGTTATTAAAAGTTAAAAATTCAAATTATAGATACGATGCAAGCTATTTAAACTCGATTAAATTTGCCAAATATCGATAGTCAATACATTTTTTATACATGTATTTACTCGAGTAATTGCTACCTAACTATACCTACTTAAATATAGTATTCAAAATTTCACGACAATCCACGAAGAATAGTAATATAAAGTTTATATATCGTGTGTATATGTCTATATTACGTGGATTACATTATATAATGTCGTCGTATATTATATGAATCCGAGGTGTTATCTTAAGGCGACATCGTTTGTACTCATTACTCAAGTCATTACAAGAGTGTTAACGTAACGTTCTAAGGTACTGTTGATTCCGAATTTGATTCCCATGAACTGAGCATTTAAATGGTCATTAATTATATTTATGTAAACACATTATAAAAAAATAACTATGATAGCAATCATATCTTTAGGTTAAATTTAAAACAACATTACTAGTGTGCTGGTAATGTGGATTTAAATGTTAACCTAGACAAAGTTTGTGACTTTTTATAATTTGTTATTAGAAACCAATTGCAAACGCGATATTGTGGGTTCAATCCAGGTAGAATGAATTATATAATTTCGTTTCCCAGCTTTAAGACAACGTGCAGCGTCGAGTTTACATGAATATCGGTGGAAATTAGAACACGGAGTGATTTAAGTCTAACTAGGTTTTCCACCGCTAAATGCTAAAATTTTGTGTAAAATTTAGTATTTTTTTTTTATTTGAATGGTTGATACAAAATTATAAACATAGTATATAAATATTAAAAACTTTTCTATATAATATCGTGTGATTTTTAATATTTAATAATGATTCTAAAACTGATTTATATTTATTTTTTATCAAAACAGAAGTTCATAGGTTATCATGTTTTCATATTTTTGGGTAACATATACCTAACATGATTTTGTGACGAATCGAACTTTCTCATGATTTGTTTGTATGTGAACAAGGCTTGTTATGAACTTCTAAACTAGCACGCTAATTGTTAACTCGAGATAATCGAATGAGTCGCCCATCAAATACCAGTCACATGACATTTAGTTTTTTTGTCATTTTTAGCAGAATTAATGTATACAATTATAAAATAAAATAAGAAACGACCTGAATATAGAATTACTTTTTTATTATTAACTAAATAGAATGCTATTATGTTATATTTTTTTTAATACATTTTCTGAAACTATGCTATAGTGGGTGCAACCAGGCTAATACATCGATATATTAATATATTTTACCGTAATAGTGTATCGGTAATTATTTACATAAATTTTTATATTACTTTGTTTTTTTAGCTTCACGCTGTATAACTAACCTGTCCATTCTTAGTTCGGCTTGAAACGGGAGTCTCGTTCAGTACAGCAGGGTAGGCAGGAGAAACCTGGGAACCCAGACTAAGACTGTTTTATATAATAATATTGTAACTGCAAGTAGTCATAAGAGCCATATGATTACTTATCAATATTGAGAGCTGAAACCTATGTTTCAGCAATGGATGAGAACAGGCTTATTATAAAAATAATTATTTCTAAATTAATACTTTCAGCTATAACAAACTAAAATGTAGAAAATAATATTTTAATTATTTCAAGGTAAAAATAATTTAAGAGCCACTGACAAAATTATTGGTACACACACACTGTTATTTAATATTTACTATTTAAAATATGGAATTTTTGGATTACATAAATATTAATACAAAACTTCAAAAACTACTAAATAAAAAGTAAATAATATTAATTTTATAATTAAAATAATGTATACAAGATTGGCATATTTCAAGAGCAAAATTAAGCTATGCAAGATAAAATGGCATTAAAGGAAGTTTTTTAGAATATGATGATACATTGTAATATATCTGTTGTTCATTTAATTTTACATTTTAATTGAAAACTTAAGGCTTAATAAGCATTTTTTTGTGCTTACAAGAAATAATTATTATAGTAAACATGTAAATAAGACTTAATCAAATATATCATCATAAGTTAATAGTGTACGCTTAGAATCTTTTGGTGGTGGAGGATTTCTTGGTGTAGTAGCTGGTGTCCAAGATCCTGCAGGTTGTGGGGGTTTCTTAGTAAATGTAATTCTCCACCCCTCCTCACACCCATCAAGGGTATTTTGGGCATGTGTGGCCATTTCAACAGTTTCAAATGAAAGATATACCCTGTAATACAAACAGATTGTAAAGACAATATTATATTAAATAAAAAATCTAAAATTATAATATCAATTTAAAAAGATAAATTAGAATTTACTAAATAAGTATTTTTCTTTTCTAAGTGTGGAATAACACTTTAAAAATGTTAAAAACATTTAAAAGGATTGGAGGAAAGGAAAGGGGGAAGTCATCATAGATACTGTATTAATTTCTTTTTGTCATTGATAGTAAGAAAATTGGTAATTCGAAATTTTATATGGTTCTAGTTAATAAGTATATACAGTTTTAATATACCTGATTAGAGACCTCTCTCTGATAGTCTTTCATATAAGTGAAAAAAGACAACCTATTATTCTAGATATTCAACAGTAGGTAAATATATTAAAAATAAGGTAGAAGAATATCATATTACAAACTTACTTATCATCATCAGGTTCTTGGGTATATGTAAATGGTTCGCATGAAGCTAAGCGGCGCCTGACAACTTCCTCAGTAATTTTTGTACCAACAATTTGTAAATATGTTGTTTTACCATTTATATTTGTTATTTCTACAGGATTGTTTCTGGCACTTTTCTCTTCCCTTAAAAAATATAAAGAATATTATTATGAACAAGTAAGTTTTCAATTAATACAAATTAAACAATGAAAATTGTTAAGGCAAACTTATCTTGATTGGTTGTGACTACATATGTTGTGTTGCAACATGATGGCTAACTATCATTGGTATGAAAATTTTTGTCTAACATTTGGCTATCAATCATGGAGCTGGCCTGATATTTTTTATTTGGTATAAAGCCATACAATTTGTTGCAAGCCTATCGATACATATCTATGCTTATAATAACATTATAACATGTACATAGACGATATATGAGAAAAAAGTTTAAAGTTTTTAGAAACAATATAAGTTTTAAAAAGTTAAAATAAAATAATTATTTTTATCTGTTTGTACCAAAAACAATTATTTTTATATGGTTGTCTCTGCAATTATTTATGCTAATGCAGTTTTCACAATTGTATCCTGACAAACTTCCACTAACCTTGACTGTTTCGTTTCATTTTAAACAGTTTATAAAATAAAAAAAAAAATACCTTTTTTTAAGAAGGTTGTTTTACAAAATCACAAGCAAGTCCCTAGTTCTAATATATTTAGAATATAAATTAACTCACTTCTCTCTAGCTGTTACAAATGAGTCATATAAGTATTTAACACGAGGTGCAGATTTTTCTTCAGGTGGTGGTGGTTCTTGCGATGCACTGAAAGGCTGGTACGAAGCGACACCACCAGTTGATCCAGTTGATCCACTAAGCTTACGTTCTCTACCTTTAAAATATTTATAAAGTATTATTTTCAATTTTCAATAAATTTACAGCATAATAAATAAATAAAAAACTACCAGCTCTTGGTCTTTTAAATGTGGCATTTTGTGGTTGAGGTGGAGGGCTTTTGATTGCTTGAATTGCTCCACTTTTGATTAGCTTCCGTGCTATTTCACGAGCATCTCGTGCTTCAGTGGGACGTTTAGGTAAAATTGGTTTTTCAGGTTCTTGCTTAGGTGCTTTTAAGGCTTGAAGAGCTTTTTTCTTTTTTTTTAATTTTTGATACTTTGCTTGAAGCATCAATTCTTCTTCTGTTAAATTAGAGGGAAAATGTAAATACACCATTTTGTAGGCAATTAATGTCGATTGTAAAATATAATTATATACAATAAAGCAAAGTCTTTGTCAGGTTCAGAAAACTAAAATTTATTTAGTTTTTAGGCTGTCAGTGTCAACTGTCAAAACTTGTCAATATGTTTATAGTTTTTAGTTTAGTGCCAGCGGACAGCTTACTGTCCTATTGTCACTATTAAAAAAATAGGAAGTAAGACCAAAAAAAAATCCTATTAGGCTAAAGTAAAAGTACAGTAAAGTAAATTATGTCTATTGTGAAGAAATAATATATTTAGTGATACTAAATAATTATAACTCGATGTACGTACTGATATGATACAAAATTTCAAACCGCAAAATTTGGTAGTTATGCAAATGAAATTTATAGGATCAAAATTAATAATATAAGTTTTATAGCGTAATTATAATACTTAAGTAGAAAAGATTAGTAAAACTATATTTATTCTATCTATTATTTTTATATTATTAAAATTACGTTTGAGCTCATACGCATATCGTCGTTGCGTGTGCACTGTGTATGAGCAGTTTGTTAATACCGCGTAACTTCTTTGATTCTTTACATGTTATTGGTTCATACCAGATCTCACACAATCGAAATTGTTTAATAATAAAACCTCTTTTTGTCATCGTAACGATACCGCACACGATACGAACGGCTCTACCCAGGAATGAGAACAGTACTCCACGTGAGGCAAAACCTAGGCCCTATACAAGGTCAATCGGTCTTTTGGTGTGAAGTACTGTCTACCCCATGTTTTTTTGAGGCCAATTTAGCCTTGCTTACGAGATGATCACGATACTGGCAGTCACAAGAAACGCTAAGGCCCAATATGCAGATACTGGGCGTGGCTTAAGAGGAGAGTTCTCGAAATTCTGGTCTTAAATCGAATCTTTGAAAAGAGACGAACTTTATCATTACAGAGAGCGCGGTTCGAAGCTTGCTAAGTCTTTCATAATTATATATATAGATTTATAACTCTTAGTTTATTTATTATTTAAATGCTTAATTTAATTATGGGTAAGTGCATAAAAATGTACAAAGATATAAATATTATATAAAAATTACGATGAAATGAACTCAAGTGCTTATGGTCTAATGTCAATGTCATATTAGAATAAACTACTACATAAACAATAACTATGTTTGTTTGTTTAGTGTTTAAACTGGCCCATCCGCTACCATATCTCCATCGGTTCATAATATTTCTGCTTATATATTCATAATCTCCAAAATTTACTGCTTTTATTTTGCGACTGTTATCGCAAAATCAGGCCATGAAAAAAAGTAATAACACTCTCAATATTTTTTATTTTATCTAAAGTAAAGAATAAATTTAATAAAAGGTTTTTAATAAACTATAAGCATGTCAAAAAGTACACAAAACACACAATATACCTACCGAATATTAAATATTAGAATTTTTGCTGACTATAATGTTAAGAAACTTCACAAATATGTAAACTAATTAAAAAAAAAAACTAGTTTGAAACTTTAAAAGAATTGTGACTCTATTGTTAAAAATAAATAAATTATTGTATCTCACCCCTAGATGTAGCAAAATCATTATTGTAGTTTTCCCTAAACACTATTTCTCAAATAAAAAAAATATTATTAAAAAAATTATATTTGATTAAAAAATAATCATATGATAAGTAGTATATCTGATTACCCTACCGTACAGTCTTTTTTTCTCTATATGCAAGGTTTACGTGCAGACGTATTACCTACTCGTAGGTAATCGGTATTATTTTCCCGTTATAACATCGAATTGTTCTCCCTTTGTTTGTTAGTTATTGCAGTATTTGTTATTATGATAATATTACTCAGAGCATACGGTCAACAGTGACTCATATACATAATGCATATTAATAAATACATATACAACGAGGTTTCCGTTTCGATCATTTGTATATAAATGCTAGCTCATTGTAGATTCAAATTGTGTTTTAAATAGTGCTAAGTCATATGCTGTAAGAAACTAAATCACTTTTAAAATGGAATGTAAAGTATTTTTTTTATTGTTTTTTGTAGTTTTGATCACTCTGTTGCACAATATTAATGCATTACCTAGAGATAAAATTGATGCAATTGTACCAGAACTGCAATCTACAATTTTCCAAGAAACGCAGCAATCTGAATCCATACCAGGTAAATATTAGTATTTTTTTCTCTCTTAAATTAACAGTTAATATGCTGAAGTAATAACGAGATGTATAGGTATTTAACAATAGAGTAAGTGTGCCAATTATGGACTGGTTCCGTAATATGGACTACCTACATTTCTCCAAAACCATCAGTCGTAGATAGGTATCGGTCTCCGCACACTGAATTCCACCCCGCCCGCGCCTCGCTAGTCGTTTGCTGGTCGGCAGAGAGCGCGCACGCATTAACGGAAGCCATTTTTTGTTTTTGTCATCGCGCGACGTAATTTTTTACCTTACTTCGTAAGCTCATAACTTCAGCAAACATTACTGTTCGGAAAAGTGAATTATACCAGGCATAAGGTGAGTTGTTTTATAATCATTCAAAATAAGTTGTTATATCTAATAGTTTAAATATTTTTCTTAGCAACAATATTAACCTAAAAATGTATGTGTGTTACAATATGGACCACCGGCATGTTTTTAATATGGACTAGTGGTCCATATTACAAACAGTGTTATATTAAATTATTTTATTTTGATTGTTTAAGGATGACATCTACGAATACTACAACCAAAGAAAAGACCAGACAAACATGGGATAAAGAGGCAATGGCTAATGCAATTAAAGCTATACGAGATAAGCAAATGGGTTTCTTAAAAGCATCTAAAACATATGGAGTACCCAAAACTACGCTTATACGCTTATCGAAAATGGAAGATCAGTCACTTAGCGACGTGACGAACCATAAACTTGGAAGAAAATCGACTTTGCCGAGTGAATTGGAAGCTGAATTGTGTGATTATATTTTAGAAATGGAAAAATCTGGATTTGGTCTTACGCGCAGGGACATCAGATCTTTAGCTTACCAGTTAGCGGAAAAGAATAATATAAAGCACACGTTTTCTCAAGATAATGAATCTGCGGGAAGATCATGGTTGAAGTTGTTCCTTAAGCGCCATTCAAAGCTATCCTTTCGCCGTCCAACTGGCACATCAATAGCTAGAATGAAAGGATTTAACAAAGAAAATGTTAAAGAATTTTTTGACTTGTTAGAGAGCTCTTTTGATAAAATCCAGTATCCTGCAACCAATATTTATAACGTGGATGAAACTGGAATTTCAGTGGTACCATCGAAAATGCCGGAGATACTAGCTCTCAAAGGCAAAAAACAAATAGGAACGGTAACATCAGCAGAACGTGGATCAACGATCACTTGTGTGATATGTATGAGTGCAAGTGGCACATTTGTCCCGCCGATGCTGATATTTCCGAGGAAACGGGACAATGCACTACTGATGAAAGGTGCTCCACTTGGTGCCATCCATGCTTGTCATCCATCCGGATGGATACAACTTGATCTATTTACTCGATGGTTTGAGCATTTTTTACAGCATGTGAAACCATGTGCCACATCACCGGTTCTACTGATTTTAGACGGCCATGCAAGCCACACCAGAAATATCAAAGTTGTGGATTTAGCCAGAAAAAACCATGTTCGCTTGCTGTGTCTGCCTCCACACTCAAGTCATAAAATGCAGCCACTTGATAAAACATTCATGGGTCCATTAAAAAAATACTTGACTGAAGAAATTCGCAAACGACTACGAATGCAACCTCGAGCAATAACACATTTTGACATTGCGGAATTATTTGGTCTAGCCTATGTACGAGCTCAGCGTGCAGAATTGGCCATTAGCGGTTTCCGTGCTACAGGGATATATCCCGTTAATAGACACGTCTTCGAAGATCATGACTTTATTGACGAAGACCTTCCAGCAGCAGAGGGGCCTTCTAATGACCCAGCGCGCGATATAACGACACCAATTGATATAATTCCTGATAACCCGATACCTGAGCAAAAGGCTGTTGTACCTGAACCCGATAACTGCCTACCTGAGACAAGGGTTGTTGCATCTCCCGCACCTCAATCTGTAATCAAACCATCACCCCAGAGTGTTGATGGAGATCATGAAGCAAATGCACAAACAGGAGTGTCAACACTGACTATGAATGACTCAATAGTTAGTCCCTCTACATCATCTAAATCATATTTTTCGCCAAAAGTGTTGCAGCCTATACCGCATTTAAGGAAAACTGTTAGCAACAGAGGAAGAAAAGCTACCAAACCTACAATCTTGACATCTTCCCCTTATAAACAAGATTTAGAGACGTCGTTACAGAAGAACTTAAAAATAGATACGCCAAAGAAACTGCCAAAGAAGACAAAAAAGAAAATGCCAAAAAAAACAGCCCAAAAGAAAAGAAAAATCATAACAGAAAAAAAATCATCGTCGGAAAGTTCGACCGATGAAAGTCCTGATCGTTCCCAAAATGAAAACGGTAAATGTTTATATTGTAATGGGCTTTTTTCTGAAGACGTACATGGAGAGAAATGGATTAAATGTGCATCATGCAGGGAGTGGGCTCATGAAGAATGTGCTGGCATTGAAGATAAGGTTGATTTTTTTGTTTGTGAATTGTGTACCAGCAATTAGTTTCTTCTTACTAGTTGACTGATTTAGTTTAAAGCAACACGTCCTTTTTTTTCTCAATAATTTTGTACCAAATTCACTATGGTCCATATTTTGAACCATGTGGTCCATATTTTGTACACTTTTTTCTAATGTACAATAATGACATATTTTAGAAAATGTTGATTATTTCTAAGATGTTAATGTTCCTTAAGAATTCTAAAAATTGTTTTTGTTCCTAAATAACTATCAAACCTTTCAAAATATATAAGGCTGATTAATCTTTATAATTCCGAGTTTTATTACAAAAAAACCTTATGGTGGTCCATAATTGGCGCACTTACTCTAATAAATATTTCCAAGCTTTGAATAATTTTAATGACCTTCAGGTATCTTTTTTATTATAATTATTTAAGTGAAAAAGAATCGTCATTTATAATTATAAATTAAGTAAAAAACAAGAAATATTTGGCCTAAAGGAATATTTGGTAATCATGCCGCACTATATAGTACATATTCCTTATTAATTACTAATCCATTTCGATTTAAAATTATATGTAATTTAGATACAAAACTCAATTCGCCATTGCTGATTTTTTTTAATGACAACTAAAAGAAAAATACATAAACGGATTTTAAAGTGAGAAATGGTTTACTGATATAAGATGTTCAGTTGCAGTTGCCTCCGTCATTCCAGGTCGCCTAAAATGTGCTCACGAAGAGGCGACAGAAGATGCCAGTTGTCAGGAACACTGTCTTCCTAAGGGATACTCTTACGGAATTTGCTTCAGTGGCACTTGTAGTTGTATTTAAATATTCAAACTAAATAAAGTTTTTATAAAAATACGAATTATTGAGTTTTTAGTTAATTTTAAGTAATTCATCATACGTAGGTATATGTATAGGAATAAAGATAAATTATACAAGAACATAAAAGATAAATTATACATAAACAAGTTTTTTTTTAAATATACGTTTTTTTAACGTCATCATATAAATTAATCGTTGTTGAAATCTTGAAATGCTGTTTTGAGTCACTTTTTGCAGGCATATTGAAATTTTGCTAACGTGATAACAATGCAATATTATCTTAGCATAAAAGATGTCGTGTCCAAGACAATCAGGACAAAGATTAAATATTTTTAACCAACTTCTGTAAAAGGAGGAGGTTATCAATTCATCTGTATTTTTTTTGTTTGTTACTTCAAAACTTTTGACTAAGTGAACCAATTTTAATAATTCTTTTTTTATTTGAAAGCTAGTAATGCTTCCAGTAAACATTTATTATTTGATCCATATCTGACAATGGTATCCATGAGTAAATGACATAAGTCTTAATTATAAAGAAATTTGCATTAAGTATGTGCGCGACAAATGAACGAATAACTCAATGTCCTACTCAATATTTTTCATTACGGGAAAGGATATACTTATACTATATATACATACTTCAAAGGTAGTCTAATGAAACTTTGGTTAGATTCTGATTATGAGATTCAGTAGAAATTGATAAAGTCGGTTTTTTTGTTAAAAAATATAAATATTATTTTATCGTGTTTTTAATCTAATTTTGTTAACTATTTTGTGAGTATTTATCTAATTTTTAATAACATTAACATTTTTAAATACATGCGAAAACTATTGAAGATAGAACAAAACAATGTTCTTTTAGTATTATAGAACGCGGGGGTATATGCTAGGGATGACCGATGATTATCGATTTTCGATGATCATCGATGTTAGACGACAAAATATCGATGTTGCATTAATGAAAACAACAAACGGAAACAACTGAGGCCGGTCGTGGCGCAGCGGCACGAGGTGTGACTGCAAAACCGACTGGTTGTGGGTTCTATCCCCACTCGAGGAAATGAAATATTTACTTAAATTTATATTTCCATTTTCTTCGCTCTGGTGTGGGGGTTAGCGCGGCGTTGAGTTCTGCCACTCAACACGCAATGCCTCCAGAATTCGGCAGAAAGTGGGGAACGGAGTGTCTTAACACTAGGTTCCCTCTGCCTACCCTGCTGTGTGCGGGATACAGCGTGAAGCTAATTTAATTTAATTTTAATAAAAAGAATATGTAATTCCTCTATAGATATACTGTTTTATATTCTGTCATAATGAACAGTTTTAATTCTTTGCATACAAAGGTATCCCGTAGTATATCTATTTTTTTCAATTATTATTACTAGTAAGTAAAATACTCGTATCGATACTAATGTGGTATCTATATATTTAATATTTTTGTGCCCTTTAGAGTTTTTCAGGTGGAAAACATAGACATTTTTTTAATTTGAGAAAATATTTTTATTAACTATAAAAAATGTTCGTAGTTTTAAAATTCTAATAGAATTAAACAACCTTCTAAAATGTTCCATCCTTGTATGCATTGTAATAACAATTGGGAGCTATTAAATAAAAAAAATCATTCTCATTTATTTAAATATATTATATGTTATTATAATTTTTATCTTAAATAAATAAATGTATTTTAATCAAATTTATTTTCTTAAAAATTTAAGAGTGCCCAAAATAGCTATCATTTCTGTATGAGGATATAAATAAATAGTTATAAAGGTCAGTTATTTAATCATTACACCATTCATACATGACGAATGTAACAATAAAAAGTAAATAAAAACAATTAAACCGATTTTACCGCACCGCGCTTGCGGCTTCGCTTTTATAATTAAGTTAATCGTTTCTGAGATAAGAAGCACAAACAGAAAAACCAACAAACACACAACATTTTTAAATATCATTGTAATTCCCTGTACTTAAACAAACAAATAATTCACAAATTTAAGCGGGCGAAGCCGCGAGCTGCTCGCTAGTATCTTATAAATTAAACGACCTTGTACTGCATGCATTAATTAGAAAATTACATGCAAGATAAAGTACTATATAACTTTTTGTTTTATGTAATAATTTATTTACTATCAACATTACGCTTCTATATTATTCAATGGCTATATTATTTAACAGTTACTTTGCAATTGGTAGGTAGGTAGGTACGTCTATTCAATCTTCTTCATTTAAGTGCATCTGCCTAAATATAATTTTATATTGATTAAAACAATACATATGCGTATCCCAACCATATCCATATATTTTATAATAATACTTAGTTTACAATTTTTTATGTTTATTTAGATTTTTCACAAATTGTTAAAGTTTCCAAGTGCTCAAGTGTAGAAATCGACTGTGATTTGGTGTTTATTTCATTCTGGTAAAGGTGGTTAGCTTCATTTTTTATAACATTCCAGCTAATTTCAACATCATCTTTCGTAGTAAACTGCGAGCACACAACGAAGCGTATAACATATCGTCCTCTATATGTGCATGCCACCATAAACACCTGTTTCTTATCTGTTAAATTTTTTAACAATTCTTTAGTTATTTTATCACCTTTTTCAAGTCTAAAACAAACTAGACCCATGCTTGGTTCTGGTTCTACAATGAATCTATTGTCTGATTGAGCTAACTTTGCAAAATATTGTGCTAGGCTTATTTGTTCTCTAATAAAGTTTCTAAGTCCATTAGCACCGTACATTTTTAAGACAGACCACAGTTTAAGAGACCTAAATCTGCGGCCTAGTGGCATTTGCCAATGTCTATAATCAGGTATTTTAACTGTAGCGTTTACGTCATCTAAATAAAGACGCTGCACGTCGAAAGCATTGATTAAGTCATAGCCATCTTTTACCCACATGGCCGAGCAATCGAAATTTACGAGTAGCCATTTATGTGCGTTTACATCAAAGGAATCGACGTATTCTATGCCCTTCATCAAATATCTATACTCTGGACAAATAAATGCGGCTCCAGCATATGCAGCATCGACGTGCAACCAGACGTTTTTATTTTGACATATTGGTCCTAATTCGGACAAGGGGTCAAAAGAACATATTCCTGTGGTACCTAAGTTAGCTACAACGTAGCATGGTATGAGACCCTGAGCTTCATCCTCCTCGAATGCTTGCCTTAATGTTTCTCCTCGTAGTCTACCATTTTGATCGCTTTTTAGAAGCCTCATTTTCATTGAACCAAGTACTCCTGCTTTCTCTACAGAAGAATTACATTGTTCAGATGTGTATGCCACAAACTTTGTTTTTGTTATGCTTTCATCTAGCTCTGGATCTATTTCTTTCAGCTTTCGAATTTTTTTATCCTTCGCTGCTAATAATGCCACTAGTGTTGCTTCACTTGCAGATCCCTGATAATAAAAAAAAAATGGTTGAGTTATTTTACAAGCAAATATATTATGTTTCAACGTATTGTCGTAATAGAAAAATATCTGGCATACGCCAGATATTTTTATCAAATAAAAAGAAACTGAACAAAATTGTATTTTCCTACAATTTTGTTCAGTTTTTTTATATATTTAAATAAATATTTATTTTATGCTTTTTTTCTACAAAATTGTATTCTATTTAAATTATATTACAAAATTATACTCTCTATTTGTATCTATGGTATTGTAAGTTTTCACTTCTTGCTAAATTTCATTGACAGACAGACATACAGACAGGCGGAATACGTAATATATTACGTTTTCTACTTTTAAGATACGAAACCATAAAATTAATAAGAGTAATTAAAAAATATATATATCATCTATTTGTATATTTGTCCGTCTAAAAACTTAGAACATTGAAATGCAAACATAAATTTGTCAACTTTTATAAATCACTTTCCCTACAATCATGTTGGTTGGTGGCTGGACAAAACACTAGGTGGGTGGACCAACTCACGCTTGGGTGGTTTTTTTTAATAGAAAAAGCGTTTTTGTTTACCTGAATAATACCGCCACCAGGACCTGCTGAACAATTGAGAAACTCCTCGGGCAAGCCAAGTAGTTTTCCTAACCAGTTCATAGTCACTACCTCTAGCTCCGTGCATGCTGGACTGGCCATCTATAATAAATATGGAGTTACTATAAAAAACAATTGAATATAAGTAAAGATCTTTTTCATATTTCATCTTTTAATCCCAAATAAACTCAAATAGATAAAGGTAAAAATTACGTATTCATCTATATACTACTATATCTATATATACAGGGTGAAAGTGAAAGCACCACTATAAATGAAACCACAGTTTTAACTACTCTATAAAAGCCTAATATAAATCAGAAAAAAATAAATTTCCAAAAATGAAAAAGTTATTTTTTTAAACAAAATAAATAATAAAATTGTCATTTTAAAATAAAACGCCATTTGTAAGGACGACGCACGCACACATAAACCTATCAAAGGAACACCGCCGCACACGGCTCATTCCGAAATCAAGTCGTAGGTATTGGCGATAAAGTTCAAAGTTGTTTAACCTTTAGTAGAATTTTTGTAGTAGTAAGTGTTTATGTTATTGGGATCTATACGTAATCGCGTCACACGAAATACAGTATGGATAAAAATCGTGAATTGAAAAAAAAATCCTACGTTCAAACTGTTGAGGCATCTTGATTAATTTTTTTACGTATAGGTTTGAAATATTTTACCCTATATGCTGTTTCCGTAAAAGGAGCGCTGCCTCTTCCACCCTGTATAATAAAACAGTAAAAAGATTTTGTCTGTACATTTAGTATTTTTGTCTGAAATGGATAAAGGGATAGTTAAAAAGAATAATAGAAGTCTAAATTTTTTTTTAAATTTTTTGTCTGTCTGTATGTATGATCACGATTATCCTCGAAAGTACTGAACCGATTTACTTAAAACTTTCACCGATTGCTTTGTTTTAACTCATAACTTTTAAAGTTTGTTTCACCAAAATCGGTTCATTAAAAAAAAGTTATCGTCATTTGAATGAACTCAAGGCATTATTTTGCCTGCGAATATTATAGAGCAATCTATATAATATTAGCAGGAAGCAATCTATTTAATATTCGCATATACTTACGCTTATAATTATACATTTTATAATTGTTTGTAATAAATCTGTATTTTTAACTGTATAATATGTATTTAGTAAAACGTCGTTTTCGATTAATATAATTATACAGGTGGAAGTGTCAGCGCTCCTTTTACGGAAACAGCATATATGGTAAAATATTTCAAACTATGTATGGGACATAAAAATATAATTAATCAAGATAACTCAACAGTTTAGACGAAGGATTTTATTTTCATTTCACGATTTTTATCCAAACCTTTATTTCGTGTGACGCACACATACACATACTCCTACAAAAAATACTACTAAGCGTGACCGATCTTCTACTTTTCATTCATACAACTCATAACCGAACGAGAAAGAACGATATTTCTCGTTATTTTTCACGCCTTATTTTACCTATTTGTTATAATAAATATAAACAACGTTCAAAGCTCTTATTAAAATTGTTTAATAAAATCGTACTTGAAGGCAATTTATTATATCTCCTTTATTATTAAATTATTTCGAAATAATGCATGTGTAACCACCCACAAAATTATATACAAAATTTTAAACACACAAAATGATATTGAACTACGATAGACTTACATTTAACATTAGTTTTACATCGTCGTCGTCGCATTTTACTACCACTAATATTTTTATCATAAGTAATATTAAAAACTCCACATTTGTTTGTTTCTAGTCTTAAAAGAATGTATTTTTGATGGTATACTCAAATACTAACACACAATAGTTTCGCATTTAAGAGTAATACTCAATAATCACATGCCATATTCGTCACAATGATAAAATTAATATTGAGCAACATTTAGATAATTTAAAACACTTCGTCAAAATAAAGTAAGCAACAAGACAGCCGCGCCGCAAAGTTATGGTTTGTTTACACATTACAGTCACAGATAATTAAAAACAGATAATTAAAAATCATTGTAATAGTCCATAATACATGGTACTGTCATTAATTAAAATACTTCTCGAATATACTTTTAATCTTTTTATTAAGATTTTTAGTATTATTTATATTTGTTTAATTATTTTGATACAAAATCGTATAAAAATAAAATACAAACGAGTCTTATAATGTTACACGGGAACTTACGAAAACTCAATACGAAATAAATTATTATTTACTAGTATTGTAAATAGTATATTGTATTTGTAAATAATATTGATAATTTTATTAATTATTTTAATATGAAATCACACGTAAAAAGTATAATCTACATTTATTATGTACTATAGTGTTATATTAAGCAATCATTCGTGCACGATATAGCAGCAATTGCGCGAAACATAAGAGGGCTAACTTTCGAATGACGTAGATGAATGCCACTTTCCGCCATGTTGTATTTTAAAATTTTCAAAATTCAGATTCTACTGACAACGTGAATTATTTAATATCTCTTTTTATAAAATTGTATTGAAGGATAAATTATTGTTTGTAACAATTACATCTTTATTTATAGATGTTATGTGAAAAAAGACAATAAAAATTACTGACTTGACTTGTAATCGTAACTTTTTAAGTAATGAGTAGTGTCAATAGATTCCAAATGAATAGCCGAAATATCTATGTTCTAACTAATATGGATATTATTTTAATTTGTGTGGGCTGGCATTCATCGAAATAAAATACTCGGGCCAGTTTTTATTGGCGGTAATTTAAATGCTACGAAATTTTAAGACCTCATACGTAACCAGAATATTCCGACCAGATCCCCCTAGACGTATATCGTAATATGATACGTAGATGCAATTTATGCATTCAAAAACAAAGAGGACACTGAAAAAAAATCTAGCTATCTATTAAATAAGTGGACAAATGAAACGATAAATATGACTGTGTGTAAAGTGTATTCCTAATTGTAGCGTTGATTTAATATCACTTCGCCGCCGTTTGCTACATACCTACGCTAGTTGCTGCGACTCGATTTCTTGAATGAGGCGTGTGCGAAGTTGCCGCTTTGGCAGGTTAGTGTGTGTTTACGTTATTCTTTACAAACGGCGTTTTACTATAAAACGATAATTTTATTATTTATTTTGTTTGAAAAAATTGAATATTTTTTTAAAAATAATATTGTATTAGGCTTTTATAGAGTAGTTAAAACTATGGTTTCATTTAAAGTGGTGCTGCCACTTCTACCCTATATATTAAGTGAAAGTTAACATCAAAACAGCATTTTAACTGTCCGAACAGTTACAGTTAAACTTTAAACCCAATAGATGGCGCTGTGCATAAAGCATTATTCTTCGCGCTGGTAAGATTCTTGGCTAAAGAATGACATTCGAAACGTCAATTATATAACTGTTGATAATTTTTATCACTATATTTTTAAAGCACTATTTATCTTCACTTCATAGTATAAACAATCAAGTAAACTTCATAAAACAGTTCAGTAAACTTCAAATAACAGTTAAGTTTAAGTTGTAATTAATTCAAGACACTAGGTTCCCTCTGCCTACCCTGCTGTGTGCGGGATACAGCGTGAAGCTAATTTAATTTATTTTTTTATTTATTAATTCAAGACAGAGATAAAAACGACTGGATCTTCAAAGAAATATTAACTGAATATGTAGATTCTTCGGTTCATTCGTTTGAAATAAATCTATATAATAATATCCAAACATCCAAAACATCCTTTCTCCTTATAAATAACTACAGATTTACCAATTGTACATTTAGCTAATAGTATATGTAATTAATTTAAAAACTGTAGAGTAGTTGATATGCAATCATTACAGTTCTTTTACAAAAGAATATTATGAATCCTTACTCAAATCAATAATTTAACATTTAAGGTTATTTCTGAAGGAGTAAATTAAATTATTCACTGACATCAGCACATTTAACAGAGTTTTAAAATTATGATAAAACGTACATAACCTAGGGAAAAGGAATGTAATGCTATAAAAATATATACGTATAATAAATAATAAGTTTTATGTATCAATGCTCAAAGTATATTAATATAAATATCAAATATCAATATTAGTCGTATTTTTTAATTCAAAACAATCCAAAACCCTTATAGAAATTACGATAATGTAGTAAAAAAATCATATCAGAAAATATTACAGTGGTTGAGGCCAGTCGTGGCGCAGGGACACAAAGTGTGACTGTAAAACCTACTGGTTGTGGGTTGATCCCCACTCGATGAGATGAAATATTTACTTAAATTTATATTTACATTTCTTCGCTTTGGTATCGAGGACCAGTGAGTATCTTAACACTAGGTTCCCTCTACCTACCCTGCAGTATGCGGGATACAGCGTGAAGCTGATTTAATTTGATTTAATTTAATTATAGTGGTCAGTCAATTCTGTTTATTAAATCAATAATCATGTAGTTCAAGCGGTCGAAGCCGCGGGCGGGCCGCTAGTCTATACTTATAATAAATCTGTAGAAAAGTCGTTTCTGTACATTGAAAATATTTCAAAAAAAATTAGCCAGGGTGTTAAAGGATAATTCAAAGAATCCATTTCCAACATTTTTGGAATTTTTGTCTGTTTGTCTTTTTATCTGTTTGTCTGTTTATGTGAACACGTATCACGTAAAAAGTACACAATAAATTAAAGCAATTTTTATACATAAAAATTACAAATAAATCAAGGTAGGTTTTAGTGTTTATTTTATTGTAAACGCTTCACTCTATCAAACGATATAAGTATTTAAGTTTTCAAGAAGTTAATAGAGGCCAGTCGTGGCGCAGCGGCACGAGGTGTAACTGTAAACCGACTGGTTGTGGGTTCGATCCCCACTCGAGGAGATGAAATATTTACTTAAATTTATGTTTCCATTTCTTCGCTCTGGTCTCGAGCGAACGAGAACATGAAAGAACGAGAACACGCAATGCCTCCAGAATTCGGCAGAAAGTGGGAAACGGAGTGTCTTAATACTAGGGTTCCTCTGTCTAACCTGCTATGTGAGGGATATAGCGTGAAGCTGATTTAAATAAAACTAATATTAGATATTTAAGGGCAGATTGCCAAAATGCAATCAAAAAAAGGATTTAAATCGGTTAAGCCGTTTCTGAGATTATCGTGAACAAATTCACATACAAACAGACAAACTGACCAAGTTCTATTACAATGTTAATTGTAATATCTTCCATGTACAGACACCGATGAGTTAGGATTTTATTGTAAGTATCGATAAGTTGTGTTTTTATTTCAAAAATTCAATTGAAGATTCTTATGGGAGGTACGAAAATGCGACCTAAAGTTTTAATAAATTTCTCATTAAAAATCTTCATTGCGTTGCAAACATACATTATAGGTATATCAAAACACGAACATAATTCAGTGTGTTAATTAAATAATTTTGTGATTTAAGCGGGCGAAGCCGCGAGCGGGTCGCTAGTTCTAAATAATTTCGTCTCACTTGGATCAGTTACAAGCTAATATGAAATAAACAAAATTTTTAAACGAAAAGCACAAACCCATGTAAATCCTACGATTCCTAAACCGTCACTCAGGAGATTCCCAATCATACTGGCATATGATGCCCCAGTAGGGAAGTAAGCATGGAAGTACGGTGACTGCCAGTGGGTCATCTGAAAATTGAAATCATCACATCATCTAGGTTTCTGTATGTCAATAAAATTACAAATTTGTATGTGTGTAACACACATATATTTGTCTATACAGAGTGTTTTTGTCAGCACTACTTTAAATAAAATCACAGTTGTAACTACTCTTTAAAAACCTAATACAATTAAAACATTTTTTCCCTAAAAACTAAAAAGTGTTTTTTTTAAACAAAATAAATAATAAAAATATCGATGTAATATAGAACGCTATTTGTAAAGAACGACGCACGTACACATAAACCTAAGAAAGGGAAAACGCCGCATACGCCTCATTCCGAAAACGAGTCGTAGGTATTGGCGGCAAAGTTCAAAGTTGTTTAACCTTTAGTGGTATTTTTGTAGTAGTATGTGTTTACGTTATTGGTATCTATGCGTAACTGCGTCACACGAAATACAGATATGGATAAACATCGTGAAATGAAAAAAAATCCCACGTCTAAACTGTTAAGGTATTTTGATAATTTTTTTTAGATATGGGTTTCAAATATTTTACCCTTATAAGCTGTTCCCGTAAAAGGAGCGCAACGAAGGATTGAACGACTTCTTAGTCCCGATTACCAATCCTAATATACGATAGTTCGGATTGCTTTTTCTTCTTTTTATTTTGTATGCAAAGTGTTGCGGGTTTTTTGCTCACTTATATTTTTTTTTATTCGTTAGGATTTATTAACACCGTTATTATGGCTACAAGACTGAAAATTCTTATTTCATTGAGGAAGGTATAAATATCAATATCATCAATAAAAAGCAGCAGCTCATACGCTAATCTCACAAGCGTCTTAACTACCTTAACTTCCAAGATCACTATTGGATTTTGGAAAGCTTCCATTAACATTGAGTGTTTCTTTATAATAATTGGTTCATAAATAAAAAAGTTATACGTATTTAAAGTATTTTGTTGGTAAAATAGTTTTTAATTTTATACAACTAGTTTATTGAATTGGCTGAATGTTATATTCAATACTAAACGGTATTGATTGTAAGATATCTATTATATTTGTATGATGATAAAAAAAAATCGAGATTGTATGATAATAAAAACACCGAGATTTCAAGATTTAGAGCGGGATCGGAGTTTACACAGGAAAAGCTGCGCTTGCCGTGCACGTATACTTACCGTCTACTTAAATATCGTATAATTAAATATTTTTCTTTAAATATAACATTTTATTTAATTATTAATGAGGCCGTGAGTTGTGACTTTAAACGCGACGGTTGTGGGCTCTGTTCGCAGTCGGAGAAATGAATTGTAATTTATTAATATTTTAATTTTTTCGTTTTGATAATAAGGCAAAGAGTGGCATTGTACGTTGTGCGCCACTCAATATGCAATGCCTCGAAAATTGCTTGGAAAGTGGGGAAAGCAGTATCTTAACACTAGATTCTCTCTGCATATTCTGCTATATGGTGGATATTGGGTATAGCGTAAAGCTGAAAAAAAATAAATTACTCTTTACTTATATCTAAACATATAAAAAAAAATTACGAGTCTGTCTGTGATGTTCACATAACTGTGTTTTTTTAAGTGCATAGTAATTTACACGATACCAAAACACAAAAAAACTATTTTAACATTTTTATTTCACAAAATTACTAGATACTCCCTAATAGGGTTTTTTTACGAGTACAACCGTTTTATTGAATTGGTAAAATCTTTAGTTTTAACTTTTTGTTTTTATGATATTTTTTGTAAATTATTATTTGTATGATGATAGTAAAAACCTTGGGATTATATGATTATATTAATTTTATTTTTAATTTTTTAGTGTAAATAACCAAAGCAAAAAAATTTTCTATTTTAGGGTTCTGTACCTCAAAATGAAAAACAACTGAATCCTCCTAGGATCGCCTTGTTGTTCGTCTGTCAACACAATTTTACTTGAGATCGCCTTGAGGTATCAAGGTAAAATTAATTTCAGATATTCAGGTATACCGTGAAGCCCAGAAATTAAGCTTCTAATATATCGCAGTCAAAAAATATGAGCATTTGTGTATAGTTTTTGCATCAATTGCTCAATTAGCCGCGTAATCAGAAACTATAGTGTACTCCCATAGACCTACAGTTATAAAATTTAGGACGAAGTAAGATTTTATAATAATACAAATAAAGGAAAAAATCCTAAAAGTAAAAATTTATAGATATTTCATAGGAAAAATAAATACAAACTTATATTTGTAATTCATTTCATACAAAATACGCATATACACTTAGTATCATCAAAACCTGTAAGGTATTTCTTTCAATCACAATACTGAATATTTATAAAGAAACGTTTTTCACGCCGAATATATCATATTTTTGGGAAAGTTACAAGGAAATTTACTTACTCCAGGCATAACTACTTCATTAAAATCTTTGAGTAGAGTTTTCCAATCCTCAGGTTCCTCTGGAGCGCTTTCTGGTAGCATTTTCATTAAATATCCAGGTTCCACTGACGGTAAAACATTCCTGCATAGAGTTGCAGAAAACGGAAATTAATATTTATACAGCATTAATATAAATTAAGGCAAAAAAATAATCTAAATGTACTGTAAAATAAAACATTTTACATATTCTTCGTCTGTCAACATCGAAGAAGAGTAATGTTGTGTAATAGGTAGATTTATCAGTAATTTTTCCTATTGTTCATTGTGTTGTTATTATACAATGTATGAGAAAAAAATATTAAATAATAATTTTGAAATGTGACTTAATTACTAGTAATTATTTCTTTATAAATTATGCTATGTTGATAATATTATCTTATAAATAATTACAAAATATGTTTAAAAATTGGGTAGGTCTTTATGCCGTAATGGCTATAGCCATTAACAAAGTATAGAAAAAAAAAATACTGAAAAACTAACTATTGCGTTGTTTCAATATTGATGAGTATTTCATTAATTATGGTAAACCATCTTTTTGTATTCGCTTGAGTGAATCGTCATTATAATGTAGTTATTAATTTTAAAGTATATACAATACCTAAGTTTATTTATAATATTATTTCGCGTATATAAAATATTATGGATTGCATAAAATCCATTCAAGAATTGTAACCGTTTTTTATGATGAAGATTGTCATATGAAAGAAGTGTCCGTCTGTGATTTCAAAATAAGTTTGTTGTCTTTTTACAAATACATATTGTTTTTTATACGATACTAAAACACAAACAAACGAGTTAAATTTATTTAGTTTGTCTGTCTTTCGCGGGCTAATCTCCGAAATGTGCTGAATCAGTTTTTATGGGATTTCCAGTAGAAGATATATGTATAGAGATAGAGAAGATAGAATGTCTATTTGTGGTAATATCTTTTTTTACGATTTGCGAATAATATTATGGAAATAATTAGTTCACAGAGGGGCCGCTAGTGTTTAATAAATTAATATTGATATTGGATATTTCGTTTAATATTTTGGTATATTTTAAGATCCAAATTATATTCTTTATTTATAAAGCTTCATGCTGTATTCCGCATTTAGCATGGTAAGTAAAGGGAACTTAGTGATAGTGTGTTGATTGTCGGAACTCAACGCCGCGCTTTGTCTATTACTGTTTTCTAATTCGTTTATTCACTGTTATTCACAATTAGGTTAACTTGTGGAATATGAAATATTATTTAGTGAATGTATCAAGTCAGCATACGTATATACATATATAGATATATAATATAAAAAATAATATAATTTTACCTGTCTCTTATATTATCTATATAGTTGATAAGCAAATCGACAGTGGCCTTTGCACATTCGCGAAACTCCGAAGAATCCATAATGCACTATATTCACGAACTATCACGTTTTATAGCTGGTAACATAAAATAATTAATTATTGTTGTTCAGTAAAGACATGAAACTCGAGATACGTTCAGAGAAATAATGGTGGAACAGGTTGTGTGTAACGCGCTTTTATGCACTGCTCAGCTTTCGACTGTCGTTTGTTAGTGGGCGCAGCATCCTCATTTGTTTCATTACGATCAAAAAATAAATTTACAACATTTAGATATAAATAATATTTTATGAACGTAAAACTACAAATGTCATTTATTAGTTTTAGTTTATTATTGAAGTATAATGGGTCTGATTTTTGGGCTATCTAACTGTAACAGTTAAAAAAAATGTGAATATTGAATTGAAAATAAAAAAATTATGATAAATCTGGAATGATGACTAGTACTTCTAAAATATAATTTACAATTATGTAAAAAATGTATAAATACTGTACATCGTTTAATTTATTATGAGTAACTTTCACCGCGGTGCAGCCTGCAAGAGATTTTAAAAGGTGTTCAACATTTTTTAAAAGTTTACAACATTTATCACCGTATATGCATGTATGTATATTTATTTAATAAAATAAAACAAGATATGTTTCTTAGAATTACATATATTCTTATATCGCCTTTAATTATTACGTATGTGAAACAGTTTTAATTTTACTTATTTAGAAAACGTAATATCTTTTATAGTCCTAAGTGTGGAATAACACTTTAAAAAATATTTTAAAAAGTTTCAATCTTCTCTATCTCGGAGAGTTTTGATGAGTTTTTGAGTTTTATTTAAAATTAAAATAATTTAATGTTATGTAAAAAAAGCCTCTCTAGGTAATCTTGGAAATAAAATTATGTTATGTGTTTAATAAAAAGCATTATAAAAAATAATCTTGAGTGAATCTAAAAATTAATAGAGAGCATACAGTAGGGTCACGCAGAATGTTAAAAATAATTAAAAAGAAAGAATGATTTTTAACATGTTTTTCTCACATGGCAGAGCGTTACAAACGATGGTTACTACTATATAGAAAAAATTTCGATATCACTTTAAGAATTTTACGAACTCAATTTTACTTAATTAAAATATTATGGTATATTGAGGCCAGTCGTGGTGCATGGGCACAAAATGTGACTGTAATACTGACTAGTTGTGGGTTAGAACCCCACTCGAGGAAATGAAATATCAATTTAATTTGTATTTCCATTCCTCCGCTCTGGTGTCGAGGTAAAGCGCGGTGTTGAGTTCCGCACTCAAAACGCAATCTCCAGAATTTGGCAGAAAGTGGGAACGGAGTGTCTGAACACTAGATTGCCTCTGGCTATCCTGCTGTGTGCGGATTCATCGTGATATTATAAAGGGGAAAGATTTGTATTTTTGTATGTATGTTTGTATTGTTTTCACACAAAAACTACCGGACCGATTTCAAAAATTCTTTCACTATTAGAAAGCTGAATCTTCACTGACCAACATAGGCTATATTACATTTTCTAAAAAAATAAAGATCTCTAATAAAAATGTAATAATGTTACCCAAGGTGTGAAAAAATTGATCTTACAAATTGGTATAATTTAATCGCGTGCGCTGCTAAACTATTGATGATAGAACAAAACAATGTTCTACGGTATTATAAAACGCATCAATATTTTAAAAAAAAAGTCCAGAATACCATATGTCCAACAACTGTAGTTATGCCAATATAACTACTTTTTTATATTTTATAAGTTGACAAAAGTGCCTACAATAAGCAAACCATGTTATATGTATGTAGCGTTTGGCGCTCCGTTCTCTCTGACTACCCCGCTAGGGATAAAGCGTGAAGCTAGTACATAATATTTAGATTAAATATAATTTATTTATAATATTTCAATTAGAATAAGTAAGTCGAGTAAGTTGCTGAATTATAAATGTGATATTACGTTCAATAGATACTTGGCCCATAATACCAAATATGTGGCATAAAAGGTTTTTCTTTTTTCAGTTCTATGCTTTTTCTATGCATTTTTAAGGAAAATAAAGAAAATCTAGTGGTACTTCGTTCTCTACTTTCTCAGAATTCGAAACATAGCGTGCTGAGTGGAGATTGAGGAGGCTTACAATATCAACATTACAAATGCAATAACGGGCACAGAAAGTAGATGAATATTTATTTTAATTTCTTAACACTTTTGTACAAAATTTAAAAATTGAAATATAAAAGAAATAAATCAGGAAGGTCAATAATAGTTTGTTTGAAGTTGCAGGCAATTGCTGCTCGGCGAGCGTGGCTAAGTGGCTCGGTCAAGGCGACGACAGGCGACGCGCAGCGGTACCGACACCAACGCCTCTTCATAACCCGAACTGACCGTGGAGTCTATCCGTTTCCGTATTTTATTTTGGGTGACAAAGGGGTTGTGTTTCTATGAAAGATAAATAAATAGTCATTTATATTTTTTTTCACGCTGTATTCAGTATAAAGCAGGGTAGGCATATGGAACCTAATTCTAGTATTCTCCATTCTCCACTTTCCGCAGAATTTTCGAGGCATAGCGTGTTGAGTGGCAGAACTCAGCGGAGCGTTTTTCTTTGATACCACAGCGAAGAAATGAAAATATTAATAAATTATATTTTCATTTCTGCCCTGATTTCGCTTTCCATTTCCCCGAGTAGGAATCGAACCCACAACCGTCGCGTTTACAGTCACACGTTTGTGCCACTGAGCCACGATAGCCTCAATTGATTTATAGGTGACTTTTATTAAGCGTCTTAAATCTTAACTAATTAAGCAATTGGTTAAATATAATAACAAACAAAAGTTTATCTAAAAAGTATGCGTAAAGTAATCAAGTTAGTAAATTCGGTAATCTACATAAAAAAAATATTTATATATTTTTGAAAAATATTATAATGTGTTACAAACAGTTTATTTCCATTAGCAATGGCGTTTTACAAAAATGTAGTAATAGATGGGTATAATATAATTTAAGATGTATAGATTTTTGAGGATTTGAAATTATGCACACGATTGGTAGGTACAGTGCGGGACCATCATTAAATGCTACAACATTACTAAGATACCTTTTATAGTGATTACTTTTGAACGTTAATCATTCAGCTTCATAAGTTATTATGTAATGTTGTTGCAATAATTACATTTGAATTATCGAGTTTAACTACAAGCTTCATTATAAACACTCTTAAAAAATGAGGAACAAATTACTATATTGTGATTGTACCAATGTGGAACTATTCAACCGGGAAGTATTTTTTATTGTAACAAAACACGTTGAATACCGCGAAATTGAGTGATAACTGCATTTTTCAAGGTCAGATTTCTATTGTTGTGAGTATTGAAGATAATTGGATAATAATGAAAAATGGAATTCTACGCGTTTTAATTTTTTTTATTATACATACTCGTATACTTACCTACATATAAATATTATTCGCTTAAAGATTCCATAAAAATTATCCTGTAAGTACGTATGTCCATTCCACATTCAGAGGTTAACGTAATGGAATATTTATCCGTCCTTTCTTGAGCTGATATTGTTATAGGTAGAGGTAAGAAAGCACCAGAATGTTGAGATAATGTTACTTTCTCGAGTCTTGGCAAAAGCGCGCGAGATGTAATACGGAAAGTCGTGTTACTTCGTAAAATATGTTGCACTTCTGATAGATTCGTACCACCTTCTTTTAAAAGTCTTAAAAGTATTAACCTTCCAGTAGCAGATTCTTAAATAAAATAACAAAATATATGTAATTTCTTAAAAAAAATATCAGGCCTACAAAAAGAAGGCTGTAATAAAATATAACACAAATTAAACGTACCAAACCACATAGTAAGAGGCCAGTCGTGGCGTAGGACTACGAGAGTGTATTTAAAAGCTCGATTGATTGTGGGTTCGATCTTCACTCGAGGAAATTAAATTTATATTTTCATTTCTTCGCTCTGGAGTTCAGACGAAGCGTATCGTTAAGTCACTCAACACGCAATACCTCCAAAATTAGACGAAAAATGGGGAACGGACTTAATTTAATTCTAGGTTCCCTCTGGCTATCCTGCTGTGTGCCAGAGACAGCAACTGACGTTGATTTTATTATTTTTTAAACGTACCAACTAGATTGTCAAAAATTTCCATCATAACTTCCGAAGCCTCTTCAATTAATGCATACCGTAAAGACTTGAGCATCAACTCGTTGAAATGGGGAACCATTACGACAGTTGTACGATAACATTCACAAATTTCACCGCAGCTACAAGGTGCCAAAGGCCACATTTGGATCCTCCCTTCCAACGTATCCAGTGCTAAATCCCATCGAGGTTGTGTTGTGATGCGAATAAAAAATTCACCCATATCGCTTCTAAACCATAGCCACGTGTTACCTATTTGAGAATTGAGGCATGTTATCTGTAAAAACAACTTTTGCTCTTGTATTTCTTGCCCGTTGTCTCTAGGTATTCCGCTTAAATTTATTTCTTTATCGATGAGGTGAAGTCGTTTTATATAAAATTTAGGATATGCCATTTCTTCAAAATGCACAGGTATTTCTGGCTCTGTGTCCGTTAAAAAAAGTTTATACGTTGCAGATACTGTAAATGGTGATGCAATTAACACGTCCACTTTAATTGTTCGATATAAAGGTCCAGTTACTTTGCACTTTCTGAATGGATTAAGAGCACCGACATTTCCTTGTAGAATAAAGACCATATATGTATCAAATAATCTACTTTTATTATAACCATATACAAGTAGTATAGCTATTTCTTTTGCAACAAAATTTGCTGTATATTTCACACTGAGATACAATTTTTTACCATTATCATTTGCTGGAACTTTTTCAATTGAAAAATTGGATTTAAGATTGTTTAGAATAACATAATTAAATATGAGCGTTTCTTGGATAGAGGGACTTATTGTTAATTGCCTCGAGGAACTCTTGAGAAGCGGTGGATTTAATTTAATTATATCTTTTGGAGCAAACGTCGGCAAAACTATATATAAATGAATCGATAGAAACAACATTTGTAAAAAATTTGGTTCCAATAAGTCTTTACTGCTAAGGGGAAAATTTATTCTTAAAATATTTATTGCCTCAATTATAAGGCATGCGTTATTTATAATCTGATGAATATCTGTATTTTCATCAGTATCACAAAAGAGCTGAAAATGATCACTTATGAACGGGCAGTAATTTAAAATCACTGATATAAGTGCAATGCCATCAGCTAAGTCAGTGGTAATATTAGTTAATATTTTTAGGCGTTTATTTTTGCCGCGAAGGTTGTTATGCTGTTTAGATATATTTTCATTGTACCAATCTATTATGATTTTTAATATGTCTCTTGACTGTGTGCTCACACAAACACATTCGAAAAAACAACTGTCCATTACGAAAACTTTGTAACTTTGCAAAATAAAATCAATCCAACTTTGCTTATTTAATCTATTGAAAAGAGTTACATCTGCTATGAGTTCCTTTGTTATTAGAATGTCAGCATTACAATTTGGGGTTATATTTTCATTATAAATAATTTTTCTTTTAAGAAAAATTACTTTAAATAATTTACTATTTATAGCTATTTGATGTTACATTTAGTATGTTACTAGCACTAGAATATACAGGGTGGAAGTGTCAGCATCACTTTAAATGAAACCACAGTTTTAACTACTCTATAAAAGCCTAATACAATTTAAAAAAATCCCAAAAGTGATTTTTTTCATACAAAATCTATATATATAAAAGGACTTGTACCTGACTGACTGAGGTAAGACGCACGCACAGCCGCAACCGCTGTGCGTAGAAACGTGAAATATGACGTAATCTGGGCATCCACTAAGGGATTTTGAAAAATTTTAACCCTAAAGCGATGAAATAGGGGTTGAAAGTTTCTATGGATTTTTTTTAAATCGGCACCGATTTTCATAAAATTTGTAATTCAGACTTTTAAAAATATTTCATTGAATACGTATTTCATGGTTTTTTAGAATTCACCCCCTAAGGGTTCAAATTAGGGGTTTAAAGTTTGTAGGGAAAAAATCTTTAAATAGCCACCGATTTTTATAATAATATAAATTCATTCTGTTAAAAATATTTTATTGAACACGTGTTTCGTGGTTTTTTTGAGAGTTCACTCCTAATAGTGTAAATACGCGGGCGAAGCTGCGCGCGCCCACTAGTAAATAATAAAATTATTGTTGTAATACAAAACGCCATTTGTCAAGAACGACGCACGCACGCATAAACCTATCAAAAGAAAATCGCCGCATACGCCTCATTCCGACATCGAGTCGTAGGTATTGACTTGGATTGAGGTATTTAAAGTTTTAGTAGTATTTTTGTAGAAGATGTGTTTACGTAATTGGTATCTATGTAAAACTGCATCACACGAAATACAGGTATGAATAAAAATCGTGAAATGAAAAAAAAATCCTACGTCTAAACTGTTGAGGTATATTGATTAATTTCTTTAGCTACTGGTTTCAAATATTTTACCCTGTATGCTGTTCCCGTAAAAGGAGCGCTGAAACTTCCAACCTGTACAGTAAATTAGGTTTTTATTGATTTATCATTATTTTCTTGCCAATTTCGCAGCAGTGCCTGTTTAGTGGCGTAGTCCAACACTTGTTAAGGTAGGTTAGATTAGGATAATAAAAAATAAATAAATGTAATGATTGCCCCAAGTGGCTTTCGAACCCATGCTGTTACTAGAGTAGTTAATAAAGTATATTATATAATATAGTGATTCCGCTTTGTTGTTGTTGATAATGACAAATTAATGTCACATTTGCTCGTATATAATAAGCAACAATAACATAGTTTCTTTTTATTTTTTTGAAATTATATTTCTTTTAAATACTATGTTTGTACAACTAGGTTAGGATGATTAGTATATAGTTTTGAATATGTCGCATGTTTAGTAAATGTACTTTTATAGTAACTTACGCTATCTTACGAACATGCTTCATAAGTGGTCCTGCAATTCTTCTAATAAAATTTAAGTATGTAATATTGATCCCTTTTGATTTAGAATAGCCTGTTTGTGATGAAATTGCGGATGATATAGCGTGAAATGTATCTGGAATTATCGGAAATAAATCTCTTCTAAAACCTTGCTGAAACATCCATTTTTCAAGAAAACTGCAGCACGTTTCCATGTAATTGAATAAATTATCATGATCATTTAAAGGGTAGTATGGATATGGGTTTATGTCTTGTTTTACTACGAGCTGACTGTGTAAGGTCAAAGGACAATGAGTAAAACAAAAACAAACTTCTACTTCACATTCAGATCCGTTCTCATGTTTAAAATATAACATTTCACTTTTTGCTATATTTATTTCACTCAAAGCTGTTATTTTAACATAAGTATTTGTATAATATGTGTTATTAGACAGCTCAATTTCAGAATCAATAAATTCTACAATCAAGTGTATTTTTTCTTCTGAATTGCATGAAAATAAATCCTTATCAGATTGACCTTCCATTTTAAGTGTCAATGATCTTGATACTTCTTCACCAATGGGACAGGGTGGGAAAATAATTCTGTATATATTTGGGTGCATGACTGGAGGCCGTTTTTTACCACTAAATGTGAGATTGTAATACGGAATAGACATGGCTTTATCCAGATACAGCAAGGCCGTAGAAACAAATTTGCCATGTAATTTAGGATGAAATTTCAAAGTAAAATTAACATTTTTTCCACAATTTAATTCGAATTTTACACAATTTTCGTTTATTTCGGGTATAATTTCGTCTATATTAAAATTTAACGTAAAGTTAGGAGATAATTTTGATGTTTGTATTGTTACATAAAAGTTATATTTTGAGATGTTTGTCATGCTAAAATTCAAAGCATTGTCCGAGTTTTGCACATATTCTAATTCAAAATTTTCAATTGAAAAAGAAATCCAGGGTACAGTTATTACTCCAGATATACGGCAAAAAGAAATATCTTTGTGTATAGGTTTTATTTTAACTTTTGAATTATTTTCATAACACCTAAAATAAAGAAGGTATATATATGAGTTTTACATTACTTATTACTATATAGTGTAGATGAGTTTAATATGACTAACTTTTCATAATTTCCAGTATAAAACCGCAGTTCAGTTGAACACGAATTATTATTCGGTGGTCCTAGCAAACCATTTATTCTAAAGGGAATAAACATATCGTATTCTCTACGGAAAGAATCATATACTTTAATAAATACTATCTTTGTTTGTCCACCCTCTAGGGTAAATTCAAATATTCTTTTTCGTTCATTAACTTGCAAGACATATACATCAAATATATTCTCATCATCTGTTTTTAATACTTCCACGACACTTTTAACATTACTTGAGTTGTGAAATGTTACTGGTACATAGGAGATCATAAAACAAGGTATGCGATCCATAAATATATTTTTAGGATGCAATGATATTTTCGGTTCTACAACGTTTCCACTCACAGAAATCATAACATTATCTTTATTATTTATTTTAAGGCAGACATCAAAGGCAAATTCTAAAACGCACGAAATTTTAACAATAATGTCAAAGGACATAATCATTTTTGGACGTATAGAACCACACATGGGCTCTATTTTAATGCCTGGTATTAATGGTTCCATTACATGAAAAACAGCTAGTTCTCGAGATGAGTTTTCAAGCTTCACTTTTTCAATAGTTTCTAAATTCAAAGAAATATCTTTAAATGTTATTGAACCTTGTAAAAACTTTATAGATAGTTTACGAGTTATAATGCTTAGTTCAAATGGTATAGATCTTGTTATATCACTAATGGACAACAAATCTATTTCATACGTTTTAGTTTTTGATATTTTGGACACATATTGAACATCACATATTCTACTGGAATGTCTAGGTATTGTTCCAGAGCTGGGTATTATTTCGAAAGGTATATCTGCTTGTAGTTCATTCAATTTAAAATCAACGCTTAAATTAAAGTTATTATGTATTTTAATAGGGACAGATGTAACAAAACTTTCTATTGTTACCATGCCAAACTTTAAGCTTTTTTCATTTGTCATCAGTGTTGGAGTACCCACTTGTAAGGTGTAAATATTACTTCTATAGAAGGTTTTATCTATACAGTATTGAAATGATCCAGAAAAGTTCCCATCCACACGTGGTGCACTGAATATTGTTATAGAAATATATGCCAAAGGCTTAACTTTTATACCTAAAGTGGCTTTTTTATTTTTTGAGTAAAGAATAAATTTATCTTTTATAAATTCAATATCTACCTCAAATTTTGTACCGTTATATATAGTTATAATATTTTCACCAAAAGTATGAGTCCCCAACCCTGCCAAAGTTAATTGTGTTAGGATTTATTTCTATTTTTAAGATATCATAAATTGAAGCCGTTTCTTTAATATTTTCACAAAAGTTTACTTTTCTAGTATCGTTTAGTACAATTGGATAACATTTGTTTTTGTTCGTTGAATATTTCTCAGAAAAAGCTACTTTTGTGCATATTTTCCTCAAGCTTTTAAAAGAATTAAGAGCATTATTTCGCCTTTTATTACGTATTAGAAGTTCTGTACCCACGTAAGTATAATCTGGATTCTTCTCGTATAATTTATGAAGTGATTCATATTGCTCCTCTTTAGATATTTTCTTGTATATGACACAAAATTTGAGTTTTACAGAATATTCAAGAAAATTACGATTATTCTCATTAAACGCATCATGGGCGTGGATAAGTTTAAATTGGAGCACATTTTTTGACAAAAGAGACGTAGGTCTTATTGTGACGGTGACTTTTTTCAAGCTCCTCGGAGATATAGTAAATATTTCAGGTGTCACTTCGACACCAGCAATCTTTACGTATTGCATTTGCGCACATATCATGTTACTTTCGTTTCGTAATCTTAAATATTTCTTAACTTTTGTATTAATTATAATGTCTTCAAAATCAAGCGTGTCAGGTGAGTGACAAATTTTGCAATTTTCAAATTGGCCACTTATATAATATCTACCAATTTCAGAGTGATGCTCATTGTAACAGCAATGTGATCCATCTATTTTTATTAAACGCAGATCAAATACAAACATATTATCGAAATGCTTATCATGTTTTGCTCTAGATATACATTCATTATTAGGTGAAAATGTAATTTGAATGATATTATTATTTTTAACTGTGATATGAAATGCTCTATGTGAAGCGGATATTTTGCGAGCATCATCAAATTTCTGTAAAAGTGGGTATTGTGAGAAAATGTAAATCCGTTTATTTGATTTTTTATACCAATAAGTAAAAAACACCTACCACTAAATTACCATTGCAATTGGTTTTTAGATAAGCCGATATGTTCAGATCTGCATCTACATCTAATTCTAAAGTAGTTGACAGTCCCACGAAGGTTATCGGAAATTCCACAACTTTAAATCTTCGAAATATATTATCAGGATTGAACAGATTACAAGACATCACTTAAATTGTATACAAACCATCAATATACAAAATACAAAAATATAAGGAAATCGCATAATCAAAATTATGACAGTTTAAATATCATTATTTCTAATAATATTTTTTCTTTATATTCTGTGGAATTTTGTCTATTCTTAGAACATTGTGGGAGTTATTTCTTTCTTTATTTAATATTTATTATTTAAAGTTTAATAGGCTTTAACTTCTTTTCATAACCAAAGAATATGATAATTTTCCAATCTGGTAAATGGTTTTTTTAGTTAGATTAAAAATTTATACTTTTTAATTTACCTTATGGTACTTTTTATAATGGCTCTATTCGGGATATACATGTATATTCCTGATAACAGTTTTTGCATTATTATAATGTAACGATATAAATCGTATTATAATGTAAGGATATACTTTAGTATAATTAAATTGAAGAAAGTGTTACCCATTACCGTTTTTCCTATGCCTTATTCTATTAATAATAATATTTAAATATTATTATTAATAGAATAAGGCATAGGATTTTAAATTCTTAAAATTAATATAATATGGTCGTTATATTATAAGTACGTTTATAACAATTTCAAAATTTCTTTTCTTCACATTTGTACTAGATAAGTAGGAACGAAGTGCCCCGTGAACGGCATAACGCGCTGGTGTAATATTGTAGATGGATGTAAGCACGGGGGGTGTGTCGTATGACTCGGGAAAATTAGTTCGGGGCGGGGGAGCCCCTCGCCGCTCCGCTCCGGGGTTTATCAGATTCAGGGGGTAAAAAATGACTTCTCAATGGGAGGGTGCGGCGAAAGCGAAGTAGGGGCGGGCGTGGGCGGCGCTGCCACGTGGGCAAGGCCCGCCACCGTCGCGACGCCCGCTGCATTGCTTTCATGCTTCTAATATGAAAATGTACGCGTGTCACGCTTTTAACGGTACGCTACGGTATGTTGTGTCTACTTGAAAGATGTTTGCATTGTGACTATCGGACAGACTGGGTTCGCGAAAACAGATATATGTGAGGTGGCTGTGGGGCCGGAGCGGATAGACTCCATGGACCCTTCGCTTGAGGCTATGCATCCTCTAGATCCGCCACCACCTGACGTTCTGCTGGCTTTGTTGGCTAGAAATAAAACGCTAGAAGGTAGGAAGAACACATTTTTATGTAGCTCATTCGATACGATAATTGATGCCAATTTATGCTGTATGTTTTAAATTAGGATATTTTTTAAATTAAACACATGGTAGCATAAAACAAACTTCTGCTGTTCTAAAAGACCTAAGTAGGAGTAGACCTATTAAACATTCTTATTTTTAAGGAAAACACACATTTACATCAGGCATAAGATATTTCGTTTCAATCTCTTCTATCACTTATTATTTATATTAAGACTCATCGACAGCAGTGATAGTGCTAAACAGAGATCGCCACAAAGTACAAAATATCTTAGATTAATATTAATATGGAGACAATAATGCAAAACACTTTGTAAATTCTATTAATCGTTTTGATATTTATAAATCAAAATATTTCTAAATGGCATAAAAATTTAAATGTACTACACAAAATGTAGGTGCATATTTGTAGTAGGTATATGAAATTTTAAATATCAATGTCTGTTGATATTTCTTTCTATTCTATGTATATTCAAAAATATATTATAATAATAATTAATAATAACAAATGCAACAATAATAATAAAATATTTTTTAAAAATATTGAAAGCACAAGTTTTCGCATTTTTTATATCAAATAATTTTTAAATCTATTTACGTTCACGAGAACTAATTCGCAAGAGACTTAGAGGCGTATGATTTTAGCAGTAATTGTAGAAGAACGATGACGTTTTCATAATGCACGCTACAATTACTGTGTAGGAAGTCGCGTGGCGACGCGTGTGATGGCGCGCGTTGCGGCTTCTATCCTGGCCCCTGAGTTCCCTAGTTAGGCGTAGTTTGTTTATAGTTTTTGCTAGCGGGGCTTCCATCATTGAAACAGCGACTTGATTAAATAAATGCTTAAAAATCTTTAAAATTAAAGTATCAATCGAGTTAGAAGTAATTTAATTTCTTTGGTACTTATATTTGCACTTTAAATTAAATAATATTTGAGGCCAGTCGTGCCGCAGGGGCACAAAGTGTGACTGTGGTTGACTGTGGTGGAAACGACTTGTGGTTGTGAGTTCGACCCCACTCGAGAAGATGAAATATTTACTTAAATTTATATTTCCATTTCTTCGCTCTGGTGTCGAGGCAAAGCGCGGAGTTCTGCCACTCAACACGCAATGCCTCTAAAATTCGACTGAAATTGGGAACAGTGTCTTAACACTGGGTTCCCCCTACCTATCCTACCGTATGCGGGATACAACGTGAAGCTTATTTAATTTTTTTTTTTTTTTAAATAAAAAACGCTTTTCAAATGGCGAATAATAATTTTATCTATTCAATAATAATTTAGTTATGAATTATTAACCGATGATTCCAAAAAAACATTAAAACACATAGAATATTTCATTATTTTCTTATGCCTGGTACATAATAAAAGATCTTAATATCCTATTTTTGATCTTTTTGTTATATTTATATGGCTATATACATATTTATTATATGTACATTAGGAAAAGACGAAAAAAGACTGGACGGATAAGTGTTGACATATAACCAAAAACTGATATATGTTATTATTATATTATGTCTATTTTAAAAATGATAACAACAGCGACGGCAGTATTGATACTATTCATTTATTTATTTTTTATTAATTTATTGTCCGAAGTGTTGCGTTGTTCAAAATTTATATGTAATATATTCAAATTTCATCATAAAATGTCTCTTACCCAATGCGTATAGCCCTTCGATTTGTTTGTAGTTTTTACCAGTGGGGCTTTAAACAGGCGTAATCAAGTTAAGTGCTCTTACCCACGAGCGTCGATGAGCAAGTCTTTTTGATTTTAACGGCATCTATTATTATTTCGATAACGTACCACTTAACAAAATTAATCTAATAGGTTTTACTTGCTTGTCGATTATTATATGTGACAGTACATACGAGTAGAGGTGAAAAGTAAGCTATTTGTATTATAATCAAGAAATTTGCGGTTTTGGATTTAAATTTATGTTTAGAGTTAAAATATATACAACACTAGCGACGCAAACGCCACATCGCTCGCCTAAACTTATTGTTATGTTAAAGCCAAGTTATATAAAATCTTTGATATAATAGTAGGATAAACAATAATAAATAATTAACGTATATAGTTGTACTTACTAGGGTTGGCAGATGGCAGGGAAATCCGGGATTGTCCCAGAATTTTGTGTATACTAATGTCAAGAGTTTCACTTTGCTGTTGCGGATTTCATAATTAAATACTGAGCTTAATCTGTTAAAGTTTGATATTTAAATCTTAAAGAAGTACTTAAAATATTACAATTACAATTGTGTACCAAAAATTCTTGGTAGTTTAATCTCGTGACCCTAGAAATTTTCTGGAAATGATAAGCCTGGATCTGGTAACCCTAGTTGAAAGTAAAGAAAATACTGCTTATAATAGGATCTGCATTTTATAAAATACATTTAAACACAATCTGCGCTTGTAGGCCTTGCCTTGTTCATGTTAAAATGTCGTAAAATTTATATCGTGTAGTCATAAATATTTATAGTATTTTATATTTCCTTAATAATAATGTAATTACAATTTGATGTTTAATGTAACTTTGGGCTTATTGATAATCATCAACAGTTTATGATAGAATTTAGAATTAAAAATGTAATTTTCTTCAAATTAGTTCTATTATTTTTAAAATGTTAAAGCACATGAAAATTACACCTAAAACGATTCATTTTTATGCCACAATTGACTGTAATCAGTAACCAAAATTTCACTTTGCCATAACTTAGGACATACGATTACTTATGAAACGCCCTTTTTACTTTTTTTAAAATTATAGTTATTAGTATATTTCTATATATTTTTATTATTGAACATTAAACCAACTACATTCAATACCAATTATTATGGGATTTAAGCCCTAATATTATATTCGAAAGCTATGATTATGTTGTTGGGGGTGGTTTTTCGCTTGCAGCTAGTTGCTTATTATTTTTGTGCATGTGTTATACTTTACGGAGTATTAAATCAAAACATTATATTATCATGAAACCAAAACAATTTTTGCTATGTACCGTGGGAATGTAAGTAGAATAATAAATTTATACCATTGTATTGTATATGTATAAATTCTACTTTATCTCTTCGTCTTCATATACCTAATTAATATTATATTTAAGTGCATTATATTTTTTTCATACAAAGTGTTACAAAAATACATTTGTAACTACAGCTAAAGTGATCACTAAACCAGCTATACGTAAAAAATATTACAAAGAAACCATACATTATAAAATAGAAGTGTAGTAAATTTATATAAATTCTAAATAATTTTAGTACAATTCTATCACTATATTTTTTAAATTGTAAAAAGGTAGGGTGCCATAACTAGGTGTGAGAACATTTCATTACGGCCACGGAAGTATTTAAGTGAATACGCGAAGTTGGAGATGTCGCCTATTATGTTATCACATTAACGGCGGAAGTGTGGCACGTGGCGACGCGTGCGCATCGAATTGTCACTTCCGGTTTTTTTGCTTATCAGTAAAGTAAATGCAATTGGATTTGATATTTATACACTTATCTATGCAGGTATATATATCAAAAAAATCTTATGCTATGCTTAACAACATTTCAATTATATATTTATTTTGTATCATACACATATGAGGGTAGACAAAGGGAATCTGAAAACCTCGTGTTAAGTTTCCCTGATTTCAACAGGCATTGCGTGTTGAGAAGCGAAACACAACGCTGCGCTTTGCCTCGTTTCCAGAGCGAGGAAATGAAAATATTAAGTATTTCATTTCTTCGAGTAGGAATTGAAATCATAACCTGTCGGGCTTGCAGTGGCGCTTCTGCCTCTGCGCCACGACTGGTTTTACATTTTAATTATACAGGGTGGAAGAGGCACCGTTCCTTTTACGGGTAAAATATTTCAAACCTATACCTAAAGAAATTAATCAAGATGCCTCAACAGTTTGGACGTAGGATTTTTTTTCATTTCACGATTTTATCCATCCTGTATTTCGTGTGACGCGATTACATATAGATCCCAATAACATAAACACTTACTACTACAAAAATACTACTAAAGGTTAAACAACTTTGAACAAAATGACAATTTTATTATTTATTTTGTTTGAAAAAATAACTTTTTCATTTTTGGAAATTTATTTTTTTCTGATTTATATTAGGCTTTTATAGAGTAGTTAATACTGTGGTTTCATTTAAAGTGGTGCTTACACTTCCACCCTGTATTTTTAGGTATTTCATAAAAATAAACCATTATAATTTTATAGTTGTACTTCATTTTATACAAAAACGTAAATATAAGTTTGTTAACTTTTATAAGTTGTATTTCGTGACCTACAATCCTGAAATTGAACGGAAGCTTCGGTGGGTAAGTCGGACTCGCACATAACCGGTTTTTTTTAAATATTACAGGGCGAGTGAAGATACTTTCGATGCGCTCTATCCCACTAGAATATAATATTTTATAAAAACATTTTCTTCAATAAAATCATTCTTATAAAAGCTTCAAGCTATATCTCGCAGAGGGAACCTGGAAACTAGTTTTAAGACACTCCATTTCGTATTAGGAAACAAAAACAGAAATAACCATTGTAAGTAAAGGACAACTTTTTTGATACCTAAATGACACAATTGAATATACTTAAATTTGAAAAAATCGGTTTATATAAAACTAAATAAGTCACAAGTGAATAGGACATAAAGCCATCTAATGTAGTAAGACAATTAAATAGGGTAGCAGTAACTTTATGGGTACAGCTTAAACTAGGGCGAGATCATCATTCGCTCAGCGGGGGACAACATCTGTTCACTAGCCCTCGAGCCCTCACCTTGCTTACCTGTTCATATTTTCTGAATAAATAGTAATAACCTTTCTTTTTTTACATATTTACTGTGAGAATTATCTAAATTCATCTTTATAATAAGCTAGATGGTCAACAATATTTTAAAGGATATATTAAATATATATATTAAAGGATATATTCATAAATTATACAAAAATGCTCTAGATACATTTATTTATTTTAGTGTTTCTACGCTTAGGAAAAAAATTTATATATAATTTTTTAAAATTTTTTTTTAAATAAAATATTTTTAGAAAATGTTTGAAAAAATTTAAGTAGCAAGATTTTAACACACGCTTCTTCGAAAGTATCGCCGGTTCAAATCTCGTTACGTCCAAGCGTATGGCTTGGTGGTCAGAACGCTTGGAAGGTTTCCAAGAGACTTGAAATTAAATTTACATAATTTACAATTACAATTTCTAAAAAAGTACCTTCATTCATTTATTTCTATTTAAAAATCTAAGATTTATAATAACTTCAAACAATTAATTTAAAATGTACGAAAAATTGCTTTAAATTTGTAAAACAGAAAAGTAAAATAAATATATTTCTTATATTACATTCAAATCAAACAACAGTGAAGCTTAGAAGTCATATTTAGAGGAGTGGTTGCGTAGGGCGAATTCTTTGATTACTCGTACATAAAGGGCTTCTGTTCAAAATCCGTGATCAGTTTTATCCTTTTGTTAGGGTTTTAATCAATCAGAGAGATTTACTGAATGCCCGAATGATCGACCACAGTTGTTTATTTTCTTGACAAAGTAAAGCGCAGAGAGGACATTATATTTTAGTTTAAAAGAATAATTTATAACGTTTTTGAAAATTTTAAAGTGATATTCCATACTTAGGAAAGAAAAATACTTTTTTAGTAAACATATAAAATGTAAACGTAGCGGGATTTGAACCCGCGCCTCTTGGAAACCGTCCAAGCGCTCTGACCGCTATGCTATACGTTCTTGTCAATCAAGCTACGTCGAAATTCTTATACGCTTGTTACAACTTATTTATGTTATTAGCACCTCTGTAGTGAGATTTTTACAAATTTCCTACGCTACGTTCAATTTTTTATACGTTTTCTAAAAAAGTATTTTTTCTTCCTAAGTGTGGTATTTACTTGTTTACTTGGTCCTAAGTGTGGTATTTAGTTGTGGTATTTATTTTTGTACTTTAAAATTGTCAAAAATATTTAATAAATAGCATTCTGTCTTGCCAAATGATATTTCTTAGTAATTATCTTTGGGTAGCGGAAATTTATAAAAATCTCCTTACAGAGATAATTTTATATTGTACCAGATGATTTTAAATTTGACATAAACGAATAAAAAATAAATGATGCATAGGTGATTTTTATCGGAATATATGCTTTCAATAATAAATTCATAACAAAATAATACGGCCAGCCTCTTAACCAGATGGTACGGGGAGATTGATTTTAATATTACCCTAAATACTTTCTTTAAAACCTTGCCATTGATATGTATTTGTAATAATGGAGAAATGTTACAAATACATATACATATATTATATACCTTGCTTTAATTTACATAATACCGGTTCATTATTTATCAGTGTAAATTTTACTAAATCTAATTACTTAGAAATATTAAGACACGTCAGTTGATATCAATTTTATATGTAGATTCAGGTTTAGCAGGAATAAGTTTAAATAAGGGCCGAGTCTCAGTAAGAAGTCAGTCTTTTGTATTATAATTTACGATATTTATTTGACAAAATCAAATCATTCTTCATTTAATTAAATTCAAATAAGCTATTAGAAGCAATTTTCAATGACAAACTAATATAAAAATACTGAATTTCAGCCTTTGTATGTCAATTACAAAAAAACCGGACAAACGCGAGTCGGGCTCACCCATCAAGGATATGATGCAATTAGTGCATCATAAAAAAATTATAAAATATGTATTGGAATATGCACACCAAGCCCATTCACCTTGAACTAGAGGCTTTAATACCAAATTTTGCCCTCCTTTTTAACTAGTACCTGTAGATGTTAGTTTCCATTTTTTTTAATTCTAGGTCATCCGGAAGCACCTTATTAATTTTGATTCCCTTTATAGTGTCGAAATACGTTTTTTTGCGATATAAATAGCTATATCTTTTTTATGTAAATGCAGAAATATGATTTTTTCAGGAAATCAAGGGACCGGTGATCTAAGTATATGATTTTAATTTCAACTCAACAAGAAAAGACGGACAACAAAGTCATCATATAAGGATTCCTTTTTTCTTATTTTACCCTGTTCCGTAGATGTTTCGAGAAATCTTGCCTTAACGGAGAGCACTATTCCCTAACCTCTACTTGACAAATTTCAACTTCCTATGTAAAATTTTTGTACGGAACCCTCGGTGGGCGAGCCGGAATCGCCCTAGTCTGGTTTTTTTTAGTTAATATGTATTAGGATTCATACAGGATTTCGCCCCAACATTACCTATTTTTTGAAATGAGATATATTTATTCTTTATTAGAATTATAAAATTATGTGTGACATAAGGTATCAAATATTGGTATTATACGTATCAACTATACTTTCTATGAATATAGTACCTATAGGAGTCTAAGTATGTAATATCTATATATATAAAAGGACTTGTGCTAACTTACTGAGATAAGATGCACGCAGAGCCGTGACCGTTGATGGTAGAAACGTGATATTTGGGCAGATGTTTATTTTCATATTCTGGACATCCACTAAGAAGGGAATTTGAAAAATTTTAACCCTAAAGGGAAGAAATAGGGGTTGAATGTTTTTATGGATTTTTTTTTTAATCTGTACCGATTTTTATAAAATTTGAAATTCAGACTCTTAAAAATATTTCATTGAACGCACGCGTTTCATGGTTTTTTAGAATTCACTCCTAAGGGTGGCGTGCTCCACTAATCAGCCTATCATCATGTAAATTCCTATCTCTGATTATTTTCAATTTCTGTTTCTATTTATTTTCTGTATATCTTTATTTTATTTTAAGGACTGTAACCGACTTAATTAAAAATTAAAATGTTTATTTTAATTTTCTTTGTATTTGTAATTAACAAAAGTTTGTAAAGTTTTCTCATATTTTTTTTACTGGGTTCATTAGATGGTCGTTATAAATGTATAATTTTTAATACAAAAAGTAAGCACAAAGTAGCTTATAATGAATTTTCCGATTTCAAATTAACTTATTTTAAAATTAGTAAATTAAATTATTACAATTTATTACGTAACGTTTACGTTTTAACCTTGTTAAGACAAACGTTTAACTTAAATAGGACGTTAGAAGCAAAATTAAGGAGACGACCGACCTCGGCTACTCATTATAGAGCAGTATTAAAAGCAGGGCCCTTCTAATAGAATATGTATTTTTACGAGCACGGGGCGCAACTTCGTGCATGTTTGATGAGTACAATCTCGGATCTCTACCTGGGATGCCACGGCATTTACTGAATATCTACGGTCCCTAGTAAGAATTCGTAGAACATAGATTTAGATGTGAACTTTAAAATTCTATTTTTTTCTTAGTATTGGAGTTAATTAATAATTTATAATTATTTTTCTATTTAGTGTTTTAAGTGGAAATTAAACAAAATTTTAATTTCATTTTATGTGAATTGAAATTAGAATATTCTGTACTCTTCACGTTGTACTCCTCAAGGAGGGTAGGCAGAGGCACATTTCTCTGAATTCTGGAGGCATTGCGTGTTGAGTGGCAAGAACTTAACGCCGCGTTTGTCTCGACACCAACCGACCGAAGAAATGAAAATATTAAATATTTCGTTCGTAAGAGTCGAACCCACAACCTGTCGCGTTTAAAGTCTACACGTTTGTGCCCCTGCGCCACGACTAGTCTCAAATAATTTAAAATCAAATTTATTTATTTACATCATATAATAAAAGTAAGGCATTGGAAATACTTTCAAACAACTACATTATTGTAACGTGTAGGCAATTGATAATCTAGGCTCATGCAGCGCGGCAGTAGCAGCGAGGAGGAAAGTTGGTGTGGGGAACTGTAATCAAGAAGAGTAGAGCCGTGCGCGTCCCTAGGCGCCGCACGCCCCCTTCCCTCCTCCCATTGCCGCCCTCCCCTCGCCTGAAACCCGCACGAAACCACCTCGAGGGCAATGCCTCAAAACCTCTATTGACTTCTCGTTTGCCAAAGAAATATTCTTACGTTTTCTTTGTTTATTTGAAATGTCAATACTCAAAAAGACAGGTTGATCTGAGGAGAAATAATCCCGCCGATATTATCAGAGATTTTTCCTCTTTGTTTGCAACTTCCATTACCTTATGCTACGCAAATATTCATTTATAATTATACATACTCGTATATTTTTCAAATTTAAATAACCACCGGAAAGCAGTAATGAATTAAAACTCGAATAATTATTGTTGGTAAGTCAACAGAGAACGCTTCGTAATACTCAACATTTGTGCCAACAATCGGCCTGTAATGCTCGGCTTTTATAAAACAACAAAAGTTAACCTGTCTGCCCGTCCGGCTAGATGGAATGGAACGATTTTAGGGTTGCGAGCGAATGACATACCGTAGTCCCTACAATGACTTTACGCCAACATCATTACTACGTATATTTAACACAAATGTTATGCAAAAATAGATGATAGACCCTTGTATTAAGGACTAGCGACAAGCTTATACCATGGTAGATATAAAATGGTATACAAACAGAGTCACCATGTGTTATATACCGCATGTCGCGTTGACAGTGCGATCATTATTATACATGCAGTTCTGACAGCAATCTCTTTAATGGACATTTATACAGTTATAGTATTTTAACAAAATCATATAAATCTAGTAACATGTACATAGGTAAAATATTATGTATATATGCATATAGCATGAAGCTGATTTAATTTTTAATTTATCTATAAAGTGAAAAGAGTTGAATCAAAAGTGCACAGTGCTAGTCACTAGTAGTCGAAGTAATTTAAATAAGATATAATAAAGGGCTATATTAATATACGGGTATATATATTACGGTATATATATTACTTAATGTATATATATATCTTAATGAATATTAAGATTAATATTAACAAATAGGAATATATTTGTATATATTTTAATAATGTTAACGTTGGTTTATAACACCAATTCCAAGATTCAAACAACAATATATATATTAAAGTTGGTATACGGCTTTAGTTGAGCCATAGACGCAAATCGAGCGATTAAATGGCTTAATAGCTAATACTATTAAGTGATAAATGTAGCAGGCCGCGTATGAATAATTTCACAGAATGGATACAATGTACGCTTTTGCTAAACGGCTCCATATTTTCAAAATCCCCATAGAGCAATAATATTCAATGAGGCGAGCGAGACGGGTGTACTGTTGCACGTAATGGCAACTGAGATGGGTGATTGCAAGGGACATGGGATGGCAAATCCTGGAGATTAGCGCGACGAGAGCGACATGTGGCCTCCCGGCACTTAGCGATCGGCGACCCTCCGTAGGCATCCCCGTACTGCAGAGGAGAGACGTGCGACGCCGACGCAATCCCGTAATATCGTGTCAGTCTATTCGTCATAATATATGGCATTTACATTCATGACTGTTGCAAATGCTTTAGGTATTGCAAATATCTGATAGACTCACCTGTGAAACACAAATAAAAGTTTAAAGCGTCCAAATAATAATAATAATGCGGGTAATCTAAAAACTTTGTAATCTGATTTCAAAAAATACTATTCAAAGCTTGTTGAACCACTTGTTACTATTCTGAAGTGTATATGCACTTGAATATAGTAGTGTGATATCATCTCATTTTGAAAACGACCGTGAATCTAAAGGTCGGTGCGGGTCACTAGCCGCGGGTGCATTGAATAGCGTTGAAGCGGAACACTACACAGAAGGTGGAGAACGCATACGACGCCATATGTCGTACGCATTATAGCTCTGTGCGTACTACCCTCCAAGATTGATGACTCCGCGCATTCGTGCGTATTAGGGCATGTAAATGTTACGTGATTACTTAATCTAATGGATTTTGAAATTTCATTACTTAATTTATGTTTTAAATATTTTTCTTAAGTGTTAATCTACACTTAGAAAAGAAAAATAAAAAAATTAAAAATTAAATTAGCTTCACGCTATATCCCGCACACAGCAGGGTAGGCAGAGGGAACCTAGTGTTAAAACACTCCGTTCCCTACTTTCTGCCGAATTCTGGAGGCATTGCGTGTTGAGTGGCAGAACTCAACGCCGCGCTTAACCTCGACACCAGAGCGAAGAAATGGAAATATAAATTTAAGTAAATATTTCATCTCCTCGAGTGGGGATCGAACCCACAACCAGTCGGTTTTGCAGTCACACCTCGTGCCGCTGCGCCACGACCGGCCTCATAGAAAAGAAAAATACTTATTTAGAAAACGCATAAAAATTTGAAAGTAGCGGGACTCGAACCCACGCTTCCTGAAAACTGACCAGGCGCTCTGACCACTAAGCCATGCTTTCGGTTTCCAGGTAAGCCTGGTCGGTTTCCAGGAGGCGCGGGTTCGAGTCCCGCTACGTTCAAAATGTTAAGTGTGGGTTAACACTTTAAAAAAAACATAAATTAGGTAATGAAATTTCAAAATCCATTAGATTAAGTAATCACGTAACATTTACATGCCCTAAGAAACGAGTTGAATCAAAAGTAGCATAGGCTAGTCACGTTTTCTAAATAAGTATTAATGTATGTTGTTTTTTTTTTAAATCACATATCAAATACGTTTAATAATGATCGTGTCGGACCGTTCGTGTATTGAAAACGAGACGTCGATCTCATTGAAATTGGTCTCGATATTTCTGTACCATAAAAAAAGGCCGGTCGTGGCGCAGCGGCACGAGGTGTGACTGCAAAACCGACTGGTTGTGGGTTCGATCCCCACTCGAGGAGATGAAATATTTACTTAAAATTTATATTTCCATTTCTTCGCTCTGGTGTCGAGGTTAAGCGCGGCGTTGAGTTCTGCCACTCAACATGCAATGCCTCCAGAATTCGGCAGAAAGTGGGGAACGGAGTGTCTTAACACTAGGTTCCCTCTGCCTACCCTGCTGTGTGCGGGATACCGCGTAAAGCTAATTTAATTTATTATTTTTTAATAAAAAAAATCGATAAAAATAATCGATTTAAATATATTAGATAATACGTAGGCAGCCAGCTATGTTTCAGCTATTGTGTAATAATGTATCTTTGTGTAAATATATACTTATATCAGTAAAAATGATTTAACTCTTAATGACGTAAGTAATTAGAAGTAGATATAGCAGTGACTCTAATATAAAGTAAAATGATTGTTTAAATTTGATTTCAAAGAATTCGCGTAATACGCTCGTAATCGTCTTCTAAAAATAAAATAAATTTTAACCATGTTATTATTTTTTGTAACACTTTTGACTAATATTCGCAAAAAATGCTATAATACTCTAAAACTGTTTACGTTCTCATCATTTCCAACATCCGTAGCTACTTGAATCAATAAGTGACACTTTATCTACTAGATGAGGCCAGTCGTGGCGCAGCGGCACGAGGTGTGACTGCAAAACCGACTGGTTGTGGGTTCGATCCCCACTCGAGGAGATGAAATATTTACTTAAATTTATATTTCCATTTCTTCGCTCTGGTGTCGAGGTTAAGCGCGGCGTTGAGTTCTGCCACTCAACACGCAATGCCTCCAGAATTCGGCAGAAAGTGGGGAACGAAGTGTCTTAACACTAGGTTCCCTCTGCCTACCCTGCTGTGTGCGGGATACAGCGTGAAGCTGATTTTTTTTTTTATCTACTAGATATTAGTAGTAGAAAATTTTTGGTCAAAGAAACCAAAACTCTAACTTATATTGCATTTAAGGCCATCAGGCTATAAGGGACTTTATTACACAGTGGTAAAACCGGTTCTAAGTGTAAGACTTTACACTCTTTAGTTGTTAACGTAAAATATCGAAATCGTTAATACATCATTACTCTGTCAGTTGTGCTTTAATCCCCTCAATTGTCTATTTATGATGTTTTTTATATTACTGAGTTATATAATAACTAATAATACTTAGTTCTCATGACTTAATCATTTTCAACGTAAAGTGTTTATTTAAATACCACAAAACTACTAAAATATAAAAAAATAAAAAGCACATAACATTTGAGCTTGTAATAAAAACTTACTATTGTCCAGTTAGAGATAAATATTTAAAATTTGTATTATATAAAGCAGAATGATAAATAATATGCTTGTATATTAACAAAAAATGCAATATATAAAAATATTTCTGAAAAAAGTTAAAAAAAATAGTATGTACGTTTAATTTTACTGTTATAATTATTTAAAATAAGTTACTTCTCGCAAATTTGTTTGCATAGACTTGATGATCACCCTTGACATGCTACTTCTAATTACCACCAGGTCCTGTGTTTTCACTTCATTTTATCTTTAATTTTTTATTATCATTAGAAAGTGATCAAAGTTGAGGCGTTCATATCACTTAAGGTAGCTCAATTGCATCAGACCTTTGTTTTTTTTATAGTTAAGAATTACATTGTCTTATATCTGCATAACATTATTATTTAACTTAGGTTACGCTAAATATAAAGTCACATATTCTGCCAAGTTATTAAATAGTTTGCAAATATTTTTTTCTTTTAAATTAACGTGTTAATAGAATGGTAGCACCAAATAATTCCCGGGCATTCTCCATATTAAAGGCGGTAGAATACTGATAGAGAATCAACATCTCTTCGTGGATTTATGGATTACGTAACGTAAGCCTACGTAAAGGTAGAGGGGTAGAGATTATGTAACATTTTAAATTTTTTATCTTTAACCTTAAAAAATATAATTATATTCACAATGCTAATTGTCCAATGACACCTTACCATATTTGGAACATCTTTTTAAATTTATTAATTATAGTAATTTATTTGAAACATTATCTCTCTAAATTTGTATGTATATGTATAAAAAATAATAATAAATATTATGAAGACTTTTTAACGTAATATAAAAAAATGAATATTATAAATAATATGTAAAAAGTAATACAGAATACAACTAAAATTTTCTGAAAATGTATGCTATAAGCATAGTTATACAATTTTTATTATGATTTTGGTAATATAAATTGTATATTGTAATGTAGTTGCTACGAAAACTAAAAAATACCTTTACGAACAGCTAATGTAGAAAATAAACAAAAAAGAGGAGGTTGTTGAGAGGATATCATACGTTTTGTAGGGTCGTTTTCACCCTTGTTATACCACCGAAACACTTAGCGCAAAAACTGTAATGGAGTTAAGTAATGACCCCCCATAGAAAACATCTAAACACAAGCTGTGTTGAGCGAAATGTTGTTTTATATTTTATTTTTATTCATTTATTCCCTTATGTATGATTTGTTAGTCAATAATTGTATGAACTGAACTGAACCTGATGGTGTAGGGCTCGATTTCTAATGAGAAAAATTAATTATAATATTTTTGTTTCCCCAATCTGGCAAGGCAAAGTGCAGCGTCTCTCCATTCAACACGCATTTATTACAAAATATATTTTTTAAATGTAATTAAAATAGGATATATTACAGATATCTCTTATACGTTTACTTTTTGATATTTATTGCCTTCGACCATAACCTAATACGAAATATCACAAAGATTATCTAATGATATGGACTCGTTCCACTTAGTAAAGAGACATCCCCTTACCGGTCGCGGAAGCCACATACGAATCAAATGTATCACTAATAATGGGCCCGGGGCCAGTCGGACCCTCGCGATTCAATTATCGCGCTAACATTGATCTGCCGACGGGTGAAAACGATACTTGTGAGATATTGCTCCATTGTTTTTTCTCGCGGCTAAAAAGTACGCACGCGTCAACGTTTTGATAAGGGTAAATTTATGTATAAACCAAATATAATCCCTATTGGAAATCAAATATTGTAGGAATAAAAATCGTGAGATACTTACACAATTCCTTTCGTGGAATCACAGTGTAAAAAACTAGTTAGGTTCGGATGAAAAGAACCTTAATCGAATAAATTTAACAACATTATAAAAAAAAAACAAAAAAACGTATGCAAAAGTAAGGTTTTTGTAAAATATGTACACTTAAATGTATTGTAAAGTAACTTTCTAAGAAAAATCTCTATGCTGGGTGACCAGAGAGGAACTAGAGATAGTTAGGTAATGCTAGACTTTAGGTCATTGCATTTATCTATCTACACATAAGGTGTGTGTTTGGTGTTGGAAACTAACGTTACACTTTATTTATCCCCAAGATACTATAAAATACATTTTTTTTATTTCATCGAAGACTAATTTAGGGATTATATCCTATAGCTTAACCAAAAACTGCAGTTGAACCACGGTGACGCTTTAATATTCAACTGATATCTCTGACTCCATTATAGTTAGTTACATAAAAGAATATATAATTTAAGATGATAAATATATGTACGCATATTTATGATACTTCCTTCTTAATCACAATTTAAGATAGGAATTCATAGGAAAAAAGAATACAGTTAATTTTGATAACTTCCTCCTTTTACAGAAGTCGGTTAATCATACTTGTAGAACGGTAGATTAATATATAAAATAATAATAATATAAACTTCTGATAGTTGTATAAAATAAAGATAAACTTATTCAATGGAGTGCTCAGATAAATTATTTACAACGAGATAAAAATATACCCTCAACACAATATGTTGTAGGAAAGTGAAAAAGATCGTATGATGGTCTCTAATTTAGATTTGTGGAGCACCACGACGCAGGTTTGAGCACGAGGAGTTCTGCGGGAAACGGATTGTTTAGTAAACTCAATTACTACACCACAGACAGAACCTTTGTTTTGATTTTACGATAAACAGCTCTATCAACCTCTGGCGTGTGAAAGTTCATTGTTTGTGAACAACATATTTCTTTTCCTCGTTTCATAATAGTCGTGGTCGCCTTTTTATATGATGTGTTAATTTAAAATTTGGTTATTTCAAGTCTTCTTTATGAACTCGAGATATATTTCTGTTAATTAATAGTTTATTTGTATTATTAATTAACAGAAATTTCTGTTAACTTAATATTGTAACATTTTTAAAGGCAATATTTATATATCTAGTTATACTAAATATGTGTAATACAGTGGCGGTCGTGACGCAGTGGCACAAGTATGTGATTGTAAACGCGACGGTTGTAGGTTCAATGCTATGTGCGAGATACAGTGTGAAGCTGCAAATAAACATGTATATCTATAGGTAATATCTTTTCTCAGTCTACCCGTGACCACGGACTACTGCAAAGTGTTCGAAACGTCGGGTTTCCAAAACATATAATTTCAAATATACACAATTAATCCGGTTAAAATAGTTTCTTTTAAAATATCTTTTTTGTTAAAATATTATTTTTACTTACACAGATACCTTCGATATATGTAAAAAAAATGTGCTGTTACCATATGGTTGGTAATAATGAATCACTTATTTTGATGATGTTCCAGTAATTACCATAGCTTGATAGTGAAACAATAGGGTGGATCACGCGGTGCGTCGTGAGCGCTAAGCATGCAAGTGTAATTACTATAAAACAAATATAATGTAATGTAATGTCCTCTTGACCTGACCGATTTTAATCACGACAACAAAAATGATTAAAATCTCTATATAAACCAAACATAATATATATTCTTTATATATCTTTATTTTTTTCTTGGCTTTTATTCTTAATACACTTAGAGATAAACTTAGGAAAATCATACCGTTGCCACGCTAATTTATATGGCACCAGACATATCTCAAAGTGTGATTAATACGGAAGTATCATAAATATGATAGCGTACATATATTTTTATTTTTATCTTAAATTATATATTCTTTTATCTAACTTACTATCATGGAGTTCCAAGATGGTGCAATAACGTTTTAATAAATTGTTAATATTAATATAAATAATCACTTTACTATTGCTATTATTTCATACAAAAAACATATAAACAACAGATTACTTGACTAATAAAAAAAACTCTACTTTAACTTATTTATCTACCTTTCGCATCTTCAATAAAGTACTTTGTTATTTATCGAAATTAGTTTTATGATTTGATTTTGACGCAGAGGCACAAAGTGTGACTGTAAAATCGACTGGTTGTGGGTTCGATCCCCACTGGAGGAAAATGAAATATTTATTTACATTTATATTTTCATTTCTTCGCTCTGATGTCGAGGCAAAGCGCGGTGTTGAGTTCCGCCACTCAACACACAATGCCTCCAAAACTCAGCGGAAAGTGGGGAACGGAGTGTCTTAACACTAGGTTCCCTCTGCCTACCGCTGCGTGAAGCTGAAAAAAAAATGTAATAAATATTGTATAAGACATTTGTATTTAACTGAATAAAATATTTCAACCTCTGTTCAATTGATTCGATTGTACCACGATGACATCGCATGTCGCTGTGAATGTGACTAAAAGTTTTAGACAGACACATTAAACATCTGTGATATAGAGTACTTTTACGGTTATAATATGATTACATTATAGTTTAAATAACATAGAATAGGTTTAATATAAATAATTTAATTTAAAGTTTAATGTTCAAATATAGTAATCAAAACGTTTTTTCTTGTTTTTCATAAAACAAAACTGTATAATTATTATTTATATTTAAAAAAAAATGTGTTACGTTATTTTTATACGTTAGGTACTAGTTGTCACGTTTGAAACGTCATAATTAAATAATTGAACTAAATTGAATTCATTTACCAACGGTTGTATGTAAGTAGTTTTCCTAAGGCGATATAATCATATCTTATGAACAATAGCTTAGCTAAAGGTTCACATTAGAACTCTCTTTTGTAAGTCAACAGTAAGTATTTGTTATAAACTTTTTCTAAGATATTTTATTAATATCTCTCATTAATTAGACGGGCTACTTGGGCTACCACCAAGAGTGCTACATTTCCAATTTCTAATGTCTTTAGAAGGAGTTCACAAAAGCTTAACAATTTTTTCTTAAGGCGGTATGGTCATATATCTAAGGTTTAGCTAGGCTGCTAGTGACCAATTTTCCTGAAAGGCCATATTATTATCTTTTCTAGGATTTCATATCAAGTGTTTAGGACTTCTTATTATAGCCGTTTGCAGATTAGTTTTACTTTTACTCATATCGTATAATCTCATAAACTATACTCCATCATCATTTAAAGAAGTACATAAAAGTTGATAAACAATTTGATGTTAATTCAAGAATACTATTATTTTTCTTCACCGTTGAAAGGGTGAAGGTTAGATGAATAGAATTTACTTACTGTATAGAATTGTTTCTCACGAAGCATGCACATTTGCGTGCAGATAGACGCGAGACAGATGAGCTGTTTTACAAAACGAAGATTGACGCCTCTATAGATATATTTATTTACTTATTACTTATTATTAAATTGATGGCATCGAGATTCTTTAACTATCTACATGTTGAATATTTTTTAATTTGCCTTTTTTTAAAATAATCATTACATGCTTATATAAGCACAATAGGCAATATTTTACAATTTGTATAATTTGTAATATTGTATATTTTAGCTTCATTGTTGGTGTAAAAAAAAATATTACACAGATACGTGGGACAGCGTCTGACTGTAAAAGCGATAGTCGTTGTTTCAATTTCATTCATTTCGATAACTCATGAATGTAAAGTAAAGTAAAGTGTAGTATGGAGTTCCACCATCCGACACCAATATCTTGAATTTGTCTTGAAATAAGTTTATCTTGGCCTATCCAAGCAGGACAAAACGTGAAAAATCTTCTTATATGTAGGAGTACGACGGAACATACAGAAATATATAATATCAGATGTATGTACATTTGCACAAATTTTCAATCTTTAAATAAATAAAGATTGTATATCTTTATAATAATATTTGTGTGAAGGAAGGATGACGTAAAAGGTTTTTTTATCACTTAGATCAGTGTTATTAGAGGCAATATATTACGAATGGTCATTTGATCACGATTAGGTGGACAACAACATTGGGCATAATGTATATTATACTCTGTTTAAAACTGGGTGGGTGTGCGATATTATCTGTGGCGGGCGCGGCGCCATCTGTCGGGCAGATGCCGCTGACGTCACGCGAAGCCCCGCAGGCTACCGGAGCTGGCACGCGCCACATCTCCCCACGACAGCTGATCCATCCTGATTTACAACTCGTGTGTTTTATGATTTCCTACCACGAATACTTAAATGGCTTCTGATTATTATATTTTAAAAGAAGCAAAATATAATTTAAAAAACGATATATCCATAATTATATACCAAACTGCCTTTAATCTGGCTATAATGATAACATATTTAATAAAAATGTTTCCATAGTCGCTTTCTCCAACAAATAGGTACATAAGAAAGTTTATTATGAGGAAATTTGAATATAACAAAGGTTTTCTGTGTCTGATTTACATATTTATAGATGTGAGAAAATGCTTAGAAAGGAAAGTTTCCTCTTTGTTATACAAAAGAAAATGAAAATTGATTTTTATTAAAAAAGTATTTAAGGGTTAAGTTCTTCTTGTTTTGTTTTTTTAAAGAAAATTTTTATTCATGTAAAGAAATAAAAATAACTTCATCTGTTATTCTCATTGGCGTATCTAGAGATATTTTCTAGGGGAAGGGCTTGGCTTGCGAACTGATCCTTATGTGTAAAGATTTTTTTTGTTAAAATTCTGGGGTGGGCGCTACATTGTTATGGAATGGGCAACGCCAGACAACAACCCCCCTCCCATTAGTACTCATGGTTATCCTGTGTTAATCAATACATTATAAATATTGTTTAGTGTTCAACACTAATCTAAGTTTCTAATATACTAGTATATTCTACTTAAAAAAAATGTTTGCTTTATAAAGTCCCAATTTTTTTTTATATAATTACATATAACGTTGTTGTAAAGATTTAGAGGAAAAACCTTGAAAATTTATAATTTATTCGCATGAAACATGATTGCTAAAACTAATTATTAGTATTGTCCTTTTTCTTCTTGTTATTCCAATTTCCTTACGCGATTGTCTGCAATAGTGTTATGATAGTATTGCATAATATATACTCGTAGATTGCTTCTCGATTATCATGTACTCGTATATATATATCAAAATATTTCACGTACAAAAAAATCTATAAAAAACAGCTTATCTTCCTGAGCTAGGTACATCACAGTTAGAAAAATATTATAGGCAGAAGTAGAATTAACTAGCCATTGCTTCCTCTATCGTGCTTTCCTCATCGTTAACATAAACATTGGTATATGCATTTTTATTTTAATGTATTCATTTTTTGTTGATAATGAGCGGCAGTTATAATTCTTTAAGTAAAAAAATTAGCTTAAAGCCCTAAGATCCCAGGACCCCCAGATCCTCGTCATTTTACCAATGCTGAATTTTGAGTATTATAAGTCTTATTTACGAACTTGAAAGTGGGGCCCTTTCTAGAGGTAGCTTCAACTAAAGGTAAATAAAATTCACGTTTACCTACATTAAAGTTTACTTACTACTTATGTAATTAAATAAATTTTTAAACATGATATAAAAACTGCTACAGCTATTAAAAAACATTACTATTTTAAGACCCTTTATAAACACCCAGACCAATCCGATGGGCTAATCATCCTCCCAGGCGCGATAACTTTTTCATGATAATATTGCAAGTGTCTTCAACAATGTTCATGTAAAGCACCTCAGTATTTTGTGCCCTAAGAATAATGCGTGGAAATTAAAATAAATTGTAGTAAGTAATATATGTAGTAAGTAATAGTGTAGGACGTCCTGGTGGTAATGTAGGCCCACGTAATGGGTCTGATAATAATAAACACAATAAATACAAGTTTTACGACCGTTTTTAATGAATTGAAAAGTTAACTACCTACCTACTTTCAAGTTAATAAGTACGTAAAAAAGTTAAGACGTAACTACATTTCAGCTTTGCTAAAATGACGTAGGTCTGGAGACCCTGAGATCTCAGTGTATAAGAATAGTCCATCTATCCTTAAACACAGAAAAAAATTATCATTTTAATAAACTTGTCAAAAACACAACATAGAATTCAATATTGCGTAAAGTAGAAGTATGTTAAGTATTATAACGAACAAAGTAAACTTCTTTTAAATTATTTTTTTTCAGTCCATTACATCTGAATCCATGATTCTAAGTTTTCTTCTCAATATTGTGTATTTGCACTCTGCTCTATTTTATTGGTATTTAGAAATATTTTCGTTCTTATCCAGTCATTCAACATCATGCTGCTCTAAATTTTGTATAATGCACATCAGTTCAGTAGCATTACATTTGTACTTGTATGAGATTCTTTAAAACATTCGAACATTTTTTGTTGTATACTTATTTAGAAAATGTATAAAAATTTTAACGTAGCGGGACTAGAACCCGCGCCTCCTGGAAGCCGACCAGACGCTCTGACCACTAAGCCATACGTTCTCATCAAGCTACGTCGAAATTTTTATATCCTTGTTACAACTTATTTATATTGTCAGCATTTCTGTACGGAGGTCGGATTTGCTTTAGGTAATTTGCAACTTAAAGGAGGTTCGGTTATATTTCCTCATTGAAGGCTTTCACCTTCGGACCCTTAGTCACCAGTGCCTCAGCGCAGATTTGATACGTCTCGTGTTTGCTAAAAGCAGCAAGTTTGCATGACATATCAAACCAAGGCTGTGACTTTGTGTCCCGGATTGGCACTACATTGCTAGGAATATAAAGTTCCATGTCCTAGAGAACTGTGTCGGCAACAGCAGCGGCACAGGCACCATCAGAAAAGAATCAAACCGGCCGCCAGGAATAAAATTGACTGATTGATTGATGAAGACTAAAATGTACGCATCTCATCCCAATCTGCTGATTTGTAGTGCAAGTCCATTACTTAATATATTCGTTATTATATGACTTCAATATATATTATATAGAATTATGTATTAGTTTATTATATTACCTTATATATTCTACTATAATATAAATATTTGAGGCTAGTCGTGGCGCAGGAGCACAAAGTGTGCCTGTAAATCGACTGGTTGTGGGTTCGATCCCCACTCGAGGAGATGAAATATTTATTTACATTTATATTTTCATTTTTTCACTCTGGTGTCGAGGGGAAAGCGCGCGTTGAGTTCCGCCACTCAATACGCAATGTCTCCAAAAATTGGCGGAAAGTGGGGGAAAGGAGTGTCCTTAACACTAGGTTCCCTCTGCTACCCTGCTGTGTGCGGGATACAGCGTGAAGCTGAAAAAAAAATGTTTATTAAGTTTATGTATTAGGATAAAATATTATTTACGTATGAATGTTTATTTATACCACCCACTATATACATTTTTAATTTTATATCTCCTAGCCTCAAGGTTGTCTGGAAGAAATCGCTAATTAGCGATAAGACCGCCTTTTGTGCTTCACACAATGTTATGTGCGTTTACTAGATGTAAGTTGTTGACTTTGCTTGCTTTCTATTTGTGGTGCACAATAAAGTATATATAAATAAATAAATAAATCCCTGCTCGCTTCTAAGCGAATATTAAAGGTGTTAATTATTTATTTATTTATTGGGTATCCCCGAAAATGCGTATGCTTTTAATAGTCTAGTATTGTATAAGAACTATAATTAATTCATAGAATATAACCGGAAAACATACTACTTTATATTTTTTGAAAAAAAAAAAATATTACGGATTTCTCTCTTGATCTTGAATTACATATTAATTTGAGATACATTTTGCTGCATATTTATATAGGGCCTTGCTACAGAACCCCAAATGAAAATAATGGATCAAGTATTATTATTTCATATACCTACTTAATTATATACCTACTTTTATCAAAAAATATTGTATATGTAAAAATTCAACATTTGTGTTTTATTTTGTTGATTATCATTTGCTTATTACACACACAGACTTTGATTGTCTTTGCCTTTTTTGTCGGTGTTTTTCTTAACTACCTAACGTAATTTATTTGTATTAAGTGGAGTTTAATTATGTCTAAGTAAATTGACTTTATACAAGAAACTCAGCGGGATTTTTATTAAAATCAATTATTTACATTCACACTTATTTATTAGTGCATTTTATTCCCAAGGTTTGTCGTCATTAAATTTTTGATTTCATGATAACCAAACGAAAAAGTCTTATATTTGTTTTTATTTTTTTAAATTGTGATACAGAACATTCTCGGTTGTTTTCTCATAAAATAATTTGGAATCGATGAAAATGAATTATATCACCGATTTTGGTAATATTATTAATTTTTCTAAACATACATAACATTTCCAAAATGTATTGAGATACAACTGTCAATCTATTAATTCTCTAAATTTCTGCTTTAAGTATTCTTTAGGGCCTTAATTATAGATTGCACGAATAGCTCACAAATCTGCAAGACAATGTATGCTGCATTTACGAGAGGAAGTACATACATACTGCTGTGAATTGGATCTTTGCTTTGAAATTTGACTCCTCCGTCAGATTAAATAAAGTGCGGCGGCTCTTTCTCATAATGTCTCAAGAAAAATGGACAGAAAATACAGAAAAGGTCGATCTATGCGATTCAATTCTTCCAAATCGAAAATATATTTTAGTATCCAACCTGTATGCTATTCTACTAGTAGACTTTCATTTGATGAGCTTTATGTTGTTATTAAAAAAAAAAGTAAATATTAAAACATTTTCATATAATAATATCGTACGAAACCGAAATAAGAGATTAGAATAAGAAAGTTTAACTTTATAAATGTATTAAATTCATGAACAAGACAGAAAAACATAATTAATTACTAAATTAATATAAAAAAATTTTCAAACGCAGATAACGAAAACAACTCTCAAAATTGTTTTTACGAGAATTAAAAAAAATCAACATTTTAATTTAAATTATTTTCACAAAATTATATGTTAACAGTTGTTTTGAAAGACTCTCTTAGTTTATTTTGCTTGCGTATAAGCATAACTAAATGCGTAGCTGACCCGCCGGCATGCGCCCGGATTCAATTTCAGCGACCGAACACCTTACGACCCAGCCACGGTTGCGTCACGCCCGCCGCTTTCTTAATATACCTCAGTAACCCACGAAACTCGTTCACACTAAAACAATGTTCAAATGGTAACCGATTCCCACTGCAGTCAAATCGCAATAAACAAACAACAAAAATCTCTTCTCGCTAATGAGAAAGCTTCTCATCTAGATTTCTCGGTCTGAGTGCCTCGTAATCATTAATTATAAGATAAATATGCGGGTACGCTTATTAAAAATATTTGCTGGGTAAACAAGGGTCCCTCTTCCGCCGGTTACCCCCAGACACGGTCTGGAGTGGTGGGCAAACAAATAGATCAAAGCGCTGCAGTTGTGAAATTTGTACAATATACGTATGTATGTATGTATATTTGGACGTTATGGTATTGTTGTTTACTCGGAAATTTGTTGATTTTTTTGCTTTGATATAAATTTATCTATAGAGTTTAATACTAATCTTCTTTTTCTATTACACATCGGTTTGTCCATTTACAAGATTAGTAACATGTACGGTGATACTGTACGTTGTGTAGTTGTGTCGTGGCACAGGGGCACAAAGTGTGGCTGTAAAATCGACTGGTTGTGGGTTCGATCCCCACTCGAGGAAATAAAATGTTTATTTACATTTATTTCTTCATTTCTTCGCTCTGGTATGGAGGCAAAGCGCGGCGTTGATTTCCGCCACTCAACACGCAATGCTTCCAGGATTAAGTAAAAAATGTGGAACAGAGTATCTTAACATTAGGTTCCATCTGCCTACCATGCTGTGCGGTATACAGCTACACTATATTATAATTACGGTATATGTAAAAAAAAAATACGTAGAGCACAAAGTTTAGGCATTTGTATTAAGCAGACTCTACATTACGCGGTTAACGTTGTTTGCTAAATATATTACTTGGCTATTGACATAGTGCGATCATTAATACAAGCAAGAGCACACTTATTAATTTTAATAAGTGGGGTGACTCGTTTTGGAGGGAGCGACAATAGAGCTGTGTTTGTTTTATTAGTTTTGATTTTATGGTTTCTGGCGCTTTATTCACTTATCTGCTATAAAATCTGCCTGTGTTTTTATTTATATCGAAAACTAAAATTAAATACCCTGACAGTCTTGGCGCAGCGTGCGACTGTTAACGCGACAGGCCTTGTAGGTCTGTGGGTTTCGATTCCCATTTGACGAAATAACATATTTAATATTTTTATTTCCTTGCTCTGGGAATGAGGCAAAGCGCGGCGTTAAGTTCCGCCAATCAGCAGCAATTCCTCCAAAATTCGGCGGCAAGTGGGGAACGGAAGTGTCTTAACACTGGATTCCAATGTTCCTTTTACCTTCTACCTTGCTAAGTGCACACTTTAGCGTGAAGCTAAAAAAATAAGTAAAAATATATATAGAAAATTGGACTTCATGTTCAATATTCTACTAGTAGACGAAAGTAACACCGTAGTAGGCCGTAGTATAAATAAATAAGGAAACAACAAAATGTTTAAAATTATTATTCTTTTCAATATTTATATTAATAGCAATAATTGCTTTAGAGGATAAATGTTGTAAACAGTTTTTGTAGCAAGTGTACGTGATTCTAGTCACGGAAATGAACAGAATGGACAATACATAGTTAGAAAGTGACAGGATTTTTTATATGTTGTTTGCAAATAATTTGCTAGTAAGTATTTGATAAATAATAAATTATATATTTATCAACTAACTATTGATTGGTAGTGGTAAATTCAAAATTGAAAATAAAGCAAAATCAATATTCACATTACGCGTAGACGCAAAATTATAGTAAAAACGACTTGAAACCCTGTACCGCTAATAAAATATCAATTTAAATTAAAACAAAAATGGTAGCATTTCATAAAAACAAAAAGGCTTGAAAAAAAAACATTTTTGTTGGAATATATTTAAAACGTTGTTAAGTAGCGCCCAGTGAATATTTAAAGCAATCACGACAATTTGACATTATCCTCAACAATTGAAATACTTATAGATCTAAGAATTTTAACGAGATTAATGACAAAATGGACAAGTACCTAGCTAGCTCCAAAAATATTTTACTAAAAACTAACAATTTTCCACATATAGCAAATTAATTATACATACTGAGGGTGCAAAATGTATAAGATATATAATAAAGTGCATATACATTCTTAAAAAATAGATATTAGATTTTTCATTCATTTGTATGACAAAGTCGAATCTCATATCAAATGTAGAGTTGAAAGCTTAAGAGAAGGTACTTGATTAGATTGACTCCTGTTGTATAATGAATTTAGAAATAAATATGCTATAGTTTTATTAAAGGAGTTTTACTGAATGATTCGAGATGTTGTTAATGAATTTTATAGTATACTTTCTATAATACAAGAGCACATTTGACTGAGTTTACTTGACATTATACCGTATTGGCAAAAGTACTAAGATTACCCCCCATCGACAACAACGATAAAATGGCAGGCGCGGCGCGTGCCACCTACAGCGCGTCTCTAAATTGCATTTTAATCTAATTATATGACGATATAATTTTTCGGTCCCGTCATAATCAGATAAAGAAGACATTATCGAATTAAAGCGCCGTTTGCAGTGGGTGCGTGCTCGGCCGTGTCATACATTCTTAATTGTTTATAATATTGTTATTATTATTTATGATTTTGTACATGGAGTCAGTTAATGCTATTTAACAATTTATTATTGATTGACAACCAGGTGTTTAATCACTATTTTCAAGTTATTCTATATATTAGTATATTCATCAAATTATATTTATTTAGTTAAAATTCCACCATTCCACACATAATGCACAGAAAGTGGGGAACGTAGTGCCTTAACACTACGTTCCCTTTGCCTACTTCGCTATAGGCGCTGATTTGATTTATATTTATCAGTAATTTTGTTTAACAAAGTTATGAATGAAATTGGCAACAAAAAATACAAACAATAAGATGTTACACAGTAGACAATCAAAATGTAACGTAGTATTCTATTGTAATTAATAGAGATATATTACAATAGAATACTACGTCAATTTGTAATTAAATATCTCTATCCTCGATTGCTGCGTAGTTAAATTAACTTAAAAATTATTAATATTGTAGATTGCATTATTATTAGTTAGACGTTAAGTAATAGTTATTTTAAACTTTATGTGCTACTTACGTTTGAAATTCAAATGATGTTCTATTCACGAGACAAAGATAGATAATTTTATATACATTTTATCGACAAAAAATTACGCTCTAAAAAGAATAGGCAAAAGATGAAGTGATTTCTTTATTAGCATCACGCTGTATTTTACACATCAGGGTAGGCAGAGGGAATCTAGTGTTAGGACAATCCGTTTCCCATCATCCGTCGAAGAGAGGCGATACTCAACACCGAGATTTGCCTCGACACTAGAGTGAAGAAATGAAATTATTAAATATTTCGTTTCCTCGAGTGGGAATCGAACCCATAACCTGGTACATTTGCAGTCACATGCGTATGCCCCTACGTCAAGACTTTCCGCCAATAAGAGATCTTCTTTTTAAATATTTAAAATTTATCTTTAATATAAAATCTTAAATAACATAAATAAATCTTATGAGATAAATTAATTTATTTTACAAATACATGAATTTGTAAGTTAAAAATGTATTTTTGTATGTGGTTGTTTAATTCGAACGTATATAATATTTTAATGTGTTTTTTGTGGAATATTTATATATAATGTTATTGTCAGCACCTCTTTAAATGAAACCACAGTTTCAACTACTCTATAAAAGCCTAATATAATTAAAAAAAAAACTCAAAAATGAAAAAGTGATTTTTTTCAACCAAAATAAAAAACAAAAATTATCGTTGTACGCAGACATAAACTTATCAAAGGGAAACCGCTGGATACGCCTCATTCCGAAATCGAGTCGTAGATTTTGGCGGCAAAGATCAAAGTTGTTTAACTTTTAGTAGTATGTGTTTACGGTATTGATATCTATGCGTAACTGTAACTGTAACTGTAACAAAATACAGGTGTGGATAAACATCGTGAAATGAAAAAAAAATCCTACGTCTAAGCTGTTGAGGTAACTTGATTATTTTCTTCAACTTATGATATTTTACTCTATATGCTGTTCCCGTAAAAGGAGCACTGCCGCTTCCATCCTGTATATTTTATTAAGAATTATTATTTAGTATATTATGCATAGACGACATATTTAGTGATCCGTTTGAACACACGTTGGTTAAGAAATGGCTCTCTTTGTATATAGTATAAATATAATTTTTAGGGTTCCTATAATAGGTAAAAACGAAACCCTTATAAGATCACTTATTTATGAAATACTCCGCATAATCAAAATCTATAGAGTACTTCCCGTGGATCTTCTGTTTTAAAATAAAGGAAAAATCCGAAAAGTGGACATTTATAGGTATTATATATAAAAAAATCATTACAAACTTATATTTATTTGTAGTTAATTTCATACAAACTAAGAGCATATACCCACAGTCTGCGTCTGCATCTTGTTGACCTACAGTCCTGAAACTGTTACGGAAGCCTTGTAGGGCAAGTCCGACACGCACTTAACATTTTTTTTTAATTTTATTAAGTACATAAAAATTAAGAAAATATCAGTAGGTACATTTTCATTATCTTTTAAAAGACAAAGCTAATTTATATATCTGCTACACTTCGCTTTGCGTGTTCTATATTTTTTTTGATTCTCAGGCATTTGTCACATTTTTAGCCTTTTTCTTTTACAGAAAAAAGTCATGCTTAAAGATATTCTATATAACATTTTTTTTAAGAGTTATAGGATCTTTTTAGGCATATTTTAACTGTGCCAAGAAGTTATAAATATATTTACATTTATTATTAAAGTATTTTTGACATTTTGTCGTACATAGAGATATAGAGTATAACCTAAGTTTTTACTTAGTTTTTTTTCAGCTTCACGCTGTATCCCGCATGTAGCAGAGTAGACAAAAGGAGCTTAGTATTAAGAAATTTCTCTCTCCTTTTTCCGTCGGACCCACAACCAGTCGCGTTTACAGTCACACGCTTGTGCCTCTGCGCCATAGCTGGTCTTTTATCTACATAACTTAATATGTAAAGTTATCGCGACCTTCTAAGCACTTTTCGTTCGTTTTTAGGGATTTTGCAGTTTGCAAGGCAGTTGGGTTTCAACATTAATATCATATACGAAAATATTATAAATATAGCCTTTCCGCTGAATGGCACTTACACTCACAACATTGTACAACGACCACTTTGTTGCTGATAGTTAGGTGATTTCTATCTGACTCTTACACTTTTATTTTTCGTTTATTGTAATATGAAAAAAGTGAAAAATTGCACGGTACAAATTGTATAGTACATGTCCTCGTATTTAGTACTAGCATTTTGGCTATTCAAATAAATCAGTGATTAATACAAGACTAACAACGAGGAGAATATGTTTTATATGTTAATTAACTCTGAATATGCTTTTAAAAGACTGTGCGATCATCAAAAAAAACTAGTCAGTATCAGTGCGAGTCAGACTCGCCCACCGAGGGTTACTATACCATTTTCAGGATTGTAGATCAATGGGAAGTACAACTTATAAAAGTTTTTAAACATTTTTACATCACAACATTTTTACAACATTTCCGCTACCCAAAGATAATTACTAAGAATTATCGTTTGGCAAGAGAGAAACTATTTTTTAAATATTTTTAAACATTTTTAAAGTGTTATTCCACACTTAGGAAAGAAAAATACTTATTTTAGAAAACGTATAAAATTTTTTGAACGTAGCGGGACTCGAACCCGCGCCTCCTGGAAACCGACGCCAACGAACGAATTCCATAATTGTAAGTGTACAGTAAATACGCTATAGGTTTTAATTTCGTGGGAAACAAAGTTGATAAGCTTAACTTATTTTGTAGGCAAAGAACTATGAATATAAGTTCGTAATGTTATTTTCTATGAAATACTTAAAAATTCGTCACTCTGATTTTTTCTTTTATTTGTACTGTAAGTTCTCACTTCGTGCCAAATGCCAAACTATAGTTTCACGGAAAGGTCCATATAGTTCTCGGAAAGTTCTATATATTCACACAAAATGCTACAAAAATAAATAGTCTCTTTTGATTGCGTTGACTTAGACGCTTGATCTTTTGTGCTTCAAGGGACCATAGACCTGAATATTTAATATTAAAGCTTGATACCTCCACGCGATTTTGAGATAAATGGTCTTGACAGACGGAGAAACGGACAACAAAGTAATCTTAAGAGAATTCCTTTATTTTTCCTTTTGTGATAACGCTACCCCGAAAATTAACCAAATTTCATTGAACGTCAATTTTATTTGTATGAAACCTTTTCTATGAAAATTGGAAATTTTGCAGTATCAAAGTAGAAGTATTGCTTCCGATTTGCTAGAATTCTGAGAACTTTACTAACATCATAAATTTTTCGCATATTACGCAGAGGCACTAAGTCTGGCTGCAAATACACTCTATGACATGCTTTGCCTCGACCCCAGAGCGAAGAAATAATAATATTAAATATTTCATGTCCTCGAGTGGGAATCGAGCCCACAAACAATTTGAACAATTCATTTCACAATTGGACAGTACGAACGTTTGCTCGATTTCCACTTCCAGTGAAGTATCTTATAAAGCAATAATTCTTTTGTTTTCATTAGAGATTTGATTACCTATCTATTGAAAAATAATATTTATAATTTAATATATAAGTATACGTACCTAAAATTAAATAATAATAGAAATATGTACGAAAAAAAAACACCTTAAAACATTACCTACTTCATCTTTATATTTTTAACCTTATAACATTATAGGTGTTAATTTAAAAATGCCTTTAAAGTATTCCAGTGTTGGCACAACACTGAATAATGTGGGAAGTTAAAAAATAAATAACTATACCTATAGGGTATTCAGCTTCTAATTTACAATGTTCCCAAAAATATGAATCATCCAAATAATTTTTGAATAACAAGAATCATAATATCAATTGGAGTTTGAAGGGTATACTTGTGATCGTCCCATACGATAACTATTTTCCCATAGTAACATAACACCAAAATAGAGGGCCGGGGCACGCTTCTGAGTAAGGATGTCTTTGGGGAAACCAAAAGTTATGAGACAAAAGACCTTACAAATTATCGTGGGAAATCTACATTAATAGATAGGTGTGATGTTTTAATTTAGTCGAGCATTTGTAAAACGCAGGTTTAAACATACCTACCTACACTATTCCTATAGAATGAGTACGTACATGGTGCTGTTGATTTTTTTAAGCTTCACGTTGTATCCCACAAAAAATAGGTTAAGTATAGAGAACCTGGGAACCTAGTGTTAAGACATTCCGATAAAAGGGCAAGGAATTGAGTGGGAATCGAATCCACAGCCGTCGCGTTTACATTCGAATGCTTGTGCTTCTACGCCACGAAGACTTTTGCCGTTAATAATATCATTTCATTACAGCTTCATTCTATATCCCGCACACAGCCGGCTAGGTAGAGGGAACCTAGTGTTAAGACACTGTGTTTGCCACTGTCGCCGAATTCTGGAGGTAATGTGTGTTTAGTGGCGGAACTCAACGCCGCGTTTTGCCTCGACACCAAATATAAATTGAAGTTAATTTTTCATTTCCTCAATTGGAGATCGAACCCACAGCTAGTCACGTTTACAGTCACACTTTGTAAAACGTCCTGCGCCTCGACTGGCCTATAATTCGAATGATTTTATACAAATCTGTACAAGCAATGTTTTACTTAAGCTACATTTAGGCTTATTGATTCCGCTCGAGTACACGCCTGTCGCATCCGATGAGCAGATTAGCGAACAGGCAAGAAGCTCTTGCAATGCGGACGCGGAGGCAACCCTCAATTACCGAGCGCACGCGCACGCGACCTGGCTCAGGGGACGCACGCGACCACCCTTTATTATTATAAAATAAAAAAAGTACCATTCCCTTTTATATTAAGTGGAATTGTTGACTTTAAATTGTATTGTTTACAGGTGTAATGAAATAAAGAGAATAGTAAGTTCAATCTACGAAAATTGTCGAAGATGAAGAACGTAGTGATTTGTCTTTTCTTCTCTTAAAACATAAAAAATATAGAGCTTAAAAAACAACACAGTCCAAAGATACGAGCGTTTATGCATCGATTTTGCTACGATGTATTTTGAAGGGGTAATCAATACCTACGGTAGGTATTGATTAGTAGGTTCAACAAAACCAAAAAATACTTTAAACCCCTTTTTCTCGATATTTACAAAATGTTATTTGTGCCCTTTATCCTTATGATGGCAGTACAGGGTACTTCCCATGGAAATACTGATATGAAATTTGGTAAGAAGTCAGAACTTGCAGTACTAAATACTAAATAATAAAGTAAAAATACAAAATCTTAAGATTTATAGATATTTCTCCAAAAAAATATTTACAAATTTATAATTGTAGTTCGTTTGATACAAAATGCGTACATATATTTCAGGCTTAAGTTTGTGACATTTTATAAAGTATACTCCCGATTCCTCAATTTTGTTCCGTTGACATACAATTCTAAAATTGATACAAAACCTTTGGTATGCTAGTCCGAATTGCATTTAACTAGTTATTTTTCAAATTAACCTACTTTTCAAATGAGGTAAAAGACACAGTTATATTTTGCGTCTTCTTGAATCAATTTTAATGTATTTTTTTTAATTAATCTCAAACTTTAATGTATCTATAATCTGTATATATGTTATCAATCAATTATCACGCTTGCAGACCAATATTGCCATCTTGTCGTATTAAAAATTTAAGGATATTTTTGACCGACACTAAAATAAATAATTTAGATTTTGTGATTTAGATATGAAAATCATTTAGATTTTCATACAAATTTTGTTAACTTCTGGGCGTAAAATACAATAAATAATTGAGGCCAGTCGTGGCGCAGGGACACAGTGTGACTGTAAACATTGACTGATTGTGGGTCAATCCCCACGCGAGGAAATAAACATTGAAGCTAAAAATAATATATATTTTTGAAATATTTACATGCTTATATACTAACATACTCGTACATAATATAATAATCCAACCTATTATTTAAAATATGAATAATAAACTTTACTGAGCTTTAGCTTAGAGTCTTATAGTTAATTTGTATATTTTACATATTTGAGGCTAGTCGGGGCGCAGGGGCACACAGTGTGACTGTAAAACCAACTGGTTGTGGGTTCGATCCCCACTCGAGGAGATGAAATATTTTCTTAAATTTACATTTCCATTTCTTCGCTTTGGTGTCGAGACAAAGCGCGGCCCTCTGCCTACCCTGCTGTGTGCGGGATACAGCGTGAAACTGATTTATTTATATTTTACATATAACAGCAGACATACTATTCTTTAAGGTTTTCAAGGGCTGATATTGAGTTCCAAATCGACCCTAAGGACTAGAACAGGGAGTGACGCTCTACAGTGATTTATGTGCTCGTAAAGTTGCACACGCCGCTGCCCTCGCGCTCACTTGTATAATTCATTGTGCCAGGTCACGCTTGACCACGGCCTAGACCGGATTGTATTACAGATTTATTGTTCAGATTATAGAGGAAGTTTTGATATAGGTACCATATAAGTTAGAAACGGGGAAGTATTAATTTGTACCAATTTCCAAACAAAGTAAACAAGAAATAATTTATTATTGTCGTTAAATATATTTGCAAACTTTTATTTAGCATTGTTTTGATAAATTATAGGAATATTTATTTATTACACGTAGCGCTTCGTTTATGTCTACGACGCTACGGACGTATGTAACTCAATTGAGTTATTTCTTGTATTTCCAGTATACTCGTATTTTAATTATTTACTTTGCTCTTTATCATCATAAGCTATATAGTAATAATTAATTTTAAATAAAGTATTTTCATATAATGAATGTACGATTTATGTGTAAAAAATATTTTTAAATTTACTTAAGCATATATATTTGTTGTTTGCATGTAAACAATTCCTAGTTATTTTAAGACATAATTTGGCATAAAAAAAGAAATATGTAGTATATTTCCATACTAATATTGAAAAATAATAAACATAACAATTGAGTCCATTTGTCTACTAACACTTGTAGTGTAAAACGTTCAATATCATTCTCACTGAAACGCGAAATTTCCTGCAATCGATCGCTGGGTGGACCGATCGGCGGGATTGGTCGAGGGGCGTGGTGGTTGTTATCATTAGAGAGACGTCGTCCAATGGCATGGAGTCAGTGATAAGAGGGTTTGGGGTTGTTCCGAGGGGTGGCATCAGTGCGTCGGACGCAGCGGTACAGGGCGGGCGTGGATCATGTTGGGTGCCATGATGTACCCCGGCGCGGAGGATGAGCTTGCCGACATGCGCGTACCGCCGATACAACTCGAGCATCTGCCTGAAGTGTTTCTATGTACGTAAACCCGAATGTGTTGTGATGGAATGTGTCAAGTTTTTCTGTGATTGTTTGTTTAAGAGTTTATACGTAAGAGTGTGCATTATAGATATAATATATAATGGTAAATGGGTCACAGATCGATACAATAACTGGAACCTCTAAAAACAATAATAAATGTAATCGATACTATTAATTTTTGTTGTTAAACTAAATATTATAATCTAGATATTCTTTTTTAACGTTATTATTACCGGTTCTTGATTTGATTAGTTTTAATAACAACATTACAATAAACAAAGAATTTTATTTTATAAAAAAATTGAAAGAGTATTAGATATGTTAATAAGAAAAATAAATTTCATATAGACACTACGATTTTAAGTATGAAACAAAACTTGATTTGCTTGGTTCTTTTCATTTAAATCTTATTCTTCCTCTGGTTTGGTGTACTTTATATCAGGCTGAACAACTTGCAATTAGGTGGCATTTTATTATTTCTTATATGTCAGCTATTAGGGTTCTTCATTAGATATTCTAGACAATTTCAATATGTTGAAAATGCTGATGCACGCTAAATCACTTTTGTTAAGGCAGTATTTTATGTAGTTTAGCAAGATCTAAATCAGGTGTCTTCAAAATCAATTATAGTCTAGATCCTGAGGAGACTTAATAGTCATTCAATAAAAAGTTTCATTCAAATCCATCCAGTATTTCGGAAGATATGCTCATACAAAAATATAAATATATAAGCAGACAAACAAACAGATTCTTCAGATGTACAAGCTGATTTTTTTAGATGATCTGGGAAAATTAAACCATCTACTTATAAGTAACTTCTAAAAAGAAAAAGTAGAGAAGGATTTACAAAAATTTTCTAATGTAATATAACGTTTGTATTATGTTTGTACGATATTAATAAAATCCTCTTAACGAAGCAAGCAATGCAAACGTCATAGAAACCTAGAAGTTTTGGCTAGGATAAATTTTGGTTAGACTACTGTGGAAACCTCAACCTTATTGATAGACAAAAACAATTTTGGGTTGAACCATTCGAGCTCAATAAACATCTAAGCGTTGCCAAATAACATATTTTTGATCTGTAGATCAACACTATGTATTACAATCACTATTATATTATATGTATAGTGATGTAAAAATATCAATCACTGTATGATATTGAAACACTCTCAAACTACTGAAATATTCTAGAGCTCGAGTCCAGGTTTCAATTTCATAAAATTATAAAATAGAAACACAATTGAAAAGAGTAGCGATAGGATCTAATAAGAAATCTCAAGACACAGACATAATAAAATACATCACATTAGTACATTCTTGATTGGCCTCCAGCACTGTTATAATTCAACTGTTTGGTGGTTATACTATATTAGTAGAAACACCTAAAAACTTGTTGGGAGGTGTACTGTACTACTCAAAAGAGATCAAAACTAAGGTCGCTATGACAAAGTATAGAAAAAACCAGTTATTTTGTAACAAGAGCAAAGACACAACAACAAACAAACGATGAATAGAGCTAATGAGAGAAGAGTCGTCAAAAAATCCATACAAAATCCTTGCTCAATTCAGATTTAGCTCCTTAATTGACCCTTATGATTGAGAAAAGCGTGCAACACTGCTGAACTTACCGTACCATGTAACACAAATAATCTTAAAAGTCATTTAAAGTAAACAAGTACGAACTTATCAATTACGTGACCAGGAATTGGTTTATGGTCAATTTATGCGCAGTTGAAATAGATGCAAGAGGTATTATTGAGAAATCTGTCTATAGTTTATTAAAAAAAATCAGCCTGTCTAGAACTATCATCAATTCTAGAATGTACCTCAAATGTGGCACTAGTAGAATCATTTTGATTTTGGCTAGACAGAGAGAGGGGCTCGTTATTAAATGTGAGTGTTAATGCGTTTTTAAAGGATCTTCAGCGTACACTGCTCATTTCCCAGACATTACTCTAAGCTCCTCATGTTGAAACGCGATGAAATTCGCACCATGCACCAATACATGGGCTGCAAAGTAGTATCTTTTTTTAAATTTAATGTATTTTAAGGCGAGAACACGCTTTTAAAAGGACCTCTATTAGAAGATTTTCTTGTCTGTCCGTCTGTCTGTCTGTCTATCAAGAGCCGTTATCTCAGGAACGCTTGGAGATATCGAGTTGAAATTCAAACCATATACTCAGATCTACGGTCCCTTGATTTCCTAAAAAAATCGTATTTCTACATTCACTTACAAATATGACTATAGCAAAAACACATATTTTAGCTCTATAAAGGGAATCAAAACTAATAGGATACCTCCGGTTGACCTCGAAAGGGCTAAGCTTGAACTTCAGAAAACGCTCGAAATCTCAAATTTTTATACGAAACCCTCGGTGGGCGAGCACTAGGTTCCCTCTGCCTACCCTGCTGTGTGCGGGATACAGCGTGAAGCTAATTTAATTTACTTTAAATTTAATTTAATTTTTTTTAAGCCGAGAAATATAAAAGCGGTCAAGTGTCGGACTCGCTAACGAGAATCCTTACAATTATTTATAAAAACGGCAAAAAATCGCGTTTGTTGTATGAAAGCCAAGGCTTAATATTTATTTTATTCTATTTTTTAAGTATTTGTTGTTACAGCAGCAACAGTAATACATTATTTGTGAAAGTTTCAACTATCTAGCTATCTCAGCTAATTGAATAAAGCCTGGTGACAGACGGATAGACAGATAGATGGATGGGCAGCGCTTATAAAAATAATTCGGCTCATAGCGTTAAAATCTTAATTTTTAAAATAATTTTATAAGGGAAGCTTTTTGCTTTAATTAAATCAAATAAAATAGAGTAGTTTTAACTCTAATAAGTCCTTTGAATTTCACGATTATTACACATTTTAAATGAAACTCTTTTAACCGAAACCCGACGTTTCGAACACTTTGCAGTAGTCCGTGGTCACGGGTAGACTGAGGTGGCATTCGTCTGTCAGTTGACATAATTATCATATCAAACTACCGCCAACGATTTCTTAATTTCCTCGCGTACTGCCCTGATAAATAATGAGCTAACTGTATCTTGCCCTCTGGTATGGTGGATTTAAGACTTCAAAGAACTTTTTGGTCCCAGGTGTTAGAAAGCTTCCAGCCGTCCTCTCTATTGAAATTAGGATGTTTTTGTATTTGAATAGCCTCGCGGATCATTCTAGGAATATGTCTATTTTCCTTAGCGAGGATTAGGGGTTTATCAAACCCTATGTAATGGCTAGGTTTATCCATAGTGTACTCACACACAGCTGACTTTGATACATGCCCATTCTTGATATCGAAGATGTGTTCCTTCCCCTAACACCGATGCTTCTCTTTGTTTGACCGATGTATGATAAGCCACAGTCACAATCTAGTTTGTATACACCTGCACACTGTTCGTTTAAAAAGTTTTAACTCTATTTTTTATTCATGGGCCAGCAGTGTTTATAGAAAAATATTGTTACAAAATGGACAACTTTAAAATATGCATATAAACTTGAGGAAAAAATAGTTTTACGGTGGCATTCATAAGAAAAAAGTCGATTGAAAATAGAAACAGTTAGATTGGAACTAAATATAATCTACTTTTTTTAATATTTAGTATGAAAATCTAGACATAAATCAGTTTCTATTCAATCGATTTTTTTCTTATGAATGACACCGTAGAATTTATGCTATTGTATGTAATTACAAATAAATAAATCAGCTTCACGTTGTATCCCGTACACAGCAGGGTAGGCAGAGGGAACCTAGTGTTCAGAAGTGTCTTAACACTAGGTTCCCTCTGCCTACCCTGTGTAATTGTAGTCGGCGAAAAGTAGGGAACGGAGTACCGTTCCCTACTTTTCGCCGACTTCTGGAGGCATTGCATGTTGAGTGGCGGAACTCAACGCCGCGCTTTGCCTCGCCACCAGAGCGAAGAAATGAAAATATAATTGTAAATAAATATTTATTTCCTCGAGTGGGGATCGAACCCACAACCAGTCGATAAGTCTGTAAGGCACACTTTGTGCCCCTGCGCCACGACTGGCCTCAATTATAATAATTGTAGATAAAAAAGACAAAAAAAACAATATTATAACACTACTTATTTAGAATATAGTATTTTTCTTTCCTAAGTGTGGAATAACACTTTAAAAATGTTTAAAAATATCATTACACTACTTTAAAAGAGATCGTTGACTTTTTAATAAAATGTTATTGCCGTAGAATTTATAATATCTATTTGTTACAGCTAGTATACCTAAGTGTGGAGGGTGCCATGAAATGATAGTGGATCGATATGTGCTAAAAGTGTCGGATCGCACGTGGCACGCGGGCTGCTTACGTTGTGTCGAATGCCGTGCTATGCTATCGGGGAAGTGTTTTGCAAGAAATAACCAATTATACTGCACTGAAGATTTTTTCAAGTAAGCCTCTTGATAGATTTTTTTTCAGCTTCACGCTATCAGGGTAGGCAGAGGGAGCGTAGTGTTAAGACATTTTCCGCCGAATTTTGTAAGAATTGCGTTTTGGGTGATGGAACTCAACGCCGCGTTTTGCCTCGACACCAGAGTGAAGAAATGAAAATATAAAATAATGAAATATTTTATTATTACTTATTTTTCCTTTGGTGGTCACAAACTCGTCGTGCTTATAGTCACACGCTTGTGACCCTGCGCCACGACTGGCCTCTTGATAGATAAATGTCGAATATTATGCATCCTTATATTAAAATCGTTAATGAATACTATGTAAGAAATCAATTAATTTTAAATGATTATGATATATTGTTCGACAATGGGAATTCTGTTGAACTATGCTATCATTAATCTATTGAGTGCTACAAACATGGTATGTTTTATTATAGAAAGAAATTAAAGAATTAATAACAAATATCACTTTGATAATGTTGTTGGTTGCGGTTGTTGTCCCAGGCGGTTCGGTACGAAGTGTGCAGGCTGTGGACAGGGCATCCCGCCGACGCAGGTGGTGCGCCGTGCGCAGGCGCATGTCTATCATCTGAGGTGTTTTGCGTGTGCGGCTTGTGCGCGCACTCTTAACACTGGTGACGAATTCTATCTAATGGAAGACGGAAAACTCGTGTGTAAGCCCGACTATGAAGCGGCGAGGGCAAAAGGTGAGAGTCATAGAATTATAGATATCATATCGTAGATGTAATCACAATTTTATTGAAAAACAATTTTACGAATCTAGACATTAAAATACATAAATATACATATGAATATATCTGGTAGATGGTTTCATTAGAGTTTCCAACACCAGTATTTAAGATAGACGTTAAGTCAAAAGTAAAAAAAGATCAATTTTTGGCTTGAGCGTTTTCGGTTCGCTTTCGTCATAACTTCATTTGCCTAGTTTTTTTAATGCAATACTATGATAACGACATTAATAAAAGTTCGCTAACAGGTGAAGGTTCCCTAGACGGCGACGCAGCAAGTAAGCGACCGCGTACAACTATAACTGCCAAACAGTTAGAGACCCTGAAGAGTGCCTATAGCAGTAGTCCAAAACCAGCCAGACATGTACGAGAGCAGCTGGCTCAAGATACGGGCTTAGACATGCGTGTGGTACAAGTTTGGTTTCAAAATAGGTAAATTGTTTTTCTTAAATAATTGAACTTTTAGCATCTTCCGCATCACTAAGCATAGGCAGATATTTTAGTATATTTTTAATGATCACTCATTCTTATGGACTTGAAACTTTTTCACTCTTAGGGAAAAAAGGAACCCCTATTAGAACATTTTCTTGTCTGTCCGTATGTCTGTCTGTCTGTCAAGAGCTGTTATCTCAGGAACGCTTGGAGATATCGAGTTGAAATTCACACCATATACTTAGATCTACGGTCCCTTCATTTCCTAAAAATACCAAAATTAATAGTACCTTCGGTTAATTTAGAATTATGAAATTTTGTAGCTAGCATCTCCAGGTAGTATTAGCTAGTTCAAGTGAGGTATCAAATGAAAAGGCTAAGCTTGAATTTCAGAAAACGCTCGAAACCTCAAATTTTATACGGTCCATTTTATCCCTCGATGAGTCAGCACGAATCACGCTTGTCCGTTATTTTGTATTTGACAAAGAAATTTAACTATACTCTAGATAACCAGGTTGTGAAATTAATATTTTAACCAATGAAACTATCTGATGAGATTAAAATCGAAATATTGTAGTTTCTATATTTAGGTTTTTTTGTTTCATTGATTAAGTGATTGCCTTCATAGTTATAGAAATTATCCAGTTATAATTGCAATTTAGAATACCCATATGAAAATAATATTATCTCTGAAGTTACATCCTACTAAAGTGTTAATTAGACTACTTATAATCTTAAGTGTAGGTTTGTAGGTACATGTGCGTATTTCTTTACTATACAAGGCACATAATCGCGTTCAACAAGTACTATTTATGCGATAACGATTTTCCCAAGCATATTAATTTGAAATCGATTTTGGATATAAATAATCAATTTTCCATAAATGTTTAAACCACACAGCGAGTTATCACTAACGATTTTGAAATGGTTGATATTTAAAGACGTAAATAACCTTTAACTACTTAAATATTTTACGATGTTGAAACGATACGCATTTTATTCAAGTATGTACTCACAAAATTTTAGTAAAATGGTATTTTTGGTAATTTATTAGAGAAACATATGACAACTTAGTGGTGAAGCAATTTCGTTAATACAGAGGATATGTAGCGCATAATAATAAACGCTTCTATACGATACGGACGTACAAACAAATACCACTAACTTAATACCACTAACGAAATACCACTAACTAACAAACCCTCTTTGAGAGATCTTGCATAACAAAGAAATGACCTCTACTAAAAATGTATTATGCATTTTTTTAATACAATTAATGAGGCCAGTCGTGGTACGCATTAATTAAACGAATACACTCGAGGAGATTGAATATTTATTAAATTTATATTTCCATTTCTTTACTCTGGTGTCAAGGCAAAGCGCGGCGTTGTGTTCCGCTACTCAACATGCAATGCCTCCAGAATTCGGCAGAAATTGGGGATCGGATTTTATACAATTATTAAGTAAGCCAATTTTTTATTAAATTAATTTACATTGGCCTCTGCTGATATTAATTATTTATGTTATTTCAATAAAACATACGATAGAAGAATGCTTAATTACTTTTACGATTTTATTAAATTAAGTATAATTTAAGATTTAAAAGTATGAATTATTACAAAAAAATACACGTAGTATGTGATCTACGATGTAAGTAGTTTGTCCAATTTTAGCTATCGCGATTCGCGATACGTTTGGTTTCACGCGACCAGCTCACGTCACGGCGGCCGTCACGCCCTGCGCTTTGGCCTCGCCTCGTAAAACTGCACCCGTTATCACAATGCCAGACTTATACTTTGATCAAGCATATCTATTGTCCATGTGAACATGTTACACATAATAGCTTATCCATTTATACATTATGGAAAATGAAGCCATCGTGGCGTAGGGGCCCAAGAGTACGCGACGGTTGTAGGTTCGATCTCCACTTGAGATTACTTATTATTTATAAAAATTTTCATTTTATCGCTCTGGCAACCAAGGCAAAAGCTCGGCATTGAGATCCATCAACACGCAATGGAGTGTCTTAACACTAGGTTTACCCTGCTGTGTGCGGGATACAGCGAAGCTGATTTGATTTAACTTTATTATGTTAATTTACAAAATAAATACAATAAACATTTAATACAAGAGACTAAACAAATTATTATTTGTCCATTTCATAGAATCCATAAAATTACGCAATACTTACATAGTTAGGCAATTTCGTTGTTCCAATAATCCGTTGGTAATATCGCAGGCCGAGTCCCTGTGGACTGGGCGGAGGCGCATTAATTAAACGAATACACGACGTCGGCTCCCCGTCGCTTTTCTAATAACACACGCTAAATATACACAATAGGGAGCTTTAGAGCTTTTCAGGACTTTTGATGTTCAATTGTTAATATGTAAATATTGTATCGTAGGTCGGTTGTGTGTTTATTCTATTTTTTTAGGCAACAATAACATAAACTAATTATTAATATAAAAGTATTAAATAAAAAAATATCAATTATTAATAAATGTTGGAAGTGGATGTTTCAATTATATTTAAAAATAAATAATGATTTACTTAACATTGTTACAGAAGAGCAAAGGAAAAGAGATTGAAAAAAGACGCAGGGCGGACGCGGTGGTCTCAATATTTCAGATCTATGAAGGGCAGCGGCAGTGGCTCCCCGAGACACGATAGACTACTCGACAAGGACGAATTGAAAATTGATCTGGATTCCTTCAGTCATCACGGTAATTTAAACTTTTATAATATATATGATTAAATACATGTTTGCAGTATTTTTTTTATTAAAAAAATATTGATGATATATTTTTTTATCGAAATGAATTCTGTTCATATTTTGGCTTTATAAGTTACTTTGATCAATGGTTATAAAACAAATCTTGAATATTGGGATAGCATATACGACTTTAATGACAGGACGTAATTTATACTGTGTGCTATACTATGCAAATTCTTTTTCAATTGCAGAGCTAAGTAACGACAGCTATAGCACAGCAGCGTTGGGAGGCGAAGAAGGGTCGCCTGCGGGCGGCGCGGCTAGCGCTAGGTTTGGGGCTACGCCGCCATATCTGCGCGCGCACTCTCCACCTCACGCACACTACCATTATCCCCCCGATCATCTTGTTTATACTAATATAGGTAAAATATAAGTTAAATTGGAAATATATTTCTTATTATTTTCTATTATATATATTTAAATATTGTTTTTTACTACTAAAATAATTCCGATTCAACTTATTTTCCAGAGCACTGTCTTACTAACATAATTTAATGTTGTTTTATTGTTACAGGTCAGGCTATGGGCGGTGCTGGCTTAGGGGCCGGAGCAGGTGGCGCGTCAGATATGAGCAGTTCATCATCACCGGCTGCTGGTGGATATCCAGATTTCCCACCTTCCCCAGACTCGTGGCTGGGAGAACCTCACCACTATTCTCCGCGAGGCTATCCCTAGCGGCGGCCGCCCCCGGCGCACGCGCACCCCACGCTCCCCGCGCCCGCCGCGCCTGTCCCGCACCCAATGCCGTGCACTCCGCAAGCCCTCGGCTTACAACCTCTTGAGCTTGTTGTCAAGCGTGAACTGTGATGTACTAATGACAGTGATTAAATTATAAAAACACTTCTGAGTGATGTGAATGTACTGTACATAATTCGTTATCGAATTTTAAAATTGAGTTATGAAGAGGCTTTGTTTGTAAATAAGATATCGAGAGACTTGTATTTGCAAATTTAAACGTGTAATATCAATGTATATAAAATTTTAAGAACATATTTTATGTGATAAGTTCACTAAAACATAAGACACATATTTTATTGACAAATTGAAATTATTGCTCTCGTCTCAAATTAGTGTTTAACTAATAGAAATTATTATTTATCTATGAATTAATAAGATATATGTTTTGTGTAATCATTACTAATGTACATATGGCTAATGTAATTATTTCTTTAAAAAATTAAGTAATTTATGTAAATTCATAGCGATATCAAACTTTGTGCAAAAAATCTAGTCGAAAAAATGCTATATTAATTAATAACACATAATACGGTAATTCGACTGTAGTTTTATTTACAAATTGCGTATTAAATAGTTATCGTAATAAATTTCATAATTCCGTTGTAGCGACTCCCCAGTACTGCTGCATGCGGCCTTCTAAATCTAATGAGTCTTGTGATTGTGCAGTTTTTTCTTGAATAACGGCAAAGTCATATTCTAAATGATAAGGCATGAGTCGTTGTAAGGAGCCAAAATACGCAGCATTGGGACCACCGTTAGGCACTCGACCTGATCCAAAACGAAGTTCTGGCTTGAGATTATTGCCGAAATTTCTTGCACTTCCAAAATGCTTGGAAAGAAATGGCAATTTAGCCTGTTTTCCTGTTAAATGTAACTGAGGGCTGCTGCCAGACAAACCTTTTACATTTCTTAAGCTGCTTGTGTTGGACTTGATTCCTTTTGATAGGTTATCTAATTCCTTATCGAATATCATTTGCGTGTTTTGTTCTAGCATATACTCCCAACACTTAAACTGTTCATCAGAAGAAGGCACAGCATCATTCTTTCTTTCCCCCTCCTTGTCTTCTTCAACGCGTACACGAATAGCTCTAGCAACGCCCCCACGTGGTCGTCTTTCAGAAGCTCTTATGTGCGACCTGACACTTGCATAGTGCTGGTTTGCAGATTCATTTAAAGGCCGATCACTTTGTCCACTGGGTGACGACCTATCACTAGTTGATTTTGGTGGGGTTATGGAATGACAGCATGGTTCTAATCTAGAGCAACAACAGTCTGCTTTGCACTCAGATTTATTAGTATTAATGGTATTACGCAATTCTCGCATTAACATATCTACATCTGAACGTGTGTCAAATCTTACTATAACTACAGATATACAATCATCGGTCCCATAGCTTTGTGCTAAATCTTGTAGTCTCTTTGCTGCTAGCACTGGATTTCTTTCAGCTCTCACTTCCGCTATAGCAGTGTCAATAGTGACAGATCGCCAAAATTTACTGTTTCCTAATATGAGAAACTCGTCGTCTTCTTTGATTACTGTATGAATAACGTCAGGATCGGGTATAGTATTTGGGTATCTAGATGAGTAACCGATGCGTTTATTGTTTTCCACACCGAGGCACAGTGGACCACTACGTCGACTTAAAACTGCTTTTGTATCACCAACATTTGCTAATCTTAAATTATACTTTTTGACTGTCTGGCCAAAACCATTTTCTGGCATGTTTATTGGTGACAAGTGGCACATTATTAGACAAGCTCCTCTTTTTTGACCTTTTTCCTTCAACTCTCTATGGGCTGAGAGTACAACATATTTCATATATTCATTAACAGTTTCTTTTATCGATCTTTCTTCCAGTAAAAGTCCAGGTAAACTGGATTGTAAGATTCTAGGTACTTCTACATCAGACTCCCCATCAATTATAGCAAAAAGACCTTCCTTATTGCAAAATGACGGCAAACGAATTTGAGCACACGATAATTGTAATTTTTTGTTAGGGCATTCTGAAAAACCCGTAACCCATGGAGTCACGCCGTTTAATTCTTCATGAAAATTATTTTTTTGGGACCATGCTACTGTATTCTGTCCTGTTACATCTACAAGACTAAGTGGCCGTTGACTTTTATATGCATTAAACTGCGATGGATCCATTTGTAGTTTTTTATTACAAGATATGTCAAGAAATTTCAATTGTTTTGGGGCAAGAAGCCTTAAGTCGATACTATCCAGTTCATTATGTGCAAAATCTAATATTTTTACTGAAGCACTACATGCAAACATTGGTACTGATCGTAGCCTATTAGAATGTGCTCGTACAATTGTTATATTATTCAGTTGTGGCAAATTGTCAGGCAATTTCGTAAGTGAGTTTCCAGATATTACCAGCTCTTCTACCTCTGGCCAAAAAGTGAAACAGCTTTCCGGTAGACTTGTAAGGCAATTGTAGGCAATATGAAGTATTTTAAGACCACGAAACGTTATAATAACATCTATGACTTCATCAGATAAACAGTTAGCGGTTAAGTATAGTCGTTCCAAGCAATGCGGTGACGCTCCCCTCACACGTGGTAGTCGACTTAATCTATTATTTGAAAGGTTTAACACACATAATCTATCACATATAGAGAAAAAGTTTTCTGGAAGTGCTTGTATACAATTATCGTGTAATAATAGTTCTTTCAACGGCGATCTTAGTCTAGGCATGGACGGGAAGTTCGTTATTTTGTTATGAGCTAAATGAAGATGACTTAAGCTTGACAGTTCACTACAGAAAAGATGTTCTGGAAGTGAAGTTAATTGGTTATTGCTAGCGTAGAGCTTGGTCAGATCTGAACACCCACTGAGCCATTGAGGTAGTGCTGTTAGTTTATTATGTGAAACATTTATTTCCGCTAAATTTATTGGTGGCACCATCGTCGTTAAGCTATCCATTTCTGGAACAAAGAAAATAAAATAGATGTTCAAAATAAGTATATATTACAAGTTAATCCTATATATAATAAGATAACGCTAGATTCCCTCTGCCTACTTCGCTTAGATATGCGGGATAATGAGTGCACCCAAAAAAACTTAGTTGGATTTTTTAAAATTTTTACTTGTTTTTTTTTTATTTTTGTAACTTGGCTGAATTTGAAGTGCGTGAATTTAAATGTTATAAGTACGAATTTAAAGTTGTAAAAATAAAAGGATGACTTTGAAGTGAAAAATTATGAATTTGATACACAAAATTAAGCATCAAGAGTGAAAACTATATATAAGAAAAAAAAAACATTTATAGATATTTGTTTGATTACAATACATAATTATTTATATAGACGTGTACACATCAGACACAGGCATCAAGATGGAAGATTTAAGTTATTATTTAAATTATAAACACGTTTGGGAATATATTTATAATATTTAAAGAAATTATTGTATTCTTCAACTTTATACATCTACACATTTGTACGTCAACTTGGTGTTCAAATTCACTCTAAACGAATCAAATTACAGTTTTTTTTTTAAATTCATGTTGTATTCCACACACAGCAGGTTAGGCAGAGGGAACTTAGTGTTTAGACACTCCGTTCCCCATTTTCCGTTGAATTCTGGAGACATTTATCGTGTCCACCACCAGAGCGAAGAAATGAAAATATTAAATATTCAATTTCCTTGAGTGGGAATCGAACCCACAACTAGTTAAGCTTACAGTCACACACTTGTACCCCTGCGCCAGGACTGGCCTCTGTACCAAAGTAATCCTCTGCACAGAAAATTATTTTTAATACAAAAATAAATAAAAATAAGGCTACCTAATTATTACAAATTTTGTGTTTAGTTAAACGTAGCTAGCCAGTTACCCATCTCAATTAACTAAAATACAAGTTAAACGCATTAGAATAAATTTCGAAGTAAATGGACATAATCGACCCTACTTCAAAATATATTTTTTTGTTCTTTTTTTATTTAAAGGCCTAAGGTTATTTGTATGTTTTTTTTTATGGAAAAGACAAGGGTTCGCAAACGAGGGTTCAGGTCACCTGATGGTAAGTGATTACCGCCGCCCACGAGCCCGTGCAACAAAAGAGGACAGGTGCGTTGCTGGCCTTTAAGGTGGGTTGGGCGCGGGAGCCCGGCATTACCTGATGCGAAACGCAGTGGCATAAAGTCACTACTTAACGCCGGTTTTAAATGCCGGGGATGGTAATGATCCGGTAGAGTCACGGGATCACACGGCAAAAAATGTAATATATACAACCAAAATACTCACGGTTATAAGGCACATGTAATATTCTGAGCGAGGCGCCATGTAATGCCAGATGCTGTATATTATTGTGGGCCGCGTAAAGTTCGCGGAGGCCCCGTAGCGCCGACACCACGAGCACCTCCACAGCATTGTGAGACACATCGAGCGAGACGAGATGCTGTGGATATCAAGAAATCATTGCTATTGTGGAATTTCTTATTCGTTTGTATATTAATAATATGGCGTTACAAGAGTGTTGTATCTGTGAAAACCACAATATAAATATATAATACATCATTTAGTTCTATTGTTATTAGTAAATAGTAACTGTAAAGTTTAATGTCATATAAATGATTATGACTTACTTCATAATTACCAAGTATAATGCTTCCTTTTAATCTGTTGTATCGAAGGTCGACGTTTGTCAGCGGCGCGCGGTACTCGCCTCTGTTTTCCTCTCCAGGACCCATTTGCGCTGTTTTACTAGTCTGAAATCGTAAAGTAAACAAAAATTTCTAAAGTGAACAAAATTATTTGCGTATGTAGGTCATTTTATCATACATGTAGATTATATCCCTTTGTAGAGTTTTTTTATGTTAGATTTTTTTCATTAATCTCTAATAAAAGCCTTTTTTTTAGCTCCACTTTTGTATACTCACACAAACCCAAAGCTCAGCTTAATCCTGGCGTTGTAGGGTATTTATATATGTTTCGATTTTAAATATAGTTATTAGCCCGCTATCTGGTAGCGACACACAAAAAAATATACTCTTTTTTTCCATCTCCAGCGGAATAAGGTTTATTTTTAATAGGCATTTTTTCTGGCTCTACTTTTAAAGAGATCCGCACAAATGCAGATTAAGCCTTTCGTATTATAGGTTATTTATATATTTTTCGTGTTCTAATCCATGTATTGGCCCGCTATCTGCTAGCAAAAAATTATATAACCTTGTGTATTATTTTAAAAAAGACAGCAGTCGAATTTATATTTTAAAGTAGCCCTGTAAAATGTCTGTCGACTCGAATCGACTGTTAATTATAATAAGCTATTGGATTTTGATCTTTTTTTTAGTTTTATGCAGTTGTGTTTTTTTTTATTGGCTCTTCAACTGACTTTTACCGCAGTCTTGAGATACTTTAGTAGAGAGTGTTCACATCCTTTATTTTATACTAAGGTACGAGAACAAGGACATTTTTGTTTATTTTGGTGCTAAAATAGTCCATTTTGTTTTAAACAAATGGTTAGGTGTTATATTGTATTGTATTTTTATGATTTAAAACGTAAACTTCCACAAACTAAAGTCACTTGGATTTTTGATATGATTATATTTAGTATATACCTCAATGCGAATAAGGTAAAGGTTCTGATTTTTGAAAGAGATGAAGAAAGGACGGAGTGCAAGATCAGTGTGAATGGTAAGATATTAGAACAAGTGAATGAAGTGGTATATTTGGGAAGTATGTTCAGTAGAGATGGAAGATACGAGATGGATGTGGAAAGGCGCATTGCTGCCGGTAACAAGGTTAACGGAGCCTTAGCTGCATTGATGAGACGGCGAAACGTCAGTATAGTTGCGCGTTTGGCCGTACAAAATGCAGTTTTGGTACCGTCTCTGTTATACGGCAGCGAAATGTGGGTATTACAGAAGAAGAATGAAAGAAAGATGAATGCTTTGGAGATGCGATCTCTTCGTAGGATATGCGGAGTCAGCTTAGCTGACCGAATCCGCGATGAAGAGGTACACAGAATGGCAGGTACTAGCGAGGATGTCACGGTGAGAATGAAGAAGAACGTGCTCAGCTGGTTTGGGCATGTCGAACGAATGAATGATGAAAGAATGGCAAAAAAGATTCATGATGGAAAAGTGAGCGGTAAGAGAGGTAGGGGTAGATCTCGGTTGACCTTCGAAAACACAGTATCAAAGATACTGGAGGAAGGTCACATAAAAAGCATTGAGGACCCCCCGGAGGGCATGTATGAAGAGGTTAATGACAGTGGATGAGGCGAAAGAGGTATGTAGAGACCGTAGCGTTTGATACTCTGTTCTCTCTGACTACTCCGCTAGGGGTAAAGCGTTAAGCTAGTTTAGTTTAGTTTTTAGTTTATATACCTAATGTAATGACCAAAATCTATCGAGTAGCTCAGAAGATCCGAGGGACTAAAGGAATTTACAAACATACAAGTTGAGTGCAAAACATGGACATTTATCATTAAAACAAAAAAAATGAATCCTATAAAACATTGGTTTTCCCATCCATCCTGTTCAATTTTAATCAATAGAAACGAAAACGTAGTACGAAGTGGTACTGTGTTGCTTAATTAACTTTATAGATTTCATACACAAATCTATTCTACTAAGTTTTCGCTTATAGGCGTTTATTTTTAATATAATACGAATCCGTGTGGAAGTTTTTAAAAGTGTTGATGGTAGATAGAACACGTCGTAATGCCATAATAACTTTAAAGAAAATAATTTGAAAAATTAGTTATTTTTAATATAATGGTACACACATCCTAGCCATCTTTTTTTCTTTCCACGTGTTATTGAGACTTTACCGTTAAGAAGTGATAAATTATATTATTATTCATAAATCTTACCCCGAAATTTGTAATAAGATTTCGAGCCGCTATAACTGCGCGTAATCGTGGCAGTCGCAGGATGCAGTCTAATGACTGAATCTCGTTGTCGCTAACATTTATCTCCTCTAACCTGAAAAAATATATTAAACATTATCATATTATAATTAAATTAAAAAATCAGTTTCACGCTGTATCCCGCACACAGTAGGGGAGGCAGAGGGAACCTTGTGTTAAGACATTCCGTTCCCCACTTTCCGCCAAATTTTGAAGGCATTGCACGTTGAGTGGCGGAACTCAAGGACGCGCCAGCAGAGCGAAGAAATGGAAATATATAAATTTAAATAAGTAGTTCCTTTCCTCGAGTGGGGATCGAACCCACAATGACTGACTTCTTTCAAATTGTAATAAAATAAATTTCACTTTTTAAATGAAAATATCGTTAAACAATATTTTACAACAAAATATATAAAATTAACACAATAACAATCATCCAATGAAATGAAACATCATTTAAATGATAGGTGCACGCACTATCAATTAAGATGTAAAACAAATCAATATCAGCAATTATGAATAATTTGTGCAGAAATAAATAAATTTTGCTTTGTAAAGTTTCACTTATTACTGAAAAAGGTCATTCATCTAAACATGTGTATCTATATAAATTTTAGTTTAATAGAATTCGTTTTCTTGGGATTATAATACATTTTATAAATCTGTTAAAACAACGATGTTGAGGCCGTGTTGAGGCCGGTCGTGGCGCAGCGGCACGAGGTGTGACTGCAAAACCGACTGGTTGTGGGTTCGATCCACACTCGAGGAGATGAAATATTTACTTAAATTTATATTTCCATTTTCTTCGCTCTGGTATCGAGGTTAAGCGCGGCGTTGAGTTCTGCCACTCAACACGCAATGCCTCCAGAATTCGGCAGAAAGTGGGGAACGGAGTGTCTTAACACTAGGTTCCCTCTGCCTACCCTGCTGTGTGCGGGATACAGCGTGAAGCTAATTAATTGTTAAAACAAAATTAACAAAAAATTAGGCTGGTTTTAAGATTTCTCTTACTTTTCATTATTTTATTAACGAGTAATGTATAAACAATGAGTAAAAGTTAAAAAAATCTAATCATTTATGGTTCATTTTTTTTATTTTTGTATAAAAACGTCTTTGAGATACAATTTACGCAATAAAAAAAGAATTATGTAACTATGCAGTAAAAAGTTATGCATTTAGTTTAGAGTGTTTGAACGTTAAAAATATTCATGTCGAATAGAGAACTGTCGATAAAAAATGATTTCGGCTTCTTTTACAAGTACTTTTTTTTTGTTTTTTTTTTGTTCTTACCGCAGTAAAATAAGGTCAAATTAAGTCACATGTTATTAATCAAATAATTTTTTAAATGATTTTTTTTGTAGATTATAATAAGATATTGAGGCCCAGACCCCAGCAAAGCAGAGACGACACGAGCGAAGAGATGTTTTTAGGGTTTGTTTTAAGAAAAAAAGGAACCCTTATAAGATTAATTTGTTGTCTGTCCGTCTGCCTATCTGTCAAGAGCCTTTATTTCAGGAATGGTTGGAGATATCGAGTTGAAATTCAAACCATATAGCAGGTCTACGGTCCCTTCATTTCCTAAAAAGTCATAATTCTACATTTACTTAAAAAAAGATATGGTCAACAAAAAATAATAGAGTACTTTCAGTTGACCTAGAATTATGAAATTTGACAGCTAGCATCTATAGGTTGTAGTACTAGTTCAAAAATCTGAAAATCTGAAAATTATACCCTTGTGACTTAATCGTAAAAAATAATAGCCTTAAAAGAGGGGACAACTTTGGTATTAAAGCCGCTAGGTAAGTGAGATATCACATGAAAGGGCTCTGGCTGAGTTAAGCTTGAATTTCAGAAAAAGCTCGAGACGAGCGACCCTGACTCGCGCTTGTCCGGTTTTTAACAACCAATAGAATTTCGTTATTCACACATCTCGTCACCATCACTCGTCTCCAGTAGAGATCGCTAAGCTTGTCTTGTAAGTCTCTGTTTTGGTCTTCTCCGCACATCTCTGCTTTCACAGAGTCCGGGCCTTAAAAGTAGCTACGGAGTTTAATTCAATCACTGATAGTTGCAATGTTATTTTATACCACATTCCGCATTTTGGTGAAATAATTGGTAAGATTTTTAGTTTCCCTTCCCAACTCTGCAACAATACATACATTATACATTTTACATCTACGTATGTTATATGTAGATACTCGTATGTATAAGATAATTTTAGTATAAGAGTGAAAATTAAGAATCCACAAAAACAACGATGGAAAGAAATTTCCATACTATTTAGATATGTCTATATAAATTTGGATACAGAAGTATGTCCCGGACATTGTAATTGTCAGAGATCATATTAAGCATTGTATAATAGGTAGGCTATCTTGAATAGGTAGATACCTACCTAATAAGTTTTAGTTTTAACGAATTCTTGAATTTAGTAACAATTTATAATTTTGCATTAAAATTGACATTAAATAACATTTCAATTTTATAAATAACAAAAATCTCGATACCTACAACATCTAATATAGGTACCCACAAAATACATATTGTATTCTACACTACATTTTTTCAAGGTTGTAAGTTATTCTGACCCTGTGATTATCTGTTATTATCAATATTTAGAAGATTTTTATTTATTTGTTTGTGTTTTTTTTAGTTATAATATTTTATAGTGGTTCTGCAGATAAAAATCTTATAAAAACACGGATATGTTGCGTATTCCTTAATGGCCACACCTTATCCCAACTTCCTATAGGAAGTTAACATTTAACAGAATTAAAATTTCAAATAAAGTAAAAAGAGCAAATACATTAAATACTTAGGCAATCGTAATATATTTAGAAATACAGCTGCACACCTATTATCGAAATACAGAAATGTCTACTCTAAACTCTAAAGAAATTTTTCAATGTTTATAATTACTTCGAAGCTAAGATTTCGTATGTAAATCTTTGACCTACAAATGAATAAACCGCGACTGATGGAACATATTTAACTTAACGAAATGGCTTTAAAGTATTTTTATTTGGTAAAGAATAAAATGTAGAAAACGAACATAACTCATTGCTTAAACTTATTACGTTATTAATTAGCACGTAAAAAAGTACACACTCATTTGATTGATTGATTTATTATTATTGCAATTATCTATAAACTACTTTAAATTAGTCTTTTATCGTGCGTTTCATTTATTAAAACTTAAGTAATAGGTAATTATTTAAAAAGTGAATGAAATTGTAAGTACAGCACGGCCAACGGCCACAACTTGGCCGCCTTAGATGGCTGGGCAGATTTAATTTTAGGATTTCTTCTTACTTTTGTTTGTTTTCTTCGTGAGTGAACAATACACAAAAGTTTAGAAAACCCAATTACATGGCAGCCACGACATATTGTCTGTATTGTATTTAATAACAATATTTTAATTTCGTTATTCAATGATATTTTAAAAAATATGAAACAAATTCTGTTATATGTAATACTAAATCATAATATAAAATATATATTTTTATATTTTTCATTTTAAATCTTTAACACTGTTCACGTTGACAATTAATTGTATTTCGCATAAAAAATAGTATATATATACTATATATATTTGATAAACAAATTACGTAATTGCATTTAATTTAATATTAAAAAAGTAAACAATTCCATATGTGAATACTTACCAAAAATTCTAGGAAATCCAAAGTACATCCTTAATATTTTTATAACATAATGATCATTCACAACTGAATAGTTTAATTTTTAACGATAACAAAAGCAAATTACGAAAAGTTAAAAAAAATCCAAACTACGTATGACTATCACTAAGAATGTGTAGGCACTAACTGACCGCAGCATATTCGCGCCCCACTGCGTGTCTTGTCTACAGTCACGGACAAAAAGTTATAATTTTAAAATATTTTTATATATTTTGCGAAGGTAATTAATAATAAAAAAAAATACCTCGCATTACTTCCTTTTTATGAAATGTTAATTGTGGTAATATTAAACATCTACAAATTTTTACTCCTATATACATTTTACTAGCATTTTTAGTTGGAAAATTTGCAACAAACGTCAGGGTGAGTTTAGCAAAATCCATATGAAACATTAAATACGTTTTGCCTTTATTTTGTAAAGTTATCATAGTTATTTAAATTCTTATTTTTATGTAAATAATTTTACCAATAATATTTAAATATCCACAAAGTCCGAAAATAATTACAATTTATTTTGTAAGCATTTTTCTTTGTTTATTTAGTTATTTACGTATAGCTATCGCGGAGTCCTTTAAAATTATTAACCATTTTTTTCCCATTATATTATAAATATAAGTGGCCGCCCGCAATTTTTTGTATGCTTGGACATCAGGACTCTTGATATGCTACTGACATTTACCTTCCGTGGTAATTAAAACTTGCAATAGGTAGGCAAAGAGAGTTTAGTGTCAATAAACTCCGTTCCTAACTTTCCAATAAAATTCAAGACATTGCGAGTTAAATTGCAACTCAATATTCAAAGCGACGCTTTATCTTACCGAAGTGAGGAAATAAAAAAATTAAATATTATTGTTTCTGAGTGGTACACGACGATAATCTAAATTTAAATTATTTTAATTTGCACATAAAAAGTTCCCAACGTAATGAACAACTAATGCTTACGTGCCTTTACATTATTCCTTATTCCTTTCCTTTATTATAATAAAAATAAGCCTATTTCACCGACTGTATTGTCTTCAGTCCACATTTCCTATCAACATTTGGCAATACCGCCTAGACGCAACGGATTCACCGGGCCGATGTTACAATACACACACATTATTGTATTTCTTATCTAATAAATCTATATGCAATAGCTGGTCTCGTAACTCTCGATTTCCCCTTTCAACACTTCTGCTTCCTTGAGGTCTTTTGTTGTTAAATCGATTTAGGTACAACTATTTCATTATCATACGAAAAGGATTCTTTATTGACTATTATAACATAAGTTAGTAGTTTAGTTGGGACATATTTTGGACAATGAATATTGATTGTGATTGAATTTTGCTTATGATTAACTTAAACAAGAAACAGAGAGTAAGACACTCTCAATTTCCGCATTATTTAGAGACAAAGTGCCTTGAATGTTGGATTTATCGTCACGTTTCGTCGTACCAGAACGAAGTGATTCGTAAATTAATGTAATAATAATAATCAATCCCCGAGGGCATCAAACCCATAAACATTGCGTGTACAAGCAGACACTGGTTCACTGACGCCATAATTTATTTCTTTCTATTAATTATAATTTTTGTTTTACTATTTCATTAATTTTAATTCAATTAAAAATATTTATAAAATATGATTCTATGACCTTTGTTAAGAAACACGAAAAGGCATTCTACAAATGCATTTTATCTGATCGGCAAGTAGTTAAGTATTCACGGAACTATAGAATGAGCGGATATGGTAGATAATTCCTTCAAAAACCATCCAACTGACTGCTACGAGATAGTATCAAATACTTAATTGTTAATTAGGCATTTGTTTACTGCGTATTGTAATATAGGCACTAATCCTATATGAGAAGATATTATAAAATGACAACAAACTTTGCTTACAAATTACTGTATCTAGAAGGGGCCATCTTGGCTAACTTAACTTCAATCATAATTTTAATTGTTACTATAAAAACTTATATCAATATTAAAATATAATTCGACATCGTCAAACTATCACACGTTGATCTATTCTCCTATGTAATAAGTAGAAACGTATTTGAAGGCTGTTAAATTTCATTCTCAAAATAGTAAGAATTATCAAAACCACTTATATGTAATCGATCAAATAACTAAAGTCAATCACGCAACATTTATATACAGTATTCATTTATATATGGTATTTATTAACACAAACAAGGCCGCCGTTAACAGGGGTTGCGCGCAAAGTGAACGTAACCGGCACGCTTCGACGCCCTGATGTAGATAGACTTACAAAGAACTGAAAGAATATAAAGATGGCATAATATCTAACAGTATATATGTAATATGGCAAAAATCTTAATATTTGAAATACATATATTTTTTAAAAGATGTATAAACATTTGGACACAGCGGGATTTGGTCTATGACCATTCTATTCTAAAGGGCGCGGGTTCAAATCTTGCTACGTTCACATTTATACGTTTTCTAAAAAAGGTATCTCTATAATTACATTGGTATCCTATTAGGATTTAAATCATGAGCTACATAATTATTTTTCATACTACTACAAACAAATTTTGTCAACAAGTCCTTAGTTAAAAATATGTATTTATGATTTGTTTTTGTCACATATATGTAGTTCATTTTCTTCTTCATTTTCGGCTTCTTTAATATTTATTCTCCTATTCTTATTTCAGCATGGTCTGTAGCTACCTACTTTAATCATCAATAATAAACTCTACCTTTCCCAAAATAGAGCACATTTTATATCAAGATTTGAAGCTATATTAAATTAAATCAAAAGTTAAATCAGCTTCAAGCTGTATCCCGCACACAGCAGGGTAGGCTGAGGGAACCTAGTGTAAGACACTCTATCCCCCACGTTCCGCCGAATTCAGGAGGCATTGCATGCTGAGTGGCGGAACTCAACGCCGCGCTTTGCTTCGACACCAGAACGAAGAAATGAAAATATAAATGTGAATAAATATTTCACTTCCTCGAGTGGAGATCGAACCCACAACCAGTCGATTTTACAGTCACATTTTGTGTCTCTGCGCCACGACCAGCCTATAATGTAGCTATATTAAAACCCAAAAAAACATAATTGATGGATTTTTTACACAATTTGTTGTCAGTGTGGACGTTAGTATGACGCGCGTTCGCTTAAAAATTGGCACACAACGGAAACGTACCCAATTAGCAGCTTACAACTGTTAGCTTAATAGTTATAATGATGACACAAGAATTTTCTTACTGACATACATACCTATGTAATTATGAATTGTTATATTTGAACCTTTGAACTTCAGGTATAATGAGTTGAGTTTTAGGCACGCTACAAATTATTTAGAAACAAGCAAAATATTAACATTTCAATAAAATAAAGGCGATAAAATACAGATATTTACCAAGATTTACCAAGATGATCAAATCAACGTAATTTGGTTTTAACGTCTAAGCTGACTTTTTATTATTTTTGAAACAATGACTCTCTTATATGAAGGATAAACTTAAGGAGCACAATCTGAAATGATTGAGCTGAAAAGTGACCGCTAGTGAATAGTAAGTTATAGCTCAAAATTCGACCGAAATGTCGCTAATATCCAGAAAGGAAAGCTATGAACAATTATAGAAAACATTAAGTACTGAAATTGGATAATACATATTTTTAATGGCTAGAATTGTTACTGAAATTGGATAATACATATTTTTAATGGCTAGAATTGTTTGAATTATTATTTTTTTGAAAAAGTCCAATAGTCTAACTGCATGTAGCACGATCTTTTAAATTTATTCTATGGTATCGCAGCGCAACCTATACTACGAATTAAACAATATGGAAGATAGTGGCCGTCTCCGTGTATCAAAAAGTGGCCATCATAACAGTTTACCAAACGCTTCTGTTCCTCTTGAACCTCTACCCTCGCTTCTTTAATTCAATAATCAAGTGAACTGCTAATAAAATTTGTCATTGCCCTTTCTTAAAGGCCGATTGGTGTATTTAGTTTAAAATGCATGACAAAAGCTCTAACTTACTAGTGTTTGTGTGTGTCAAAAGAAGCTATTATTAATATATACAATATACATAACGCACCATGTTATACGTAAAAGCAAAGAAGGTTGATACTGAGATGCAGATCGCCACGCTTCAGCAACGGAGCGTTAAGAATAGACCCGTAATAGCAACATACACTGATCTAATGTTCTCGATTTGTGAGCCAGATGTTCTTCGAGTTATTTGCTTCGTACATATTGAGTGTGTTATTTAATATTATTTGTTTTTAGATAATTGTGATAGAAAATAGATGAAGGGAAATAAAAAGTTGCTGCTGCTAGCACATGTGTATGGAACATTTTGTTAAAAAATCTTGAAGTTATATCAATCTTTTTTGTAAATGGATTGTATGTTACCTATATGTGTATTTTCGAATTTCGATTTGCCTAATACTAACTAACACATAGGCAACTATTTAATTTATCTATTTAACAAAAAGTTTAAGCAGGCGAAGCAGCGATTGTTATTTTCGAAAACGTAGATATATTAGTTATAAATTGTAAGAATTCTAATTAATATGAGTACAAAGAACGTTAGAAAATATTTGTTGTTCTTGTATGAGAAATATAACATTTAATTGTGTATGAATTACTGGTACGTTAGAAATTAAACATGTAATATTTTTTAATTACTAAGTAATACTTTTTATAAAATACTTTCTACTAACTTGAATGAGAACCACTCTTCAAGAACGAAATTTTCACTTTGTAAACATATTAGATATAATAATGAAGACATGGTTTTTTCAAGTCCTAAACTGAAAAAAGAGCGTTTCTAATAGTGATTAACACTCAAAGATAGGAATGTGGGATATACGTCGTCACATATAAATTCATACGAGAATTTCTATTAATTCAGTTCCAAGTCAAAAGTTTGATCTTTGCAAAATAAGCTTGACAATAAATATTAAAAGTAAAACTCAACTTAACACTTTTCACAGTAACTGTACCAAACAAATAGCTTACAATAATTAAATTACATACTTACTGTGTCAACCGACATAATTCCTCGGGCAGTTCAGTTATCTTGTTATCGCTGATGTCGAGGTGTGTCAGGGTGCTCAAGGCACAGGCCTGTGGAGGCACCGAGGGCAGAGCGTTGCCGCGTAACCGCAGCACGCGCACCGCAAAGCCATCTGATGCATGTTGATTTAGCGCCGTTGATAGGTGTGATCGACTGCCACTACTGAGGTCTAGCACGTTGGGTGGCTGTGTACTTTGTGTGCCCTGGACAATTAAAAAATTAACATTATTATAAAAAAGAACCCTCATAAGATCACTCGAGAGTTCACAAGAGAGACCAGTCGTGGCGCAGGGGCACAAGATGTGACTGTAAAACCGACTGGTTGTGGGTTCGATCCCCACTCGAGGAGATGAAATATTTACTTAAATTTATATTTCATCCCTCTGGTGTCGAGGACGAGCGCGGCGTTGAGGTCTGCCACTCGACACGCAATACCTCCAGAATTCGGCAGAAAGTGGGCAACGGTGTGTCTTAACACGTCTACCCTGCAGTGTGCGGGATACAGCGTGAAGCTGATTTATCACTTTAGAGCCTTTATCGCGCTTCGAAATATCGAGTTGAAATTCAAACCATATACTTAGATCTACCGCCCCATTATTTCCTAAAAAAAAGATATGGTCGCTTATATCGCAAATAACACGTATTTCGACAACATAAAGAGACTTAAAATTCATAGGGCATTTCTGGTTGACCTAGTATTATGAAATTTGGCAACTAGCTTCTACAGGTAGTACTAGTATAGGAAAAAATCTGAAACTATATATTTGTGGTTAAATTAAAAAAAAACAATTAGCCTTAAAAGGCAGTCAAATTTTGGCTCTAAAAGCCACTAAAAAAGTTCAAGTGAGACATCAGATGAAAAGGCTCTGACTAAGCTAAGCTTGAATCAGAAAAAGCTCGACACCTCCAATTTTTGTAAGTAACCCTCGGTGGACGAGCTTGACTCGCGCTTGTCCGACTCGAGCAATGTTTTGATTTTTTGTGAAAAGTGAAGAATTTTAATAACCCAAGGTCCCAGGGTCACCAGATCTACGTTATTTTAGCTGAAATATTGAGGATTAAGAAAGTAGAGCTATTTCAGGGGTAGCAGCTAATAAAGGTACATCTCTATCTGATCGGATTGGTCTGGGTGCTTATAGAGGTCTTGGAATAATCCGTAAATAATATATGTAAAATTAAAGCTTGCTAGTATACTGAAGATTGCCCCAATTATAAACAACTTTCATGACGTCTGGCAGAAGTAAAGGTCCACGTAAAAGGTCTGGTAATAATAAAAATACATTGTTTACATTATTCTTAAAACATTTAAATACGAGCGTTTATTCTTTAAGGTACACGCTCAGTGTACCTTAAGTTGGCGCTACCTCTGAAAGGGGTCCACTTTCATGTTAGTAAGTGCACCTACAGTCTTAACTACATATTAGACTATTAATCTTCAAAATTTCAGCTTTGCTTAAATGACGTAGGTCTGGGGGTCCTGGGATCTCAGTCTATAAGTGTAAAAGTCAAACTAAGAAGTTACGTCACTATGTTTCCACACTAACAATGATATATTTGAGTACAACAACAAAATAAAATAAATTCACACGAAATTTCACTACTTGTATCATAAGAAATAATAAATTATAAATATTATATCAGACAAATTATTCGTTAGCTTCTTATCGTCACAATAACAGTTACATAAAGAAAAAAATGAGTAGAAAAACAATGCAATTAAATTTACAATGAAACAATAAAATGGCAAAAATTGTTTAAGTAAATATATCATGATTTTCTAATAAGAGTATTTTTCCTAATAAAATTAATTTTTCAATTGAGGTATGTCGCACCCCTCCACCACAGGGGCAAAAAAGCGTCGACGCGGCGTTGCGCCCGCCACTCAACACGCAATGCTAGAATTCGGCGAAAGTGAAAAACGCAGGGTCTTAACACTAGGTTCCCTCTGCCTACGCTGCTGTATGCGGGATACAGCTTGAAGCTGATTTAATTTTTTACATTTTATTAATTTTTCACAAAAATCTCAAAATTTCAAATTTTTTTTCCAGCTTCACACTGTATCTCGCATGTAGCAGGGTCATCAGCAGAAGCCTAGTGTTAAAACACTTTGCTCCCCGCTTTCCGCCGTATAAATACATATATGTAATCAAATTAAACGTTACATGGACGTACCGAGCTTTCGTATTTTTCTTTATATACAGACGGTTCTAAGCTGTCCAAAAATACATCATCGTTGCCATGTTGTGAGAACACATCTAAGCTGTCGATCTCCTCCTCTTCACATTTCATTATATTATTTTCAACCATTCCAAAATTTTCTTTATATAATTAATAATATTAATCCTAGGTATTCTTTGCTATTTTTAAATGCACATTCTAATTTTTTCACTTAAAATATTTGTTATTTTAAACTCAAACACTTGTACTAAAGCTCATATATTACAGCCGCGGCCGTCGAACCCGTGGAACGCTATGCTTATAGACTTTGAAACAATTTGAAGTTAAATCGTTATTCTGGTCACGACCGTGTTCACTTGATAAGCGACATTTAAGTGTCCTTGCTCACCTCCTTTGGCAATATATGTATTTCTCTTGAACCTTAAGATATTAACATTATTTCACTTTTTTTTATTTCTGTAATTTTTTTTAACTCTACGTATATCACCAATGTTATGTCACAAGTTGACGCGTCAAAGTTAAAGCTGAGTACAGTTTTGACTGACTCAGACGCCCGCCCGCTGAGCATTTGGGATACGTGGAGCGTAACAACTGTTGCAGGGCGGAGCATGCGTTTTCTAATTAATACAGCTTATTTATTTAGAATTTGAAGTAATGGCATAAAATTTAAATAATCATTCAAAATTACACTTTTAACATATAATGTTATAATTTTTAAAAAGTTTATTATAATTTTTAAGTAATTGCAATATATCAAGTTGCATAAAGAGCTGCTCACGAATTATTTTCATTTCATTATTTCGATACATAATTTTATCATAATTTGAATCTAATTATTTATTTTATTTCATAAATTGTATATGCAAATATAAATTTAAAAAATCAGACATTTTTACTTTCATTAAATTTACATAATAAAATATTATGAAGTCACAACCCTTAATACAAAAAATACACGTCTAAATGTCAAAAAATTGTCTGACTGAGCAGATTTCTAGTAATTTGCCGCTTTTATAAACGGATCGTTAGTTTGCGAAGTGTACCGGAATCGATTCCCAATCTTAAACTCGATTATAAAATACCTATGAATAGATATAATTTAACCATCAACCGTTCACTATTGTAATGTAACATACTATTTGTTTAAAATTACATAAACGTTTATATAATGCACGTATTCATATGTTGACTAGTAACGTCGTCATACGATTAAAATCGTATTACATTTTTTTACATATAATTATGTAGGTAAAATACAATGCGAATTGGGATACCTCTTTTAGCCAGCTGTACCACATATTCCGTTCCCAAACGGTATTAAAGCCAAGAAACAGATGATTGATTCCTGCATCCACCAAATTGTTGCCTGGACAACGTGGTTTTACGCACAGTACTAGCTTTTGTGCTTTTGGCTGGCAGAGCTCTATGATGCCGCCACTCAACTCAAGTAAGTCCCACGAGACACCTGTAACAAAATTATTATACAAATGATTTAAATTTTAATGTAATAAAATATCAATGTAATAAAATTTAGTACCGTTTTATTGTTATTCCTCTATTTACTCGTTTATTTTTTTTCATAAGGCCAAATGCGATGGTTATAGGTTCGATCAACACTCGGGAAAATTAATTATTTTCCTTTTCGCTCTGGTGTAGAGGCAAAGAGCGGCGTTGAGTTCCGCCACTCAACACGCAATGCCTCCAGAACTTGGCGGAAAGTGGGGAACGGAGTGTCTTAACACTAGGTTCCCTCTGCCTACCCTGCTGTGTGTAGGATACAGAGTGAAGCTGATTTAATATAATTATTTTATTTTGATTTTATAATTCTACAACTTTTACTTTCTAATGACATAAACAACTTACCATAAGTATGCAGTTGAGATCCAATTATATGAGCAAGTCTCGGTTTCCATTGTGGAAAAACGTGACCTTTCAATACAAACACTGTTCCCGATCGCAACACGCCCCCGGACCTGCTAGCAGGACCTGCACACCATCGCAGGGAATGACGCAGCTCTGGATCTACGGCAAGTCTTAGCTGCCGAGCTACAGACGTCCATCCATTCTTCACTAGAAAATCATCTTGAATCTTCAAAGGAAACTCATTAAGCTCTAAACGTCGAGAATTTTCTCCACCGATCTGGATCCACAGAGTCAAGTCCTCGTTGAAGCCCAGTTTCTTGTTGACATCCTCAACCGTGGTATACTGTGATACTTTGATAAGCTTGCTGGGTGCATCAACAGCGAAAGGCTCGAGGCCATCAAATACTCTGATCCAAGAGAATTCCGAGCGTGGTCTAAATCCTCTAGTTGAAGCGAGTCGGCGTAGTGACTTGCGGGGATGCGATGGTGCATGTAAGCTGTCGTCACACACCATGGCCGCGGCAGATGGACGCGAGGCGCGGAGGCCGACGCCGCAATGCCCGTGCGCACGGAGCATGCCCTTGCATTACAAATGGGTCGGTGGTGGGGGTGGGAAACATGTCGCTCGGTCAGTCGGGAATACAACATGGAAATGCTAATTTATTAAGATACGTATACGCAAATTAAGTTGAGACATTTTTTTTATGTTGAATATTTTCGTCTGTAAATATTTTTTCATATGTATTATATTGGAAAAATATTCAATAAGTAAAGTAAAACTTCGTCAACAAATTTTGTGAGGGAGCGCGCTCGTAAAACTTGGTTCCGCACTAACAATCACCCCACCTGCTGACTCACCTGTTGGATCGAGGATCGTGGACCCTACGTATAAAGAACAAATGTTAAACGGTACGAGATCTAGTCGTACAGGACATGTTAAAAATACATTTAAAAATGTATTTCAATGGGACCTGAGAGACTATCTAAAGTTTATTTTTCATTTTTCATCCAGCTAGAAACATTGTGTGGCGGAATATAAAATGGAAATTTCTTTAACTATACCGAAATATGTAATATAATGGCCTAAAATCCCACTGCAAGAATCTATTTTTTTAATGAAACACTGACGTGGCAACCATTCTTTTTACAATTCCTTATGCGATTTTTTGTTCCAGATGATGTTGAATTCACATAAAAAACATGTGAGTGCAACTTTTCAACAAAATGAATTACCATAAATTTAATTAAAGGTGATTGCGGCACGATTCTTCTAGGCAACCTTGGTGTAATCTATTCTACTATCATATATCATTCTTAAAAATAAATTTCATTAAAAAAAAACAGATGCCTGTATATTTAAGCACCAGGATCTCGACCTATTTGTTATGTACATTCGAAATTACTGAATATCAAAGGTATTATTCCGTTTAAACTCATATATATAATTTAAACTTAGAAATCTATCTATAAAAAAATAAAAGACATACAATTTTAATTATAGAATACATTTATTTACAAAGTGTATATAAGTGTAAATATATAAATTACATTTGCAATATAAATAATAATTATTACAATTTCTTACTTATTTCATACAGTATAATCTACCAGGGATAGTTCTTATGTATTCTTCCCGTACACGAGCAAGTAGCGTTACACATGCCTTGCGTACAAACGTTTACTTGTCTAGAGAGCGATTCGCAGTTAGAGTAGAAATCTTTGACAGGACAAGAGTTGGTACACAACGAGTCCGATATACAACTGTCTGGACAGTCTCCACACTGTGGTCCGACTTTGTAGGGAAACTGAATTATAGTTTCGTAGTTACCCCTGAAAATACAGTTTATAAGATTAAAGTTATGTAAACAAAATAAATATTAACATCATAAAAATAATAGTTTGAAAAAATGAGCAATTGTACTCAAACTCTAATAACTATTTGTTTCGCTAAGGCGTATCTAATTTATGTTATCACTTATTGTTAATCGCTTGAGGTACAAGATGCTTTAAACTTTATCATTAATCAAATTGCCGTATAAAAACAAGAATAATACAAGAAAATTAATAATACTAAAGATTTATTGATATATACTGTGGTTGTTGTTATCCTTTGTTCTTGTAGGGGTAACCCCCAAAATGAAATTTAATTCTTTTAGGAACACTTTGTTGTCTGTCTGTTCTGTCTGTCTTTTTCTCAAGTACGTGTGAAATTAAAGAAAAAAAGACAAGCTGAAATTAATATCAAATTTTGCTAGATGCGAAAACTTACGGCACCTATTTATAATTCATTTCTTAAAAAACTGTGTATACGCCCGCAGCTTAATTTAAGTTTGTCAATTTTTATACATTGTACCTACTCCCTTGATCAACAATAATTATAAAATTGGTACCGAACTCTCGATGCGCGATTCTGACTAACACTAAATGAGTTTTTCTTTAGCTTCACGCTTTTTCCCCGCATATAACTGAGTAATAAGAGAGAACATTGTGTTAGGACACTTCCCCAATTTTATACTTAATTTTCGAGCAATTACAAGTTGAGTGGTGAATTCAACGGCAAGTTTCGCCGGAGGAATTTTCGGGGAATTGCAAATAAAATTCATTTCTCCGAGTGGGGAACGGATCCACAACCACTGCGTTTACAGTCAGACTTCGTCCTTCTACGCCAGAACTTCCTCATTTCTTTACCTACTATATGGTTACAGTATCTTTTTCCTATTTTGTTAAATTTACATAAGTAAATAATTAAGTGTTAAACACTTAATTGCAAGAATTGTATTGTGCTCAATCATTAATAATTAACTATGTTATTAAGTTGTCAATCTGACTTGCCGGAATCTCGGCAAGTGCTGGATTAAGCATATGAGAACTACTTTATTATTAAAATCAGCTTCACGCTCCCGCACACAGCACGGTAGGCAGAGGGAAACTAATGTTAAGACACTCCGGTCCTCACTTTCCCCCGAATTCTGGAGGCATTGCTTGCTGAGTGGCGGAACTCAACGCTGCGCATTGCCTCGACACCAGAGCGCAGTAATGAAAATATAAATGTAAATAAATATTTCACTTCCTCGAGTGGGGATCGAACCCACAACCAGTCGATTTTACAGCCACACTTTGTGCCTCTGCGCCGCGGCCGGCCTCATATACTTTATTATAAAAATCTTTTATTGAATTTATTAAAATAAGCTTCAATAAATCCAAAATTAACGAATAATTTTGTATTAGACATGCACTATTTTCATCATTTCCTTCATATAAGAATTACTTACTAACTTTTGCACTGAACAAGTAATTTATCGTAGATAGATCATATCACGTATTATTTAAGGTTACGGAACAATGTAATGACCTAGACGTGATGTCGGCTGTAAGCTCATTACAAGTAAAGAATGCCAATTATTTATAAACTTTACTTTATAACGATAGAAAGAGCTAAAACTTAATTTTAAAGCTTTTGCAATTTAATTCAACTTCACGCTGTATCCCGCAAAAAGCGAGGTAGGCAAAGGGAACCTAGTGTTAAGACACTCCGTCCTCACTTTCCGCCAAGTATTCGAGGAACGTCCAGTTCTACCACTCACCGTATTACGTTGCCGCGGAAATAAATTATTAAATATTGTTTCGAGTTGGAATCGAACCCACTACCTGTCGCATTTATAGTCACACGCTTGTGCCCTTGCGCTACGATTTCTGTAATTAGTCATAGTTAATGTTTTTTCTACGACATTTGTATACACTAACTATATTTTAATCGTATATACCGCTTTACGTGTCTTATAATTTTAAAATTAGTCACGACGAAGCTTTTAAACAACTTTGTATAGATAAAAGCAATAAAAACTAAAAGAGAATGCAAAACAAGTGCTAACCGCAAATAGCATGCAGTAAGTACATTAGTATTTTAATGTACAATTAGTATTCCTCCATCGAAAAATACATTTAATTTTAATATTGAACACGTGAGTTAAGCTGAGCTTGAGTCGTGTAACTATATAAATATTTTAATCTGTTCATGTCTCACTCAGTAATACGTATTATATTTATATGTAAGCTTAAATTAACTAAAAGTAACAAACAAATTATAATTATAAATGATGGGCTTGAGTCAAACTTTGCCCATTTAAGTTCAATAAGTTTCATTTATATTCATTAAGTTTCAATATAACCAGTTCAAATACAGATGGTTAGGCGACCTTGAAACGTATACAAACAGAGGGACACATACAAAATTACTGTATACAAATAGAAAAAAAAACTTCACGCTGTATCCCACGCACAGAAGGGTAGGCAGAGGGAACCTATTGTTAAAACACTCCGTTCCTCATTTACCCCCGAATTCTGGAGGCATTGCGTGTTGAGTGGCGGTAATCAACGCTGCGCTTTGCCTTGACACCAGAGAGAAGAAAAGGAAATATAAATTTAAAGAAATATTTGATTTCCTCGAGTGGGAATCGATCCAGTCGCAAATTTAATCACATTTTGTGCACTGTATACAATGTTTTATATTCAATATTGTAATAATAATTATAATGTAACTTACGTGGGGCAGTAATGGCACACGTAGTTGTAAAATTGTCCCCAAGGGCCACCTGCACAACGGGCCACTCCACAGCCGACCTTGTGGCTTGTGGCCCAAACCATCTGAGTGTAGTGGCCGACCGCCTTTAAATTCCTCACTGGTGCTCCATATGTAAAGTTTTTGTATTCAAGAAACCAACTTTTAATGGCGAAAAACCTGAAATATTTTTGACTGTTACACTATCATAGTACACATATTACTTAACTAGCGGCCCGCCCACGGCTTCGCCCGCTTAAAATACATGATTATTGATTTAATAAGCAGAATTGATTGACAACTCTAATGATTTCTAATATGATTTTTTTATTACTTTAATCTGTAATATTCTAATATGTTTTTTTACAACATTATCGTAACTTCTATAAGAATTTTTGATTATTTCGAAATAAAAAATATGACCAATGTTGATATTTGATATTCATAAAATATACATAAAGCTAATTATTTATTATATGTATATATTGTTTTTTAAAGCTCTGTTAAATGCGCTGATGTCACTTAATAATTTAATGTACTGTTTCAGAAGCAGCCTTAAATGTAAAATTATTGATTTGGGTTATGATTTATAATATTATTTGTAAAATAACTGTAATGTTTGCATATTAACTCCTGTACAGTTTTTAAATTAGTTACACATATTATTAGCAATTGGTAAATATTACAGAGTACACGTAGAAAGGATGTTTTTAGGCATTTTTATATAGATTTATTTCAAACGAACGAACGAACCAAAAGATCTATCTATTTTTTTCTATATCTCTTTGAATATCAAATCGTTCTTTATCTCTATGTTGAATTAATTACGATTTCAACTTAACTGTTATGATTTATGAAGGTAATCACCACTAACAATTCAATTTTGTTTACTTTGTTGTATAAAATATTGTATAATAGTGCTTCAAAAATATATTTTTTATCAACAGTCATATAACCAAGACGTTTCGAATGTCATTGTTTAGCCAGGAATCTTACCAGCGCGATTGCTATATAACATTCGCAGGCAAACTAATGCCTTGAGTTCATTCAAATGACGATAACTTTTTTTTAATGAACCGATTTTAATGAACTAAACTTTAGTATTTAAGTTGAGTTAAAACAAAGCAATTGGTGAAATTTTCAAGTAAATCGGCTCAGTACTTTCAGAGAAAAATGCGGACAAAAATATGTCGACAGACAGACAGACAAGAAATTAAAAAAAAAATCTTTTTGCTTTGTATTATTCTTTTTAAGTGTCCCTCTATCCATTTCAGTCAAAATTACTATTTAGTACACAGTATTTAGTGTACATTTGTACAGACAAAATATTTTTACTGTCTTATTATATATAGAGATCACACTGTCATGGTACTTTAAAAACATGAATAACTAACGCTTACGTACACGTGGTTAAAGATTCAAATTCCATTTGAGATTAATATTTTTTTATTAAATTTAGTTTAGATACTTATTTAAATTTTAATTAAATAACTATTATGTGAGGCCGTCTCGGTGTAGTGTTATAAGCGTGTGTCTATAATGGCCACGGTAATGGTTCCGATTCCCACTCAGGAGATTTTATTATGATTTATTAATATTTTCTTCGCTCTGGTAACAATAAAAAATGCGACGTTGAGTTCCACCACTAAACTCGAAAAATCGGCAGAAAGTACGGAACGCAGTGTCTCACCACTTAACCTGTTTATTCGAATCAAAAAGAATCATAAAATAATCTTTATAAATACATTAGTTACGATTTTTATACGTTTTCTAAATAAGTATTATTTAGAAAACGTATAAAAATATAAGTATTTTTCTTTCCTAAGTGTGGAATAACACTTTAAAAATGTTTAAAAACATTAGTTACAGTTACGACGACGTTTTATTTTGCAATGAAACATACATTACAAGAAAGTTTAATGTTTTGAGGTTTCTAAGAAATTCCTTTGTTAAAAATCACAATGTAAATATCATGAATAATTCATTAATTACCTATACTATCGCCAGCCTAGGTGCATTCAAAAAGACAGATTGTCTGATACAAACACCGTATAAGCAAATGAATGAGTATTGTTATTTGGAACAATAAATTTGCCAAAAATATAATTTCCTGGGTAAAATAAGTAAAATAAGGTATGCAAGTAAAAATATATTTTGTAAGTAACACACTAATTGAATTTACTTACGTTATGTACATACATACATATAATGTAAGTAAATTCAAAGTGATAGTCCAGTGAAAATATGTAAAAAACTAATTCGAACGTTTAAATATTATCGCTGATAAAAAAACGAGTTAATTATTTAATAATGGATATACCTATTAAGAAAATAGGAGAAGTTGAACGATGCCACACAAAAAAACATTAAAAATAATCAATCTAAGCAATATTAATAAAAAAATATTTTGACATCACTATGGTTACTATCTATTTTCGACTTAAACAATCTAGAAATCATCAGCTCTCATAGAAATCGCATCTCATCAGCATTCAAATGCTGACTTACCTAAGCAGCAAGCCATCAAAAAAAAGGAAGAATCTTACAACAGTATATGTGATGTTTTATCTTAGAGAACAACATACCTAATTACCTCAAGCAACATAATAATAAACATTAAAGTACATATAAATGTAAACTACAAAGGGCATGTGATTATTGCCATGTCAGTCTGTGAAATCTTTAATTAGTTATTCACGAATTCTCTATTATCTTTGTACTACGGTTAAAAGATCGTGCGCATGAAAAATACAACAGACAAACAAAGAAATACACGTAAAAACGCTTTAAATAGCCAATGATTCATTTTAAAAAATAGATTTTTTTATTTAGAAATTATTATAATAATATATAAATATAAAGAGAATTAAAATTGAAAATCGTAATATATGACTTTTTAAACATTTTTTGACTGGTACATAAAGCTCAGCTAAAAGTACTGGACTTAGAAGTACAATACCATTATTCCTTGGAAAATGTACAGAGATAATAAAAAAGGATTTCTCGAAATTTTTCACGGAGATGAAATAAAATGGAGAAATAAAGCTATGGACTACAGAAATGGAAACAGCACGACAAGGACCATAGAGTCCTCGTAAAGAGAATCAATAAGAAATACTAGAATCTTCTCCAATTTTGTTATGTGTAAAATAAATCAAAGAGATTACGTCTTATTTCTACTTACCAAGGCGTTTTTAGTGAGGATGCGAAAAGATTTTGTCCGCAGCTTCCTAGATACGGTACAGTATTTTCACTGGGATCATTATGAGTTAAAAATATACACTTATCTGCATATCTTTGAGCTTGCTGAGCAGCAAGCGGATGCCATGACTGTAATTAGAAAATTACTATTAAATACAAACGAATAAATAAGAAAATTATTATGTAGAATTATGGGGACTTAAACCTTGAAATAGCTTTTTTACACATGATGGACACATCATCATCATCATTTTTAGTAGAAACCAATATCAGTTGCAATAAAAAAAACATAGAATTAACTTTTATATAGGTAACATGTTACAAACATTCAAGTTATGTATTAGGTAATCGTTTTTTTTAAAGCAACACTAAATTATCGATATGCTTTAATTTAATTGTTTTCTAAATCTTTATTAATTTTAATAATTATTTTTTTTATTTTTATCTAAATTTCTGAAAAAAATAAATAAAACGTACCATTAGAAGCATATTAGAAGCTGTCGGACGCACTTTTGTGCGGAAAAAATTGTGATACAATACAATTTTACGCCTCACGACTGATCTACTAGGACTTAAACCATTTTCAGGAATTTTACTTGATGGAAAAAGTTCTGAAAATTTTAAATGACTATATATATAAAACTACACTTAATACTTTAAATAAAAAAAAATTAACAGTAATTATAACCAGATACGAAAACTTACGTCTGTTTCCCCAAGGCTTGGTAGTTTGTTGTTGTATAACATTGAATAAATAAAATAATGTCATCAAGAAAATTGTGCTGCGAAACATCTTAACTTATTGTGTGATACCTAAACACATAATTATAAGTACGTTAGTACCTATATACTGTGAACATTACTATGAAGGAAATATTTAAACAACAAAAGTTATTATTTCAAGCAATATAAGTAAGTATTTATAGTGTGCCCTTGATGTCTGATTGATGTCTAAAATTTTAATAAATCATTGCTATTTTATACTATTTACTATTCGCTGTAAAGCTCTTGTAGAAGGAAATCGGAACACATCACGATCTTACTTCCCACTGTAATGACCTTAATTGTCAATAACTTTTGAGTAAGAAAAGCATAAATTTATGATCGTATACAATGACTAATAAAAAATGTATAAAAGTTCTCTTTATAAGTGTGAAACGAGGTATCTTAACAATAGGTTTCCTCTGCTTACTATATGACTATAACGAGTAACATTTGAAATAAAAACTCGCATCTACGCAAATCATTTAGAATATACGTTGACACCCCAAAACTAAATTTTTAAACAGATGTTTATAATTTTGTATATTTATCTACAGGAATATTTTATGAAGCTACTCTACATAATACTCTTAAAGAAGAGTACGATACCATTCACGTACATTTTAAAAAGACAATTAAATTTAAAATATTCTTAAGCACGATTATGTATACAAATGCCTGATAGCTTTACGTTTTATACCGCATAACTGAATATGCGGAGAAAAGACACTCTGTCCTCTATTATCTACTCAAATAGCAAAAACACGTTATGACATTTATTTATGTAAATTATTTATTCACAATGAATTATATTCAATTCTTACATATCTTTTACTATCATTTCTTATAAAAAATAAATAATTAGTTCCATTACACTAAATTATGTAATAAATTTCACTGACTCTACATTTAATTCATTTACTTTAAGTATCACCTGATTTTATTCGATCACACTTGCTTCGTTCATCAAAATATTTGTGAGTAATAATTATTATTTAGTATTAAAGATATATAATTCTTATACTGTTCAAAGAAATCTCTAAAAAATGCTTTCTTTATTCTAAAACAATTTAAGTGATTTCAACGTATAAATTGTTAAAATATAAACTAGACATAAATATAAAATTCTATATAATTAAAACATCTTACCTGATTTTTGTTATAAATTCACAATGTTTATTTAGATAAAGAAACTTCAAAAAGAAAAATTCTAAAAAATATCACTTAGCTACGCAATAAATAAATATTATATAAACAAAATTTGTATGTAATTTGAGTATTGTTAAATTGAACAATAAGGAATTACTTGTTAATAAAAACAATCAGTTACGCCCGCCACCGCGCATTGCTAGCGCTAGAATTCAAATAAATCAGCGACCGAGTGACCGTATACTGTATACTATAGTGAATTAGTGAATAGCTGCAAAATGATCTTCAATATAAAGTTTATCTGTAATGGCCTAGCATAACCAAAAAATCATATTACGGTGGTCTTGATAAATTCTTGTATTTTGCTTCATTATACTAGTAAATACAGCTGGTAATACATACGCACTTCTTTCTTTTGTTGTATCTAATTACCTAAAATTAAAGAGAACGGAGGCTATTTATGTATGTGAATGTGATATACGAGGATTATCTTAATCACAAAATTAATTTATATTTATTAGTAAGCTCGATGGTTGTGTGTTCGATTCCCACATCAGAATGAATATTTATTTCCATAGGTACTTTAGTAGACAAAGCGCAGAGTTGAGTTTCGCAATGTCCCCAATTCGTGCTGAAAGCGAAGAACGATCTACAATATTTTTTTATTTATAAGACCCTGAACTTACAAATAAACATTAGTATTGTAAAAAAAAGTGACGTTAATTTGTATACGAAATATATTTTAATTAAGCAACCAGTAGCGTATCCGCTGTTAATTAAAATTTTTGAAATAATTTTTAATATAATAATGATGAAGGCAGTGTATTTTTACTATATTTGACTGTTTTTAGCTGAAAAAAAAACACTTTTGTTTCAGTTGTACATTTCAATTGGGGCTAACGAGCACCTACAGTATAGAGTGCCTATATGATAGAAGTTCTAATTAGGTCAGGAATTGATACGGAGACTATTTAAACTATGATTTCTTTATATTTAGTTTCAGCATTTACTAAATGTCGTATGTATATTTTTATAAACATACTCTAACCCGTGAAATATAAGAATAAAGAAAATAAAATAAATTTATGTGTAGGCACATACAGGTACATACATATATATTATTCTGATTAGGTACCACAGCGAGGAATAGGACTGGTCAATATAAGTTTTCTATGATTACTTTTATAAAACGTTGGTCTACCCAATAATAATCCATAATCACCTACTACATTATACTTATGTTTATTATACCTATATAACAAAATATTTGAAGTTCAAGTTGACGCTTCTATTTAAGTTGAGGCCGGCGTTGAGGCCGCAACATGCAATGCCTCGAAAAATTCGTTGGAAAGTGGATAACGGAGTGTGTCATCACTATGTTCCCTATGCCTACGCTGCTGTGTGCGGGGTACAGCGTGAAACTGATTTATTTACGTTTAAGTTCATACTACAATTTAGTCATTTCGATAAAAAGCGTAATAACACGTTATGCAAGTAATAAATAAAATCAACCGTTAACATTCACATGTATATAAGTCACTCAATTAAAATAATCATTGATATGGCATGGCGTTTAGCCCAAGCGAATGGGACGCCTTGACGCCTGCCTGGGCGTGATTACTCTTAATAACTAGAATCATGATTATTAAGAAAAAGTGTTATAAATTTGCTTCTGTACACTTTTTTAGTATTTTATTCATAAACTTACATAGTAATAAATATAATTAAATTTGTTTGTTAGTAAATGCAGGGGCGATCTGTGATGGTCGCTTGAGGTTTATTATTATTTTGGGAGCCTGTTGATAATTTTCAGTACGAATGTTTAGCAACTAAAAAGTTATTTCAAAAGACAGTAAAATTGGCTTAGGTTATTTATTTCCATAGATAACGCTCGTATCTTCTGATTGCCTTACTTAGAACCTTATTTTTTGTTGTACTGTAAGGGACTGTAGAAATGGATGTTTGATATTTATTTTAGCTTTATAACCACATCACGCAATCTGGAGAAAGTCTTTTGACTGTCGGACAGGCATACAGTCAGATGGGCCCAAAGTAATCCTAAAATTAAAAATCTGTTTTTTTTTCTTTTGAGATACAGAAGCCTAATAACTAAAATGGAACAAAACAATAAATAGATTTGTATATTTGTTTTGAATTTTTTAGAGTTTGAAATTATGTTAAGAGTAATTAATACATACGAATAATTCTATATGCACCCAAACATTTTTTTTTAATTATATACAGACAAACATTTTAATTACAATTAAAATAAAAGTTAATATTATTATCTATTTTGAAATATAATTGTCTAAGGGGGCAATAGTAGATATAATCCATAATTTTTTTTAAACTGGTGATAAAATAAAGAGCAAAAATGTTACACATCACACTTTTTACTATACCTATCAAAAATTACATATTCGAGCTTATTTTACCTCTGAATTATTTGAAATCACCATTTAATGAAATCCGAACTTGTACCGTTTTATGGAATGTCACATAACAATAATATCTTAAAGTTAAACAATGAAACACAATCACATAATGAAATATTATTTTATTATATCCAGAATATTATTAGAAGTTTACAAAATCAAATTCTCTTTGTAATTTTAAAGTTAAAAGTAATATTTCTTCTTTAGAGTCCCAGTTGGCTTTTGAAGTATCCGGATTAATTTCGTGTGGTAGGGATAGCTTTAGGTGATATTGAGAAGAGTCGATAGTAACACTTATTGTGTCCACAGCTAATTCAATATTCTCTATCTTATCTCCTGGCATGACAACCCTCACGATTAAATTCTCGCAACTCGCTGAAGAAGGAGTTTTCGGCCCCATCTGCTTATCAAAATAAATAATATATAGGTTATAACAATAATTCAACAATAGATTATATCAATCTTCCTCGGAAAACATAAGTGATAAGTGAAGGTAAAACAATGTTTTGTCTACACAGAATAACAACCCCATGGACTTTTCTATTAACTACAGTAGGGACAACAAGTCGTGGATACCCTAAAGTTAGGATTTCTGACCTTTTACGTATTGTTTATTCTGGGAGAAAATAATTAAAAGTAAAAAAAAACTCCTAAGGTCAAATCTGCGCAACCATCTACAGCTAACTTCAGAGCAACGACTTGTTGACCGTATTGTACTAGGATACTAAATTCCATTTTACGATTTGCTTCTATAGGCATAAAATGTCTTTTCGGTACGTGTTTCGGTTGGCTGTTCTAATCTTTTGTTCAGTGTAGGTATGCATTTAATTATCTGTTAAATTATTTTTGGTTGGTAACTTACATACGACGGTCTTAGATAAATGACCTAACTACTATACAAAGATCATCAAAATTCATAATTGGCGGAGTAGGGCACACACATAACAAACATATTATTAAAGAAACGTATATTCGTAACCCTAATGAGCTAGTAATATTGTAAAATATTATAAAATAGTAGAATATATACTCTAACAATTTATTAAACGCTGATTGTAGTTCAACGTAAGTCGTATTGATATCTACCTATAACAAATAAGAATCGATCGTGACGCAGTTGGGACGTATATGAGGGATATTTTGGAGTTTACATTTTTACAAATGACATTCATTTTGATTTCTGGTTAAACAAAGTAAGTCGTAACACGTAGTATACAGATAAATAAGCAAAAAACTGAGCAATAGAGTTCTGAATATTCTATTTATATATTCTGAATATCTGCTAGACAAAGAATACATAACCAAAGATATTTTTACTTAAACTGATAGGAAACAAACCTGTAGGAAAACATCTTCAGCGCTCACAGACTGTTGGTAATTCATCGTGTAGGCGGGTGTTTTACGATGGCCAGATCCAAAGCCAACTTTGCTCATCTGTTCTGCCTCCTTAGCCTGTTGCTCTTCATATTCATCAATATTTGCAGGCAGTTTCTGTGATGGAGCGAGGGCAATATTGCTATTTCGTGTTTCTGTTATCTCATATTCTAAAATATTGTGAATTTTTTTTTAATATTTTATAGCATTTTTTACATTAGATACGGCTAAATAATTTTCAAACTTCTAACACAAATCTTGGTGTCTTTTATTATTTTTTAAAAAATTTAAAGGCCAAAAAAAATCTAGTAAAAATTGTTTTATAAGAGTCTAGAAGAAATCAGCACTGTATTCAGTTTTACAAGCACTCGTATAACCTGTATTAGGTGGAGATCCCATCGCTTAAAACTGTAGGGATCAGATTTTCTAATGAAACTTATATTTAAGAATGATATATGATAGCAGAATAGATTACACTAGGGTTGCCTAAAAGAATCCTGCCGCAATCACCTTTAATTAATGTTTTTCGTAACTCGTTTTTGGAGAAAATTGCACTCATATGTTTGTTATGTGAATCGCACATCATTTGAAAGAAAATCGTATAAGGAATTGGAAAAACAATGGTTGCCAGCTCTCAGTCTGCCGCAAGTCCAGGGTTGCCTGGTTTAAAGAGGTTACTTAATGTGAATATTTGCACTCATGTGTTTTTTTAATGAATTATATATCAAATTAAAGCTTATTTTTTTGTCATCACTAAAACACATGGTTGCCTGGAAAATGGCTGCCGCAAGCAAAGGTTGCCATCATTTGAAATATTTTATTCTGATTCCGTTTGACTTAGAATAGACGATGAAATACGCGATTTGCCTTATGTTTTAAAGTAAAATATTATATAATAGAAGGTCAATCTTAAAATTAATGTTTATTCTAGCTATTTACCTGTTAAATAATGATTATAATCATATTAAGAACATACAAAAAACTATTTAAATATGAAATCATCCTTATTTTTCAAGTGAAATAATGAACCCATGATATTAAGTCTTTGCTAAATCTGTTTTCTACATACTAATACTAATTTAAATTGTCATTTTAAAACGACTAAATTATCTAATTAAATAAATGCTTACAAATATCAATCTATTATAAGGTATTAATTACATCATGTTTTCTTAAGATAATGAAGGGCGACAATTATTGCGTATGTTTTTTTATTAATTAAGAAAATATGGAAAATAACATTTCAATATACTCTCTCTCTTTGTCCTCTGCTCGTTTGATTTTTTTTTTCGTTTTTTTTTTGATAACGGTTGCCGCAATCTTTTTTTTCTCACGCAACTTTTATGAATTTGCATTGAAAGAAATATATATGATAGAATTATAATAAACAAAATTAATTTATCAAAAATAAATTCTAAGAAATTTCGACAGTAATGCCGAATAATAATCGCTATTTAAGGTTTATGACCAGGAGTCGGTCGGGGTATATCAATTAGTTGTCTACTTTTTACTATAGATAAACATTTTGCGGCGGTATACAAAGCAAACAAAATGCAATAATTTTATTTTCGTAGATGTATTGTTTCTAAATGCAATAACAGTGCAACATTAACATGACAAAAATGAAGATCTGTTTTTTGTGCGAAAATGTGTGTGGAATTTAATAATGAGTCTGAAGTGTAAAATTATGTTGTTGTTTCGCCAAAAAATGAATTTTATATACAGTAACATTTTCTGTAAATTTCGACAGTAATGCCGAATAATAAACGCTATTTAAGGTTTATGACCAGGAGTCGGTCGGGGTATATCAATTAGTTGTCTACTTTTTACTATAGATAAACATTTTGCGGCGGTATACAAAGCAAACAAAATGCAATAATTTTATTTTCGTAGATGTATTGTTTCTAAATGCAATAACAGTGCAACATTAACATGACAAAAATGAAGATCTGTTTTTTGTGCGAAAATGTGTGTGGAATTTAATAATGAGTCTGAAGTGTAAAATTATGTTGTTGTTTCGCCAAAAAATGAATTTTATATACAGTAACATTTTCTTAAATAGTAACACAATGCACGGTTATCACTTACATTGTTACAAAAAGTTCATTGTAGTAAAACAAAAATATAAAGAAGAACCCCACTCGAGGAGATGAAATATTCACTTAAATTTATATTTCCATCTCTTCGTTCTGGTGTCGAAGCAAAGCGCGGCGTTGAGTTCTGCGATTCAACACGCATTGCCTCCAGAATTCGGCAGAGAGTGGGGAATGGAGTGTCTTAACACTAGGTTCCCTCTGCCTACCCTGCTGCGAGCGGGATACAGCGTGAATCTGATTTGATTTTTATTTTTCAATTATTTTCTAATGCAAAACGTAAGTATAATTAATGTTTGATAAGTAGAATTAAATTTAATGTTTAATATTATATATTTTTCTCTGAGGACGAAGAGAGAGATTGAGAGTTTATAACGAGGTAATTTTCCATATTTTCTTGATTAATAAATAAAATATCTGCAATAATTGTCAACCTACATTATATTATGAAAACATTATGTAATTAATACCTTATAATAGAACGATATTTGTAAACGTTTATTTAATACTAGTGGGCGCGCGCAGCTTCGCCCGCTTATTTGAACTCTTACGGGGTGAACTCTAAAAAACCATGAAACATGTGTTCAATGAAATATTTTTAGGAGTCTGAATTTCAAATATTATAAAAATCGGTGCCGATTAAAAAAAACCATACAAACTTTCAGCCCCTATTTTATCCCTTTAGAGTTCAATTTTCTTAAAATCCCTTATTAGTGGATGTCCAGATTATGAAAAAAAAACATCTGTCCAAATTTCACGTTTCTACCATCAGCGGCTGTGCGTGCGTCTTACCTCAGTCAGTCAGGTACTTGTTTTATATATATAGATGATAATTTAGTCGTTTTAAAATAACGATTTAAACGAGTATTAATATCTAGAAAACAGATTTAACAAAGACTTAATATGATAGATTCATTATTTCAATGGAAAAATAAGAATGATTTCATGTTTAAATAGTTTTTTGTATGTACTTAATATTATTAAAATCGTCATTTAACAGGTGAACAGCTAGAATAAATATTAATTTTAAGATTGACCTTCTATTTTATAATATTTTACTTTAAAACATAAGGCAAACCGCGTATTTCATCGTCTATTCTAAGTCAAACGGAATCGGAATAAAATATTTCAAATGATGGCAACCTTTGCTTGCGGCAGTTATTTTGCAGGCAACCATGTGTTTTAGTGATGAGAAAAAAATAAGCTTTAATTTGATATATAATTCATTAAAAAAACACATAAGTGCAAATATTAACAATAACTGACCTCTTTAAACCAGGCAACCCTGGGCTTGTGGCAGACTGAGAGGTGGCAACCATTGTTTTTCTAATTTCTTATGCGATTTTCTTTCAAATGATGTGCGATTCACATAAAAAACATATGAGTGCAATTTTCTCCAAAAACGAGTTACGAAAAACATTAATTAAAGGTGATTGCGGCAGGATTTTTTTGGGCAACCCTAGTGTAATCTATTCTACTATCATGTATCATTCTTAAATATAAGTTTCATTAGAAAATCTGATCCCTACAGTTTTAAGCGATGGGATCTTAGGCCATATACTCACAGCCATTACGATTATAGAATAATTTTCAGTGAGCTAATCTTAACTTTGCATCGTAAACGTGGACATTATCATTGATAACGTTACACAAGTGTTATTTTGCTTATAAAATATTGTTTCCGATTTAAATATTATGGTACTTATAATTTTTTTAAATATAATTCAATGTAACATACATAATATTAAATCAAATCAAATCAGTTTCACACTATCCCGCGCACAGCAAGGTAGGCCGAGATCTAGAGTTGACACACCGTTTCCCACTTTCCGCCAAATCCCGGACGCATTGCGTGTTGAGTGACGGAACCCAACGCCACGCTTTGCCTTGAGACCAGAGCGAAGAAATGGAAATATAAATTTTAATAAATATTTCATTCCCTCGAATGGGGATCGAACCCACAACCAGTTGCGTTTACAGTCACACTTGGTGTCCTTGCGCCACGACTGGCCTCTACCTTATATTACATACGCAATTAATTATTACTAGTGATGGCGCTTCAAATATACTTACTTGTCGACGTAAGTTCATCTCCCTGTAATATTTCAGGTTCAGGTTCCCTTAGAAGTTCAGCTAATTTTTCTATGTGTGACACTGTAAAATCCATTCTATGTAGATCTAGGTAGTTGCTTAAACACACAATATTAATAACAGAATTGATCAAACAATATTCAATTCCATAGCGACAATGTCATTGCGTATTATCTATTTTACACGAAGTCACGAACAAGCTTATAACAAAAAGTTTTTAAATAAATGTTAGATTTTGTTGTTAAAAAAAGATTAATGATAATTTGAAGAAATCATGTAATACTTATTTAGAAACGTGTGGATTTAGAACACTTTAAAAATATTTAAAATAAAAAAATCATGTTATGTTACGCTTTAATTATTGAGCTGAGCAAAGTGAAGCTCTTACTTGTCAAAAGTGTGTTTCGTTGCATTGCTACTCCTCCTAGACCGTTAAACCTACAGCTCTGAAATTGTGGACGAACAGGAACAGGAAACTTTGCAGGAACATTGTGGACGACTCGGTGATCCCGGCGAAGTAATTTGGTGATAATTGTAATTGTAGTTTTTGAGTAAATGGTCAAAATGTGTCCCATAAAGTTAAGATGTGGAACGTTCTGAAATTCACGAGCACAGATTGAATTTTGACCAACCTAACCCAGCGTGTGCGGACAAAACGGAAAATTTCGCAAAAATTTTGCAAAACATTGCGCAACATAGCTTCGCTCAGCTCCACCTGCCGCATCGTGCACAACATGTGGCGGATCCTAGTTAAATTGGCATAATATTGTTGGTGATAACATTAAGATTTACCCATCATACTATCATCGTCGCCGCACAGTAGGTATCTGATTATACGCGATGGTTGTGAATCTTCGGTCAAATATACACTGGATTAAGGATTACAGTCTAAAAACGGCCCCAGAAATAAGAGCACGAAAAGAGTTGTGTTCTTATTTGATTTTAGTATGGTCTAGCCTTAGCCAACGTGCAGACGTGTTAAAGTGCCTCAGTGTGCTTCATAAAATCAGTAGTAAATAATTAAATACAAATATTTAGGTTGCTTTAGAGTAGTTTGGACTAAAATATGCAAGGAGTAGTTGCTTTAATTTAGATAATTGTTTTAATTTTTTTGTAGTTTTAGTTTTGATAATTGTTTATTTTTTTTGTTTCATAGCATTTCTACTGACCCATTTCTCCGTGCACAATGGATATCTATTGTCGTCCAAGAAATTAATAATTTAGAATATCAAAACTTAATTTATTCAGCAGTGGCAGGAACCTAGGAGCGTCGTGTTGAGATACTTCGTTCCCAATTAAGATATTTTTCAGCTTCACGTTGTATCCCGCGCACAGCAAGGAGAAGAGGGAACCTAGTGTTAAGACACTCCGTTCCCCACTTTCTGCCGAATTCTGGAGGCATTGCGTGTTGAGTGGCAGAACTCAACGCCGCGACATCAGAGCGAAGAAATAGAAATATAAATTTAAGTAAATATTTCATCTCCTCGAGTGGGGATCGAACCCACAACCAGTCGGTTTTACAGTCACATCTCGTGCCGCTGCGCCACGACTGACCTCTAAGACATTTTTGTTCCCCATTTTCCGTCAAATTCTTGAGGTATTACGTGTTGTGTGCCAGAACTTAACGCTGCGTTTTTCTTGTTAGTACGTTTACGTTTCGCTCATTATCCAAAGGAAGGAAGTAAAATATTAAATCTTTCATTTCCCCAAGTGGAAATCGAACCCACAACCGCCACGTTTACAATCGCACGCTTGTGCCTAGTTAGTAGTCGTATCCCATTGTTATTAAACTGAAGATAGTTAAGATTTTTGTATGAAAAAATTCTTTAATCGTGTTGACAATTTTAATAAATTCACTAAAAATAAAAGACTACATTTTTAATAAATTTACCAAGCTTGTCAACCTATTGTCAACAAAGCGAATCCATGACTTCTATGTTCTATTTTATATCAAGGAATTTAAGCCTCTGCGACTGACGTGGCTTAATTTTTACAATTATACTGACGTGGTATCATTTTTCATTTTTCGATTATGATGGGAAGAGAAAGTCTTTGTTTTGACTATTCTATAAGTAAAAGTAAAATTTTATATTATTATTTTCAATATTAGTATAAATATATACAGGATGGAAGTGTCAGCGCTCCTTTTACGGAAACAACATCCTACATGTTAAAATATTGAAAACCCATACCTAAAGAAATTAATCAAGATACCTCAACAGTTTAGACGTAGGATTTTTTTTCATTTTACGTTGTTTATGTACCTGTATTTCATGTGACGCTGTTACGCATAAATACCAATAACGTACTACTACAAAAATACTACTAAAGGTTAAGCAACTTTCAACTTTGCCGCCAATACCTCCGACTCGATTTCGGAATCAGGCGTATGCGGTGGTTTCCCTTTGATTGCGGTGGTGATGCGGAGGTTTATGTGTGCGTGCGTCGTTCTTGACAAATGGCGTTTTATATTACAACAATAATTTTATAATTTATTTTGTTTGAGAAAATAACTTTTTCATTTTTGGGAAAAAAAAAATTGTATTAGACTTTTATAGAGTAGTTAAAACGTTCATTTAAAGAGGTGCTGACACTTCCACCTGTATAATGTAAATGCAAATAAAATTTAATACTAAAATAACGCGAAATAAAACAAAAACACACGTTATCTAAAATAGCGACAGTATGAAAATATAACCATTTTACTGAGATGGTAGTACTGCTATCTTAACGCTAACCTGTACTAGGTAGTCTCATAGTCACTTTTCTCCCTCTATGTACCCGATTATTACAGTAAAATACTGGAAGCGGTGGTGCTTAAATTTGAATATCAGTGGTAATAAATCGAATTTTATATTTCACGATGTCAATGGCAATACCACGGCAGAGGGTTAAAAACAGTTGAAATATTTTTTTTGTATGTCGTTAAAATTGCGGAATAAAATGTTTCATGTTCTTTATGCGCTATACGAAACTAAGCCTTAACCTACTGTTATAATAAGGCTGGATTTTATTGAAACGATCTTATGTCATGAGTCTGTGTGTATTAATATGTTGAATTTCTGTTTATGACTGTTGCCATATTTATATGCAATCTGTTATCTAGTACATAGTTGATCAAAGTTGTGAATGCGATCTTTATTCGGGGAAATATAGACTAGCGACCCGCTCGCGGCTTTGCACGACCTCCCGCCTCACCCTACTACATATTTATTTATTTTCTCATCTGAATTACTTTCGTGATCTAATAACATTATCATTTTAAAGACAATAAAACATTTATATTGTAGCAATATTATCAAATGCATTTTTTTTATATTGACATAATCTTTTTATTTATTGGAATAAAAGAAACTCTAAATAATAGAGAAAACTATACATATTTAAATTTTAAAAGATTAGCGCTAGCAAACGCACGAACAAGCAGACAAAAAAATTAAAATCATTGTTTTCAGTTTTAAATTAAAATCAGAGAGCATAATGTTAAGAAACTCCGTTCTCCACATTCCTTCGAATTTTTCGGTCAACTTTACAACAGCATATATGCTGTTCCCGTAAAAGGAGCGCTGATACTTATACCCTGTAGCTTTTTATTCACACTTCTAACACTTGTAATAGATTTATTTATATTATCTATTTATATATACATAAATAAATTTAAAAATATGTGGTGAGAGGCAAGGGAAGACCTCGGTTAACTTACGAGAACACAATATCAATTACACAGGAGGAAGGTCACGTAAAGGCAATGAAGACCCTTGGGCTAGTCCTGGCAAGGGGGCACAAGAGTGTAAACACACCAGGCCGTGGGTTCGATCTCCACTTGAGGAAATGAAACATTTATTATACTTCTTTCATCTTGATAATCCCTTTATGTATTACAAGAACTCATTAAGAAGTTTAATATTTATATATTTAAATAGCATTAGTCTTTAATTATAAGAATCAGTAGTGATAACACTATAAAAAAATATTTGTAACTTTTTATTTGATTTAAACCTGTGAAATAAGAAAAATGCAATTACTATATAGATTTATAATTTGGAAGTATAAGGCAAATACAATTAAATATTCATTAATTAATGTTAGAAGGAACAATAAATTGAATGTGAATGGGATAATCTAAATCATTTTATTTTGCAGTAAATTTTATTACAGAAAGCTACATGTTGGACAAAAAAAAATATTTAAGGGAAACCATCATCATCTTCTTCTGCCATTTCTTTAGCCAATTCCAAATCTTGTTGCTCCCTCTCTCTTCTTTCCTCAGCACTTTCTAATTCCTTGCCATATGACTTAGGTGGATATCTCATAGCTTTCACACTTTGATTATGCAATTCTAGGCAGAATGATATGCGTTGATGAAAAGCCAACTGAGGTTCTCGAGTGCAGTAGATGTCAGAGCTTTCCTTATTGCTCATGTACCCCTTTTCTGGGTCAAGTGTTGCTTCAATGACACCATCTCTGATAGCTTTAGCAACAATGAATTCAGCATCTTCTGCAGAATCTAAGCCTAGTTTTCTAGCAATATCCTTTGGAGATATCCGAGAATACGACAAGCCAATAGATCTAATTGCAGTCTTTATTACATTTTGTCTGAGGCGCAAAATCAATGTGAAAGTATGGTCACTGCGGAATTGTGGTCCAAAATTTTCCAAAACTTCTCCAAATCTCTGAAGATTGCCAAGTCGCACTGCTTGTGTAAGTTGAAAGTATGGAGCCAAAGACTTTCTAAGCGGAGCTTGGCGGAAGATTGCCCGCTCTGGTATATCACCCAATAACAACTCCACAACAATAGCTAGCTTTTGTACAGTCTGTCTAAATCCAACAGCTGCAGTTTGAGGAGCTTTGCGTAAAGCTTGAACTAAATGCTTGTGAGCATCACTGTACTCTAATCTAGCCGCTTTAATTCTGCCAAGATAGTACAAAAAGCGTGCCCATTCATTGTTACTGGCACTTTCAGGAAACACTGATTTGCTAACCAATTTGTCTGCCTGGTCATACAGTGCATAATGTAGATAGTTTCGTAAAAGACAGTTTATTAACACTGCCTGGCCTTCGTAATCATTTCGTAAAGTCGAAGTTCGCAGACGAGCATGCAGCAACCCTCTAATGAGGTCTAACTTATTAGTAAGTTCAAACACTCGTGAATGATAGAAATAGCATTTGGCTGCAATTAGATCTAGAGTTCGACGGTTTTGAGCTGTTACCTTATTCATCAGCTGCTGAGAACATTCTACTGCCTCTTCAAGTTTATTAGTATCTAATAAACGAAGCAACACTAACAGGTGCATATATGCATCAACTTCTGGCGCTGGCGTTTTCGGAACACTACGGGAACGTGAAGCCTCTATTTCAACTGCACCTGGCAGTGGGTTCTCAACAAACGCGATCAAAGCTTCTTTGTCTGTGCTTGCAGGATAAAGCTGATTAATAATAGCACGTAAAACATTACCATTTAGTTTTCTTCGTGTATTTGGAATAGATCTAAGAACGCGCATTGCAAACCTCGGTTCCTTGGACGTTACAGCCTTGTCAATTTGTCTAACATGTTCCCTTAAATCGTGAACAGCTAGGACATCGGCATCTTTCTTCACTTCACCAGTTTCTACATCACTCGCAGCGGTTGGACTGTCTACATTTTTCATTTCCACATCTTGCTCAACAGGAGCCATTATTTCGTTGTTTTAGAATGGTTGTTAATTTTACGTAGAAAAAAGATATTTACTACACAGAAGAACGCTATAAAATTACTTGTTCACGATATGTCAAAAATATGCCGAGTAACAAAATTCATTCGGATACATTCTCAAGATTAAAAATAATGCTATATTTAGATACTATGCTATATTTTGAACAGTTATTATTGGAGAAATACGTGAAATTTATCAATAAAATTGTAATAAATATAATAAAAACTAAATTAATATGTCTGTTAATCTAAGTAAAGATTATAGATTTTTTATTTTTCCAAATTTTAATTTCCAGTGTACAATGAACAAATACAGCCAAAAATCATACTTAACGTAGGAAGTTTAAATTTATATGTTTGTAAAATGTAAATTTGTGCTTCTATTCTGTACCGTACTGGATTTTTTTATCGTTTACATTATAGTGCAATTTTTTACCGTGAAATATAGTTATTTATCATGTAATTAAATATATAACTATTATGTATTGTTTATCACATTATAATTTCTTATAAGATTTTTATAATATTATTATTAAATCTTTCACATTAGATAGTCTATCTTCCTTTGTCCCATAGACTATAGACAAGACAAAACTACTAGCAATGCTCGTAGTTGCTTAACCAATATACTTTTGTAAGGAAATAGTGATATAAAGCTTCTAACACTTTGGATTACTAATGTTACACTCAAAATATCTTGGATTACAACCATCACATCCCAATAAACGTGCGTGCCAAAAATTATAAGCCACGAAGGCGCTACGGCCGCAGGGGACCGGTTAATTCTTTTCTTAAAATTTCAATGTGTTCTGGAAATGGTTTGCAAAGAGGACGTGGTATCATGGTTTAAAGAATTGGAAAGCTATAAACGCATAGATGCAATGTGTACATTATTAAATATGTGCTTGCCATTTGAATTACGCTTTATTGGCACGTATCTCGAAGAGCTCGGTAAGCGGGACTTTCAAGAGTTGCGTGGAGCCGAACTGAGAGCTAATAATCCTACAGATCTCGCTGCGGACATCGGAGGAGCAGACACAGATTCTCGGACGAGACGAAAAATGGCCTTATATGTATCACTTTTACGATCTTGTAATTTCGCTTGTGCGACCACATTGTACAATGCTATGGTCAGTTTAGAGCAAAGTGGATTGCTGAAAGGTCTTTATGGTGATCTTTTAGAAGAAATCCTTCTTCTGTATACAATGGCCTTGCATCATCCTGCTTTTACTTTTGATCAAAAGTCACATTTTGGTGAGATACTTGATAAATTAAAAATTGAAGACCAGAGGTTGCAGTATCAAGAACAACAAGAGCATAATATAAACATTGCTCCTGTGAGTGGCCTTACACAGTCTACTATCCCACCCAATATGTCAATCCCACCACCTAATTTGTCTAGCTTGGGACCACCGCCTGGTATCATGTTTGTAAAGACACCTGGGGTACAGGTCAGTGTCATCAATCATTATTCATTGTCACATATTCATTAACAATTGACTAAAAATTTTGCTGGTTTATGTGCTTTTAAAAAAATCTATACTTCATATATATATATATATCATTTATATATTTTATCTACAATTGATAACATTAGACAGTAAAAATGAAATAAAAAAAAAACAAAATAAACTTAAAGACTAAATGCACAATCTTTTAAAATTAATAACAGCATGCCATCATATAAAAAAAAAAAATCAAATTGTACAGTTTGTTGACAAATTCAGTAAACAAAATAATTTAATAACAGTAAGAATAATAAAAAAATGATCAAATTTATGGTATTATAAATAGATAAACTTAATTTAAATATTTTTCTGCTCATTTTTACTTTTTAAGTTCATTATCATCATAAATCTCTAAAACTTTCTCTGGCCTTATTTTCAATATACAATATAGCATTTTATTGTATTTTGAAAATATGATGCTGTATTGTACGTTGAAAATAAGACAACTAGGAAAATTATAGAAATAAGAGTTTGAAAGATTTTTTTGTCATTCATTAATAAATATCTTTAACAATAATTCTTATTTTATTTTTAATAGTAAATAAATACATATAGTTTGATATAGTATGGCTTATCTTTTAAGCTATGTTGGCTGTTAAGATTAAAAGGATATTTGACATTTTTTTAAACATAATATAATAAGTTATTTTGATATTTTTTTAAAAAAAGGTGCTTCAAGTATAAATAAAAATTATTGTACCTTATTTGTATCCCACATATATACTTTTGGCTATTGTTTGTAAATTGCTTTATATATCAATTGCAAATCCTTCTTTCATGAATTGTTCATAAAAACTGATTTATCATATTACACTTTCATTACATGAGCAAAAATGAAGAAAATTTAAATATACTTTTCTTGTGGCTTTTTTGTCTATGCACATCATTTACATGGTTTTTGCACAGTGGATTTATAGATGAAATTATAAATGAATTCTTGCCATACACTTACATGATATATTTGGAATTACTATATAAAATTGTAAAAAAATAAATATTTTAAGTAAAGAATAATAAATGTGGCCTAAAAATTTCATTAAATCTTTTTTAACTTTAGAAATGACCTACTAACAGTATATTCAAATTAACTACATTAGATAATTTAAAATTGATAAAGTTTATAAATAAAATGACATAATTTCATAATTATGATAAACTGCAGTTCACTACTACTTTATCACATAACTATCTTACAGTTTATACATACTACCATAGTATGAGCCCATAAAACATTTTTAACAATACTATATTTATAAGTAGAATGAGAAAGGAAAGTATATGAGATATTAACATATTACTCAAAATATATGTAATAACAATCATTGACATATTTATTACAGCCGCAAAGTTCAGATGCAGTTGCCGAACTCAATTCACCATCGGTTCTAAGTGGTGCAAGCAATATGGTGCCTATGTTGGGGGAAGTACCTCATCCCCCACCAGGATTATCTATCCCACAGTACAATGTTGCAGAATTTATAGGACAGCATCCATGGCCAGCGAATATTATTGTATCACCAATAAATCAGCCTATAGAGGTGAGACTGGAAAGATAAAAATGTGATTTTTATTTAGGTTTTTGTGGAAATTTAAAATAGTTTATCTCATATATGTTTTTATTAATTTTTATTATTGTGGCTAATTCGACTCTACTTAAGATTTACGAAGATTTTTTATCTATATAAAACCAGAACTGAAATAGAATAAAAAATATTTTACCATCTTGTTACCCATGATAATATTAGAATCATGAATTTCAATGAAAGTTGTTGCATAGATTCAATACTTTCAAAGTTTGGGTGGTGGTATAAAATTCTTCCTCTGAAACATGCATAAAAAAAGTAACTGCTATAATATTTACAATATAAATATAGAACTATATATAAACAAATTATTGTTTAGCTCTATATATTAAGCAATAAACAAACCAAAATCAATTTTACTAACATTGCAAAAGTATACAGTCCCACAGTCATACAGTAACGCTAGTTTAGAAGTTGGTGATTCATCAACATTGTATTAGGTTAAGGTTTATATGTAATAATAATGATAAAAAATAAATAAAAGGACATAAACTTATACATTCATAACTAAGAGGGAGTGGTAAGAGAGACAGGGACCTTAGTTGACCTTTGAAAACAAGCATCAGGAGCCTTTGGAGGGCATGTAAGAAGAGGTTGATTACAGTGGACAAGGTAAAAGAGGTATGCAGGGATATACAGAGTAATCTATAGTGTTTGGGCACTACCCAACTATGGGTAGCGTTAGCGCTCCATTGTCTCTGGTTACCCTGCTAGGGGTTATTTGTGGATATAAAAAAAACGTATCCATCCTTCTATTCAATTTCCAGGTACTAAACTACCAAACGGGACCGGCGCCGGCATCACCCCTGGTCTCGTCACCTGGGGACAGTCGCGCCGCCTCACCTCGTGCCAGACGTCGGCCCTCCCGCGACAGGTCACCACCGCTGGTGCCACTACCGCCTGAACAGGCTTTGCCCCATCTCTCTGCTAACTTTGAGAATTTGAGCGTTGCTGAGGTTAGTGATATTTTTTTTATTGGGTCATACCTTAATTAAACCTCAGATTAATGTTTATTTTAAAATTAATCAATCTCCTGCTGCCTTAGTAGGCTAGGCAGACAGAACATTCTGTTGAACATTGCTTAATGGATAACAAAACCTGTACTTTGTACTTTGCTGGAGCTAGACAAATGGGAATAAGTAAAGTATAAAATTTCAACTAGTAAAATATAAATACACAGGGATTTCCCTAAAGTCATATAAGACTATGATTCAGCAATATTAAACTACGATTACTTACTAATTGCTAATATACTTTATATAACTGGTATTTGCTATAAATAATGTTACAAATTGTTTTATTACAAGAGAAATAAATTTTACATTTTTAAATATAAATTGTTAGAATAATAATAGTTAGAAAAGTTCTTTTCTAACCACAATCTGGTGGATTAATTATTATTATTAAACTTTATGACTTTGTTAATGACAATGGTGTTGTTGGTGAACTACCTTCTCAAGAAGTATCTAGGTTCACTTGTGCGGATTTGGTTCTCCTTATCACCCCACTTCAATTTAATATCACAAAATATTGGAGCGAACATAAGAAAATGCAATGAGCAATCATATAAAAATAATAGATTCAAAAGTAATATTTTGTTTATTTTTAATTGTAACAGTATTTATGGCCAGACTAAGTATTTCTATTGCTTATGTGATCATTCTGTAAGCAGAATATGTAATTATATTATTATATATATCTGTCCAATGTCTCTTTTTCTTTCCTTTAAAATCATCACTGGTTTCTTTTAAATCAGATGCGGCATAACATCGGCGAAGAAAGATTACGCGAAATATCCACCATGCACCACCAGTACAGATCGCTCGAGAAGCTGAACGGCGTGAGGAGGCGCGCCGCGTACTGCCCCCCGCGGTCGTCCTCCGACAGCGGGTCCAGCGCCGCGTCGTCGCCACCCTCCACGCCCGCGCCAGTCCCGGCGCCAGCCTTGCGCCGGGCGGCGCCCACCGCGCCTCCCGCGCCCGTGCCCTACCTGCCCTACGCGCGGCCCTACCCCTACCCCACGCCGCCGCCCGCCTACCGCGCGCCGCCGCCCTTCGCCAACGGCGAGCCGCCGCCCTACCAGCCGCCCTACGCCGGCTTCGTGCCCGTGCTGTACGCGCCGCCCAAGCTGTCTTGCTGGAACTGCGGCGCCGCGGGCCACGCCGGCCACGAGTGCAAGGAGCCCAGCCTCGAGGAGATGACGCGCGCCGGCGGCTACCAGCTGGACTTCGGGGGCGCGCCGCCGCCGCCGCCCGAGCCCGCTGACAAATAGTGTATAGTGTAGTGCCCTGCGCGACTAGCCGTGTGGAACTGTGCCTCGGGTCGAGTCGTATTTCATATTAGATCCAAGTATTCAGTAGGTTTGACTTAGTGTAAAGCTTGTTGGGCTTTTTGTGTCTATTCATTTTCGTTGGTTGCACTTTCAATTTGGCAGTTGAATTGATTGTCATTATATGTAAGGCTGCTTATTGAGATCCACTTTCTTTGTAGAATTTCCTCTATTGATTATATATTTAGGGGTTATAAAATTTGTGATCAATAATACATTGGTTTGTATGATGTTGAATTTCGTAATTACTCTAATATATATTAGAATTTGTAAGTAATATTTATATATATTTTAAAATAACTTGTGTTATATAAAGTAGACAAATACAAGTACAAATAATTAAGTATACAAGAATTAGTTACATTTTTTTATATGAATGTTTCATCTGTTAATTTGAAAGTGCAATGGTTAACTTAGAAATGTTTAGTCACAAGAGTTTGTAGGGATTCCATATTGAACAAAATAATTTGTATGTGATGATTTATAACTAAACTTGTTTATTTTTCAAAATTAATGTCAATTTTGGTTTCTTTCGATTGTGCCATATATTTTTTTTAAAATGGCCTTCGTTATATAGTATTTTTATGACATTATTATAATTAAGTTAAAATAAAGTTCAATTTATAAGTACAAATAATTACAAAATGACAATCTTTAAATAAAAGCTTTTAACAATTAATAAAAATATGGAATTCCATTCAACTCTTTACAAGTGGTTTATATGTTAATATGAAAAGTCAATTGTTATGTTTTTAATGTATTACCAATAGTAGCTTAAAATTTATCAAAGGTATGCCATTGTTGCTGTTTTGTTACAATTTTTTTATAATTCTCATATATAGTAGATTCAGTCTTGTTTATTTATATATTTTATATATTTTTTTAGTTCAGTTACAGATCTATATCACAAATGGCTGTATGTGAAACATTTTATATTAAAAACATAACAAAACATAAATAAAAATCACCAAGCCATATTGTACAAAGTTGAAAATCGTATGACTGAAATTATTGTTAATAGTTTCCTTTGACCCAAGACTGATTTGTAAAACTAATGATTTCCAAGATTTCTAAAACTTTTACAGTTTGAACAGTTTTGGACAAAGTTTGAAAATCAGTGCTGTAAGAGTAAGTGAAAATGATGTAAAATACAAAAAAAATATATGATAATATGTGACTGCGCCCATAATGTGTGCATTTTGAACTATTTAAATGGTATCGACCAGTGGATAGCTCAAATGAAATGAAATATTTCTGGTATCAGTATCGTCGTTACAAAGTAGCAATCACAAAAATAAACATCTTAAGACGATTTTTTTTGGTCAGATTATAAAATTAAGCATTAATATTTTTGTAAAATAATAAATAATTACAATATATATATTATATATAGATTTCAACCATGGCGATACCGGAATCGTAGACAAGATCAATGGACGTGAAGGCAATGCTCTTTATATTAGTGTTAACGGTATGTAAATAGCTACAAGTGTGTACAATGACACGCGATGTGATCATATTTTGTAAATATTCTCGTTTATATATGACTAGTTGGTAAATATATTTGTAAATTACCCTAACAACTTGAGTTTCCCATAAATTATTCGATTGTTTCGATTTTTTCGATTATTTATGATCACTGTCACAAATCACAATATTGCATTTTTAAACCTCCGTTTTTAACGTTTAAATTATATGGGTTGTATAATTGTTTTTTTCGCATAATTATATTTTTTTAATCGGGTCGAATGAGTAACGCATGGTGGGTGCAGCGCGTTGGCCGATTGCCTTCTAAGACATAAGTGATTGTTTGGTGTTCTATATTGCATTTAGTATTCCAGTCTGTTCACTATCCACTAATGTTCGGGATTGTTGCGTCCCACGCTTGTATATTATCACCAAATTTCATACATAATATATGTACATAGTAGTTTTAATTTTATAAATTGATAATATTATTAATATTAATAGTGTTTGACTAAATGCAATCGTAAAATCGTTTTTGCCCCTAAACAGATACCAGTTGTAAGCTGAATTGTGAGGGTATGTTATGAAAATTCTCCTTATAAAGGTTGTATGTCCACATAACGTAAATATTGTGTTATTTATATCTTAACAATTTTATTATATTTATAACGAGTTGTAGAATAAACATTTAGATGTAACTTACTATATTTGCCTCGGAACGAACATGTGTGCTTATGTACGGTCGGGTCGTGTTGTAATCTGTGGAATAAAGTTGTGTCTACACGATTTCTATACTATGGTATTGTGCACTATATAACAGTGAGCTCCTAAGCCACAAGTGTATAGCGACTTTGTTCTACATTTTACACGTGTTTTTTTTTTGTTTGTCATTTAGGATTTAACTCATGCGTACTATGAAGAGTACTAATAGTATCACTCGTAGGCGCCAAAACATCATAAAATGGCAGATGCACGTATTTGAATGGATATTCAAATCGTTTATTCTTATATAGTTGTGTATATTTCGGAGTTATATGCGTGTATAAATTAGTCTTTATCTATAATGACCAAAAAATAAAAAAAATAAATAAAAAATTTGACGTTATTTTGTAGAATTAAAAATTATTAAAATAAAACGTTTTGTATTTTTTTATTTAAATAACACATTACGACCTTAAAGAATTAGTTATTAAAAAATAGCTAATGAAATGATTCATGTTTAAAATAATATGTGAACGTAAATAGAAATTGTTGCACATTTTAAAAATAAAATTAAATTAATAACTCGTAGGAAATAAAAAAAGATTCGTCCGTTGTTTTTGTCCTACATAGTTTTTTTAGTACGCGTGAGTTAATACTTTGAGACCATATTATAAATCAATCGATATTAAAAGTTCACGAATAATGATAACAGTTTTTATTTTGTACCGGCGGAAGTATAATATTTTTTTACTTTGTACAGATGTTATAAATGTGATAAATAATTTTTAACATATTTAGCAATTGTGATTTAGTAAGGTGTGTAGTTTATAAAAAAATATCGCTTTACTAAATGAATAAATAATACGCGCTAAAGCGATATGTGTAACTTCTTTTCCACAGTTTTGTATGAGTACATGCTGTTGTATTGTGTACTAATAAAAGATATGGATCAGCATTACAGGATATGGAAGGTTTCGGCCCAATGTAAGACCTGTATCCCACCAGTGCTGTGAATCATTTGCTTCCTGACAAATAAACAACCAAAATCTTGTGTTGTGATTTTATTATAACCCTTTTATGTATACACTACTTTATGGCGCATTTGGCGCATTAAGGCGCAATTATGGCGCAATAATATATATTATACAGGGTGGAAGTGTCAGCACCACTTTAAATTAAACCACAGTTTTAACTACTCTATAAAAGCCCTAATACAATTAAAGTGTTTTCCCAAAAATGAAAAAGTTATTTTTTCAAACAAAATAAATAAAAAAAATATTTGTCAAGAACGACGCACGCACACATAAACCTATCAAAGGGAAACCGCCGCGTACGCCTTATTCCGAAATTGAGTCGTAGGTATTGGAGGCAAAGTTCAAAGTTGTTTTACCTTTAGTAGTTTTTTTGTAGTAGTAGTGTTACCTTATTGGTATCTATGCGTACTGCGTCACACGCAAGACAGGTATGAATAAACATCGTGAAATGAAAAAAAAATCCTACGTATAAACTGTTGAGGTATTTTGATTAAACATTTGCAATTGATTTGAACCCAGAGCCATCGCGCTTAGTCGACATTCCTACTAACATATGAATGAAGAAATCGAAAATCACCAAAAATAATTCAATATTACACATTCGCACAATTTTATTTCCTTTCTCTCTTTTTTTTCTCCTTTTACTTCCTAGTCATTTTGTTAAAGTAAAAATAGTATTTAATATATAATAAGAGCTTTTGTAACATCTGTCTATTCGTATTACTTGACGATATTAGATGATAGCTATTTATCTTAGTTCCAATAAACATGTTTATTATTTTTATCCCAATTACTGCAAAATACAAAAAAATATTAGTATTTAATTTATTACTTATCCATTCTTTTCAGTTTTTGATAAAGTTTCCAATGGTAGTAGAAATGTCTATCAATATAGAATGCTTTTTAATTTTGAAACATTACTTTAAATGATTTTGTTTTAGTTTACTATGTAAGGCATTTAGGTCTTTAGATATTATTACAGGTATTTGTTTGAAATTATTAGTATCTGTTAAAAACTTGAAGGAAGCAAAAGATTTCTCAAATGGCTTAAGATCCCATTGCATAAATGTGTATGTAACTGTTTTTAAATTAAACTTATTTTAAGAAAGATACATGATAGTAGAATAGATTATACCACAGTTGCCACGAAAATTGTGCCGCAATCACCTTTAATAAAATTTATGGTAATTCGTTTTTATGGAAGAATTGCTCTCACTTGTTTTTTATGTGAATCCAACATCTGCCCCCCAGGGTTGCCTAGTTTAAACAGGTCACTTAATTTTTTCCGCTTATTGTTGATTATGCGAATAGAAGACGAAATGCACAGTTTACCTTATGTTTCAAAGAAAAATATCATGTAATAGAAAGTCAATCTATGTTCTAACTGTTTATCTGTTAAATTATGATTTTAAGCATATTAAGTAGAAAACTATGTAAAGAAAAAAAACGTTAAAATCAACGTTGTTTGCTGAATCTATTTTCTAAATACTAATACTCATTTAAATTGTCATTTTAAAACGACTAAGTTATTTAATTAAATAGATGTTTACAAATATCGGTCTAGTAAGGTTTTAATTATTACATTATCTTTTCTTAATATAATGAAGGGTGACAATTATAACGAGTATTTTTTTAATCAAAAAACCAGTTTTTATAATAACTTTAAATATTTTCTATTTACTTTATTTTATCGAAAATTATTAGTAACTGTCATTTACTACTTGGCTTAAGCCTCGATACTCGCGTTTGCGAGATGGCGCTATTTTCGTGCACGTTTTTAAGAGAGAGTAGGTAATGTTCCTTGGTATTTTGCAACCCAGGTATACCTAATTCTTTATTACCCATAAAACACTAGGTGGCGCTAGTAAGTGATAAAACGCCAGAGAATTGAAAAAAAGACATCAATAAAAAATTACATTATATTATTATTTTGGAAAAAAACTTACTTGAGATAAATTTATCGTCAGTTAAATAAAAAAATAGCATATATTATCTGCTTATGTTATACGGGATGGCCTCTATAAAAGCCTAATACAATTATTTTTTTTTTCCCATTAAAGTGATTTTTCCTACGTCTCTCTAGTATTTGTCCTACGGCCAGTACATTTTTAATTGCAAAAAATTGTGGTAAAATCGACCACGATGGAAAACTTAGAGAGTCAATTCTTTTTTTTAAAAGAGATTTATCTTATTACAATATATATACAGTTCACGAGATCTAAGCTGAACTTTGCATTTGGTGAGTGTTCATGTCATATAGAGTAGTTGTAATGTCATTTGCTTGCCCTAAGCGGGGCTATACTGTTTATTGGGGTTTTGACAACCGGCTTTACACCTTTTGTACCTTAATATTATTTGTTAATTGTGTTCGATTTATTTAAAGTGAAAGACAAAGTTGGCATTATCACTGTACAAGAATGGAGAACTACGTATGTGACCAAGCAGTAAAAATAATATAAAAATCTTGGAGACTACGTTGTTCTTGATGATAACGGAACTATTCATTATTAAGTCAAACAACAAAAACAAAAAATATGAAGATGCCATGTCCGGTGTAAAAGAATCTATATATATATACATATATATATATATCGTGTTAAGTGGCGGAAATCAACGCCGCACCGTGTGAGTCCAGGGCGAAGAAATGTACATTTTAAATGTTTAATTTCCTCGACTGGGGATCGAACCCACAACCTTTCGAGGTTACAGGCACACGCTTGTGCCACTAAACCACGACTGGCCTCAATTTTTTTATTCCTTTCTTATTTTAATTTATTTGTTATAAACACTCACAAACATCAAAGCGCAACTTAACCTTCGGGAATTGTACTAAGATCTGCTATATGAACTGAAATCACAGTTGATGTTATGAAATAGCATCACAGGCAGATACACCAAGATCTTTCTAAATTTAGGCGAAATATCGCAAAGAGGTGTAAAAAAGTATAAAAGTCGTTCCACTTGAGCAATTATATTTTTAATACGCAATACAAGCTTGCTCCCACTTTCACTGCATCTGTTAAGTTCCCACGACGCGACGGCAAGTTTGTTCAATAGATAGAAACTTTACGTTTAAATCAAAGTTTCTTTCTAGGAGCAGGTCACGTACTCGCAAAATATATTTTATTGGTCCGCCGCTTCATAGAATTTAATATCTCCTGGTACTATAAAAGAAAACTTTGCCGCGCCAATTTATTAATTACTCAGATTAAAGCTTTTAATGTTGTTCTTATAAGTTTAATTTTAAAATAGCAAACCTTTCACGTTTACTTATTCAAAGAAATAAGGATAAGAGGTACTTAATTGAAATGTGAGAGCGAAATTATAAAAATATAGCGACGATCGATTCTATTTTGAAATAATGAAATAATTTGAAGATATACATATACCTAATATGTGTGGTGTTAAAAATATTGTCTTATGAGCATTTCAGTTCAAGAAATACTAAACGCTTATTAAAATATTATGAAGCTACTAACTACCTAAGCACCTAAGTATTTTATAAACTAAAGTCGTTGGAATCGACTAATGAACTAATTAGTAAAGTTTCAATGAATATCAAATTGAAATGTAGAGAAACAACATAGAACTTGAGACGAAAAATTATTGTAATTTGAAGGTACGAAGTATTTAGATATTCTTAGGTTCCATATGTTAGGTAGGTAAGCCAGATTTTCAAAAAAGCTTGAAGTATTGAATTTTAAATAATGTATATAAAATTAAATTAAATCAGCTTCACGCTGTATCCCGCATACAGCAGGGTAGGCAGACGGAACCTAGTGTTAAGACACTCCGTTCCCCACTTTCTGGAGGCATTCTGGAGGCATTGCGTGTTGAGTGGCAGAACTCAACGCCGCGCTTAACCTCGACACCAGAGCGAAGAAATGGAAATATAAATTTAAGTAAATATTTCATCTCCTCGAGTGGGGATCGAACCCACAACCAGCCGGTTTTACAGTCGCACCTTGTGCCGCTGCGCCACAACTGGCCTTAACTTATATATATATATATATATATATATATATATATATATATATATATATATATATATATATATATATATATATATATAATAAAACATTGTAGTGATTGTACTGATAACAATTCTATGTTTAGATACCTATCCAAATTACGAGTACATATTTAGATACACATACACATATTTAGAAGTAGTTGTGTAGTAGTAAGTAAAGTGTAATTGTAAAAACTCGCTCCGATGTCTACTTATTTCCAAATCTTAATTCTAAGTAACCATTTATAAAATTATTGAGAAGATAAAGAAAATATTTGCTTATGATTGGTGTCAATTGTAATATAATTAATTAATATCGATGATAAAAAACTAAATAATTAAAAAAGTAAAAAGAGTTCAGATCAAGCACTACGGAAGTGTCGTTATTTAAATGAAAACATAAAAGATATTTCAGAATGTTCCGGCCTTAATAGACGAACGAGCATACATTCCAAAATATGAAATTTCAATCTAAATATTATTTTAATAAAGGTAACACAGTATATTTATGTGGAGTATTTCGTAACGCATTATTTCAATAGGTTATTTCCTAACAAAGACATTATTCTCGAAGCGATGGAGTACGTGTTATGAACCTTATGGCGTCGTAAATACGGTCCGTAACACACGAACATCCTTTATTAATGCTTCGTAAGCTCCTCGAAGGATACAAACAATGTCCGTAAACAAAATGTTCGCGTTTTACGGAGTGCCGATGGGTAAACAAGGAGCCATTGCGTAATGGGTTCGCTTATAGTACATGTATCACCTACTATCGTTTAGGCTTTCCTTTTACAACAGTTGATAAAAAGCTCACGCTCTACCTCCCTGTAGTCACATTAGGCTATTTTTTTCCAATGATCGGAATCGGATTTGCTTAAATTTGGTTAACTTTTTTTTGGGAAATTATAAAATTTGGAAAGGACTACGTAGAGTACGTACATTTTGTTAAATCTTGAAATTATTTTAATTTCATTATCGCAATAAAATGTTTAGCTTTGTTAGTTGTTAGTTATGACATCTGCTGCTGGACATAGGCTTAAAATTTGTGTATAATACAATAATTATGTTTATAAAATTTCTCTTTTGATTCAATCAAAAACAATCGGGTCATCGGGTCATCATCAGATTCTGTTCCACTGTGCCATGCAGGCCAAGAAAAATAAAGCTCTTAATATTTAAATGTAAATATATTTTTTTTAAAACTAACGTCCCTTCTATTATGGCGCCGGACCCTATCTGTGCGTGTATACTTCCGAGTAAGTGTACTTCCGCCAGCCACAAGCGTATTATAATACTATAAAACATAACTTCATCCTCGCTATATTCACTCAATGTCGACGTTATCCTTCCGTTTTATCAAACTGTCATCAATCTTGTCATGCTTTGAGGGAGACTGATGTAGCGAAGCTACTTTAGCTATCTACTTATTTAGTAATTTGATATTTGAATGTGAATCGAATCACTGCAATATAATATAATTTCGATATTTATTGCTTGACTCCCTTTTAAGATGCTAAAAACAGTGTTGTTCGATAAAGTTTGTTAAAGTAACTTTTAATGAAGAAACATTGAGCTTCTTACGAAAAGCTCCTTGATTTTTGTTTTCTTTTGAATTATTTAGTTTAGTATGTATAACTAATAGTCAATTAATTAGTTATATCTTATAACTAAGGCCAGTCGTGCAGGCACACAAGTGTGTGAATGTAAACGCGACTGGTTGTGGGTTCGATCCTTACTTGAGGAAATAAAATATTTATTTAATTAAATTTATATTTTCATTTTTCGCTCTGGTGTCGAGGCAAAGCGAAAAACTTCCACTTACTGCTATTTAATTACTAATGCGAAACTACAAACATAATGTTACAAAACGTAAAAGTTGAAATATTTAAACCACTTTGCAGTGCAAGTTCAAATTAGATAAAGATAAGAGCAGTTTGCGAACCGAGAGCGCCTTGCTCGCGCCGCACGCCGCGTTTACAATAAATTAAAAATTTAATTAAACTACGAGAGGTCACAATCTTTTGATAAATTTTCGTTTCATTCGTTTATTATTAATTATCACAGGTTTTAGATACTAAGAATGTGGCTTTAGGAGCAAATACACAGTATATAATTATGTTAATTATGTTTTCCTGTTTAAATTATTTCAATTTAATATGTTTACCCGCAATATGTAGGCAGGAAACTTCAACTAGCGTGATTTAGATGGAAACTTCGTGCGGTTTCTGAGTGCAGCAAGTTTGCAGAACTGTCTCACACATATCCGCCGCAAATATCTTGTGTAGGTGAGTCTTATGATTGGCCTAAGTAAGTCGCGACTCCTGGTATACTTCTTATAACGTTTATATTAAATATTTTACCCCCCATATAAAGGATCCCTCTTTTTTTATAGAAGTCGGTTATATTAAGTTAATGCTACAACAACTGTTTGCTTTATTTATTCAATAATATGAGAATAATGATTTTTGTTTACCTAAATCAAAATACGTATTACTTTATGTTAAGTATGTAAATTTATTTTTCACTTTGTAGTTTACCGTTTGAAGTTGTTTTTTTTTTACAAAAAAACATATTAATTTAAATGTATGTATATTTCATATTTCATTTAAATGTATTTATGGAAATACATTTAAATGAAATATGCTTATTTAACGAAACAAAATGTAATGGAATCCTACATTTAACTTACATATTTACCAAAAAGTAAACATCTGTATAGTACATTGTAGCGTGACGGAATGTTGTACAGACGTTTTCTATAACATACCAAACAAAAAATACATCCAGGACAAGTAAAAATTCTTCAGTCAAGCAAAATTCTGGAAATTACATCTGACTCGTAAGCCTGAGAACAGCCAAGTCTACAAATATTCTTATTATTTTCATAGCACTGTTAAAATTTTGATGAATAAATTGTTTTACGAGCGAACTTTTATATATGCTGGTCTTATGCAAACATGTTTAAAGAATGATAATTAAAATGCAAGTATATTTTGTATCTACAATTTACGTTTATACATTTTTGTGTTATAAAAACATTTCTTTACATAAATATTGACACAGAAAATTCAGTCGATTGTACCTGGATTTGCGATATAAGCGTTGAAAGCCAGAGCTAGAAAAATTAATCAAACAAATCTCATCGATCTCCCCACGTACGGGTAGTATTTTCCTTTTACGTGATCGATCTTATGACAATGGCTAGAACAAAGAAGTCGATGCTTTAGAAATAAATATTATATAAATTGTTAATGATTAATATTTGTATAAATAAAATATAATAAAAATAAACCAGCTTCACGCTCCATCCCGCACACAGCAACGTAGGCAGAAGGAACCTAGTGTTAAAACGCTCCGTTCGTGTTGAGTGGCGGAACTCAACGCCATCAGAGCGAATAA